>JAQPZY010001639.1:3000000-3467500 GCA_029931535.1 Margaritifera margaritifera | reverse complement strand
AAATCATCATATACTTTAAACTTGTGCATTAATCACTGTTTCTGTGTATCGCGACGTAGCACGCACATCTAAATAATCTTAGGACTTTAACTTGCGCGTAACACAAATGTGTATGCGTACTGCGACCAAGATGAAATCATCTTAGGAATTTAAATTGTGCATTATACCACTGTTCTGTACTGTGACGTAACACGCAAGTCGAGGTCTTTTTATGATTTTAACTTCTGTATTGCATCACTGTTTTATGATGTGATGTAGTCAGCATTATATAATATTTTCACCCTGTCAACTCTTCCCAATTTCCACCCTCACTTTCTAACTCTAACGTATATATACAAAATCTCAAATTATTATCTTGTGTTCGCTATAAAGTTTTGATTTTTATTTTAGCGTTGTTATATCCCTACACGAGTGGGTTGCTGAATCAAATTACTCCTCGCTAGAACTATATATATATATATATATATATATATATATATATATATATATATATATATATATATATATGCTATTTTTATTTTAGATGTCTTATCTCAGTACGAGGGGTTAGTATAACAACAACACAAAAAATTACTAAAATAGATTAGGGTAGACAACTCTAACTTGTAACTACTTGCCTTTTAAAACGTCAAAGGGAGGGTTTTAATGAAAGACGCAGGTTTTTGGCATGCTTCTATGTACGCGCGTGTATGAACGGAAATAAACAGAGAACTGTCTGACCGTGTATAGAAGGCAGGTCCAACGCTCACTATATTGAAAACTTTTGGGATATAGTACAAATCCTTATGACAAAGGTTAAAGTTACAATATCGCAAACAATGACTGACGCATTCACAATATCGTGACATATGAATGATATTTACATTAATTCACATGGGATGCAAATGATATGTTCTGCTTTAAAATATGACTCTCGATCCATGAAAGGACACTTAAGTCTTATTTCTGCAAACTCGAGTGTTAAAACTCAAAGAAACTTATCCTTCTCTATTCAATGAATATCAAGGTGTCTCAATAGCTTTTATTATTCACGAATATCAAGATATCCCAATAGCTTTTATTATTCACGAATATCAAGATGTCTCAATAGCTTTTATTATTCATGAATATCAAGATGTCCCAATAGCTTTTATTATTCACGAATATCAACTTATCCCAATATCTTTTATTATTCACGAATATCAACTTATCCCAATAGCTTTTATTATTCACGAATATCAACTTATCCCAATAGCTTTTATTATTCACGAATATCAACTTATCCCAATAGCTTTTATTATTCACGAATATCAACTTATCCCAATATCTTTTATTATTCACGAATATCAACTTATCCCAATAGCTTTTATTATTCACGAATATAAAGATTTCCCAATATCTTATATAATTCACCAATATCAAGATGTCTCAATAGCTTTTATTATTCACGAATATCAAGATGTCCCAATAGCTTTTATTATTCACGAATATCAAGATGTCACAATAGCTTTTACTATTCACGAATATCAAGATGCCATAATAGCTTTTATTATTCACGAATATCAAGATATCCCAGTAGCCTTTATTATTCACAAATATCTCCTGCATTATTGTCCTTCTGTGGACATTTTGAAACAGATTATATCGTCTGACACGAATTAAAAAAAGAAGAAAGAAAAATGACAATTTCCTTCCTGTGTCTCGATATTGTGATTGCATCAGATGTACTTTGTTTGCAGTAAAATGACTTTAGCTATAAATTTACTTTTTTTTAAAATGTAGATTTTCCGTAGTCTTTAACATTATAATGTGGTGTTAAGGATATAGTCTAAATTTGACTCTACCATTCGTTCAAATGACACGTGTGCAAGAATTTTAAGTGTGTGTGTGTGTGTGTCACAGCAAACTATTATTATTATTGTTATCCTTTACATTCTTATTTATCTGGATTTAGAAATATATTTTGTTCCACAAACATATAATGTCACAGCCAAGTATTGGCAATGGTTCTCTAATAGAACCGTGATTAATTGTACTTACATTTCAAAGACTTTGTCCAGTTTGTGAAAAATTTGCAAATGAACTTAGTTTTGAGTACCTAATACAAAAAAATTGACCACGATATAGGAATTATCGTCTTCGCTAGCCATGAGTCATCGATCCATTTCGTTCCACATCGACTCGAGCCAAAAACAGTATCTACCGCTCCACTATCTGATTGTATGCAGCTGAAAGGAACTGAACCAATCAGATTGCTCGTTACATTTACCCAGAAAAAAATGGTTGCGAATAATAATTGCAGCCTCCGTAGTCAACGACACATGCCGCATATAAATACTTTACGCACGTTTTTCTTTCGAGTCATGGCATGTGGACATAATGAAAGTTGCCATATTGGAAACCTAACAGGTCATGTAAAGAGCTTTCTGATTGGTGCATTGATCAAATGATTTCTGATTGCTACAGCAACTCTTCATCGCATGAGTGGACTTGTTCAAAACTCTGTTTTGGATAACTGCATATGCTAAAGGTCGAAGTGGAACGAATTAGATCAACTACCCTTGGTTCGAGAACATGAAGGCTCAGACACCATCTGCTGTATGCAAACGTTTTTCAGAGCACGAGGAAAGAGTCTGAAGCCGGGTGCTCCGGCAAACGTTTGCACACAGCAAACTGTGTGTGATCGTTATTCTTAGATAGTCAATTAATCAGTGCATACATTTTATACCAAATACCTAGAACAAGTAGTTTCTTAAACACGAAAGAAAAAAGTACTCAAGCAGCACGTTTAAGTTTGAATATGGCCGACGTAAGAAAAACGCAAGCGTTTTTGATCAGGCAGGTTTAAGTTATGCCTCGAGACTTTTTAACCGAAAGTTCACCACAAAAATACTTCATTGAAGTGATACAGCGTGAAAAGGGAGGAAATCGCCAGAAAATGGTGGAGACATCAGTCAAACGCTGAAGTATTCAAGTCAAAGTGATATCGTTCTAAAAACGTCATGACAACTTTATTGGATGATTAGTACAAGTTAAAGGAAAAGAAGGTTTCCTAATAAAATCAAATTTGAAAAAAAAAACAAAAAACATTGAGCCTTAAAGACCATTTTCATTATGCTGGGCTTTACATAAGGTTCCACACCACTGTGTTCCATTTTTCCCGAGGTTAAATTTTTTAAGAAAAAGAGCATTTTCATTATGCTGGGCTTTACATAAGGTTCCACACAACTGTGTCCCATTTTTCCCGAGGTTAAATTTTTTAAGAAAAAGCTAGTCTCGATATTTGACTTATGGGATCATGTGCTATTTAGGGAAGAGTCAGAAAACTCGTTTGCTGGCGTAAATCAGTTTCATTTAAGCATTCAGTATGTAGCCAGTGACTGCGTGTATCTAACTCAGTGTGATTACCACAGCGTTCGCATGCGAAACAATGCGCTCAGAGTAAACACAAAGTTTTTGGAAACAAAAAATGTGTACCAATAGTTTGAGACGAAATTAAAAGGTTTAGCCGCCAGGATTTTCTTAATATTTCATCTAGAGAAAGACAAGTTAAGGTACCTCAATCTCCATACGAATTTAAGTGTATGAAATTCGTTTGTCAAAATAGGGGCATGGCAAATATACCAAATTTTAACTATTTTTAAATAAGTTTTTTCAAGTTTACCAGCTGGATTTAAACGGGCGCATAATAAGTTTGACTTAAAAATACGACGAAATCACCAGCTACACTGATATAAAATTTTACAATTGATCGTATGAGATGAGAAAGCCCTAATATTTGGCAGTTTTCACCGCATAGATATATAATCTCAAGCAGACGACATACCTGCCAGAAAGTGAAATGTTGTGAAAACTGTGGAGCGTAAAGAAATGTAATTTAGTATCCAATGTACATGTGTATGCAAAGGTGGCTTTTGCAATATTTTAGAGGTGTTTTCTCGATCATTGGCGGAAAGGCCCAGACATGTTCCGATTGATGGTTGGACGAGTGCGATTTTGTGACATCTTCAGATGTATAGTGTGGCGAAATAGGACTCTGTAGGATTCCCATGTTAAACACGGTCAAAACTTTATAGCTTCGAACGGGAAATTAACTTTAGGCCGCCATTTTGAAATGTATGTTTGTGACATTGTAACAATATGCGTCGGTCTGCTTTCGAACTGAAATTTCATATTACGTCATACGTTTCATGACATATATGCCGTCGTTGTTGACCTCAAATGGGACCCTAGGAACTCTAACTGGAATTTATCATTGAGGCTATATACATTGTTACATTGTTAGAAGTTGTTGACATTAAATGGGCAACACGCCATGTGTAGTGACCAAGACTCCGTCATCTACTATCCAGCATCCCTCACTATACTATCAACACGCTGTGTGTAGTGTGACCAATACCCCACACTTACTATCCAACATACCGTGTGTAGTGACCAACACTCAGTCATATACTATCCAATATCCTACATATACTATTCAACACGCCGTGTGTGGTGACTAATACCCCACACATACCATCCAACACGCCATGTGTAGTGACCAAAAACCAGTCATCTACTATCCAACACCCAACACTATGCCATCAACACGCACTTGCAACAATGATTAAGGAACTGTGTACTTGATGTTAACCAGCTGCCACCCCCAGCACATAACAAAAAATCGTCCTTATGGCATGTGCTTTCGGACCAAAGGCATATGCTCTAATCCTGCTATCTTTGTAAAGAGACTCAGTGATCATGGGGCACCTTAGAAAGAGAGGATACAGAAATAGCTACATCGAGGAGGCTATAAAAAAAACTAGACTCTTCGATAGAAGAGCCCTCCTGAAAGATAAAACTAAGAAAATCAACAAACGCGTCCCCTTTGTAGTTACTTTCCACCACGATGCCCCAAACTTACAACAGATCATTCGGAAGCATTGCCACCAGATTGAATCCCCCAAACGTCTGAAGGGCGTTGCCTAATTTGCAAACATATACCCGAGACCAAATCGTTTAGAAGTTAGACGACAGGAATTAGCTTCACTGTCAATCAGAAGTTAGGATCTCGAACCAAAAATGTAATCTGTCCTCTAACATACAAGATCTGTGCATTCAATATGTCGGCGAAATCGTTGATTTAAGAAAACGCACGAATAACCACAAGTGCCACATTCGCAACAAAATCATCGAGAAACTCGCCAACCACGACATCTCGACGGGGCACTCAGTCGAGTCCCTCGAGATGCTACCGATTGAATCTAACCTGACTGGGACAGATATAGAACGCACACGTAAGGAATAATACTGGATACTACACATTAAAACTAATGGGAAGATCGGCCTAAATGAAAAAAGTCAAAATTACATGTAGGCATCAGTTTATCAGTCGTACGCAATTTTTGCAATAATATTTACCCAAGTAAATATTCCGTAACTCTTTACATGTGTTATTATTATTATTATTATTATTTATTTATTTATTTATTTATTTATTTATTTTAACTCTTGTCCATTATCCCGCTACACCATGCTCTTGACATATTTCCATAGTACCTCCATGCATAACTTTACCGGAATATAATTTCTATTTTACATTTTGTAGATAGCGTTGGTTTTTGCGCGACGCATGGTGTCCGTCCTTTGTTCCCAGCCTGAAATTAGGTCAAAACATTTTGGTTCTCTGCGATAATTCTTTCTTTGATTTTTGTTATACAACTTTGTTGGGCTGATGGCAGCATAAAATAGATATGTAGTTTACCCATTTTAAGACCGTTTATCAATTATTGTTTCTTCTATATTTTGTCCTTAGTTAGTATATTTCCCCGTCATTCAAACATGTAGGAGTCTAGAATATCTCTTGGTTTTTGTTTTGTGTTTGTTTTGTGGATGTAAATTATTTCTTCCCCTAACGAATGGCTACTTTATTTATCTCGAAACGTTGGGAAACTAGTTGTATTTGCACCGTTATCAATTGCTGCGTCAATATATATATATATATATATATATATATATATATATATATATATATATATATATATATATATATATGATAATACATAATAAATAGTCTTGAAATTTATTTGCATTAGGAATTTTTCTTTACGGAAGAACTTTAGTCAGGTAACAGTCATGAAAATGAGAATGTGCCAAGAATTTTTTTTTTTACTTTCAACCATTTTTTACACATTAAGCTATAAAAGAATAAATGTCTTTGACTAACAGTATTATTTTTGCAGCATTATTTCTCGGCATTGTAGTTCATTTAGCTTAAAAAAATAAAAGGTTCTAGATGAGACTGTATACCTGCATCTTTTTTAAGGCTTAATCATCTTAGGTATAATAAAGTAGCTCTCATTAAATTACACAGCATTATCACCTTGAAATGATGGTTATGCTCCCACTTTTTAGTGGCTATTTTGTTTGGGTGCAGTATGATGGTCAAAACTTTACCCTTAGGATTTAATAGACATGAAATTTGGATTCAGCACCCCCAAAATTAAGGGGTAAACGGTGTTTGAAAAGTTTTACCATAAGAGTAGCATGCAAAATTGACTATGGTCCTGTTTTATGACGGCCATTTTGTTTTTCTGCTTTTTAAACGTTAAGCTTGACAGATACAATCCTTTAGAGAGAAAAAAATCTCCCAATTGAGATAAAAAGCAGCAAATGATTTGAATAAGGTTTTTTTGTACACATTGATGAATAACACTGTATTTTGTAAATAAATGGCACATCTAATGAACAAAAAAAAAAAACAAAACAAAACAAACAGCCCCCACCCACCCACCCCCAAAAAAGAAAACATAAAACAAACAAAAAAAAAACAAATATACAAAATAGTCCACATTCTGTCCACATCTCCGAGCTTCAGCGAAATAGGCTATCTGTGTAGCTACGTCAAAGATGTTCGCAAAGTATTTTTCCCTAGAAACAGGTACACTTCCCTTCTCGAAGTAGTTAACAACTGGTCTCTAAGTAAGAAGTCTGTCCAGGCCTCATACATTTTTTCTACCTTACCACACTCAACCATTGTTGTAAAGAAGTCATACATTTTGACTACCTTACCACACTCAACCATTGTTGTAAGGAAGTCATACATTTTGTCTGCCTTACCACACTCAACCATTGTCGTAAATAAGTCATATATTTTTTCTACCTTACCACACTCAACCATTGTTGTAAAAAGGTCAGTGTCCTACTGACAAATTGAATGAATCCTACTGATAAAGGGGTGAATGTTTCCCCTCTCTCAGGTTGACCATATTGAAATTTTTTCTAGAACTCTGGTTGGGTAATTTAAATCTCTTTAGGAGTGTCTTTCTGAGCGAGTCATAATCTAACGGGAGACGCGAATACACATCCATTACTCTTTGGTAACGCGCTGAGGTGGAGCGACCAATAATCCTTTCTCCACTTCTGGGCAGTGGGATATTGTTCAAATCTATATATATAGCTGTTCATATTATCTTTATCCTCATGATATGGGGGGAATGGGTAAGGCCTCTTAACGATGTGCTGGACTGAGGAATATAACTTTTTGTGGTATCTTGTCCTGCTTGTTAGCAGCTATGTATTTATTAAACGTCGACATTTGTACTATTTTTATTACAAAACTTGTATGAAATAGTACATAATAACACCCAATGCATTGAATATGTACTCGTATTTTATTTGATCATTAAATGGCTGATATGAATCATTCAGTGCAGGTAGCTTTGGTTTTTACAGTTTTACATTATTTTCTGGTTGAGTAGACGCATATAGAACAAATGCATCATCCAGGTTGGTTAAAGTCTGTGTCTCCAAACCTTGTTCTCGCAATCCTTTGTTCAAGTCATTTCGTGCCTTTGATCTGTTTGCATTGAACGTTTCAGTTTTTTCACTGTAATTCTTTTGGTGTTCAGTCTCTCTTATCAAATCTATTAGGATAAAATAACTGTAATAGATAATTGCTTTCTGTAAATTCTACACCGTTAGCTATTACTCCAATTATCAGCCATTTCTTGTGCTGAAAACAGCATCCTCTTCAGCAAGATCTTCCTAAAGAAGAACACAATGAAGGTTTGCTTCCACAAAACAATGTTGTGTTTATGAGTAACAGAGTTTGATACTGCTCTTTTGTTTCATGGTATTCAAAAATGAATACGGTTTTGAGGATAAATGTATCTTTTTGAAAGCTGAAATTATATCGTTAAAATCCACGCTCAGTGTATGCCATTTGGTACATCTGACTTGGAAGAATTAGAAAATCGTAATGCAATATACATCAAGGTATTAGTTTGTTTCTCTTCAAACTCCTCTTTGCTATTGTCGATTTCCTCTTTCAGTGTTCTAATTTGATCACGCAACGCAATATTATTTACACCAATTTCCGTGTTAAATTCAGCCTTGACTGTCTATGTTTTCGTTTATTTCGGTTTTAACTGTATCAGTGCTACCACATAATACGAGAGATTTTTTTTTATCTCCATCAGTTTTGAATGCCTCTGTCTCCATTGTAAACTCTTCTTTCAAATCATGCGAATTTTATCTTATTCGTTTCATCTTTGTGTCTCGTTTGCCAGTACTACTTTTATACCACACCTATATTAGTAACCGCTTCTCGATCTATATTGGATTGTTAAACCTCAACTTGCAGATTGTGGTAAAATTTAACAAACATAACATCTATTATCATTTTGATCTTGCCACTCAAATACGTAATAAAAAAATTGTTTTCATGCATCTAATCGTGCTTTCATTATTATTTCGACGGCCTATTTCTTGTTGGTCATCTCTATTAAATCTTTTCTCTTTTGCAACGCTCACAGAGTTTTATTGTTAGTAATTGTTGTCAGTAATGTTTGTACTGAAATCATTTATTTCCTTGTTAATTTCTAATCGTTTTGTTGGATTTTATTATTCAAATCTCCCTGTAAGTGTTCCTATTGTGAATGCAGAGTCATATAGCCTTCAAGTATAATTTTTTTTCTTTTTTTTTTTCTTTTTTTTTCTTCTCGGTATTAATCTCTCTCCAAAGCATCGATCCAACTCTTTTCTTTACTGTTTGCAGAGCCTGTACGACCTAGACAAAGTAGTGAATCTCTTTCTGAACAGTTCCTGTGCATCTCGATACTTTTTACTCATATCTGTACTATTTACACATAGGAAATGGACAGCTTAGACCTTGGAATGGTAGCGGTGTTTTGTTTTTACTCTGTGGATGCTTTAGGCTGTACTGTTACATTTATGATTTCAACATTTTTATTTGACTTGCTTCATATGTTATGTATGATGTTTATATAATATTATATATATTTTAGGAAATTATAAATGTTTCTTCACTTTAATATTTGCTTAAATCTTTATGTTTATTAGGAAAAACATGTATAACTAGTGTCCTTGAATTAGGTTCTTTTGATCAATATGTTTTCTCAATTTGAAGGTCAAGGTTGATTTTTGTTTACAAGTAAAAATGCCATTAAGATGACACACATTCTAGAACATTCTGTCATGTGACCAATCTAGAACATTCTGTCATGTGACCAATCTTTATATATATCATGTTTGGTGGACATTTTTTCAGTTTTGACATTACCATCAGTCTTGTAAAGAGCTATTACAGTTGTGAAAATTCATTCCAAATTCTAAGAGAGGAATTATTTTAAATATTCATTGGATTATGACAGTGCTCATAAACTTTTGGATTTTGGATTTTTAATTGACAATTTTGGAATTTATGTGAACTTATTCAGAGATTTTGGAATACTTCATTTTGACATCAGCACATCAAGATTTCTAGTACATCAGGACTTTGGAGACCATTGGCACATAATAACATTCAAGGACACATTCTATATTTAGGACTTGTGATTAGAACAATCATTCTTATTGGATTATTAGGATTTCAAAACACATTACTGTAAGTGAATTTTTGATTTTTCATTTTAATTATCTAGTAATAAATTGCTTGTTGATTTTTACTTGATTTGTTGGTTTCACTTTCTTTCTGTTACATTTTTTTTAGACCATAGAGTCGTAACACATAAAACAGAAATTTAAGTATCCTTCGGTCCAGAAAAGTACTCATTTATTGTGTAGATGTTACAATATTATTCTAGCAAAAAAGGTTTGCTTTTGCAAAACATTTATTGAGTAACAAATCTGCCAGGTAAAACCCCATGTCCTATTTAGTAGTCATTTGTGAAATGGCTGAAAGAAACTGGAATGTTTAGCTTACAACTTCTTCAATATCCATGATTGATAGTGGATACATTTTAAATCTCGATAGCTTTTTCAAAAACATGATCTAGGCAACAGTAAGAGAAGAGAAAAATGTTTTACAGTACATTGTGTTGATTATATTTGTCGTTTCAGTCAACATTTATCTTAGGTATATTCTATAAAGCATTTAGCAATGTACGTTGATTGTGTATTTGCCTTCAAATGATTATCATTTTGCTTCTACGGTGTTACCAGTTTTGTCGGGTAAAAGTCCATGTAATATTAGGTGGTCGATTGTGAACTAAGTTAAAATGGAATTAGCTTTACAACTTCAAAATCCATAGTTATGGTGGACCTACTGACATTTTAAACAACGTAATCAATATGCGGTATGCCACTGTGAAAAGTGCTGCCTGCGAAACAGATCTCATAATATTTGTTGTTTTGCTCGACATTTGTCCGTGGGTGAAGGATATTAATTTATCAGCTGGAAACAAGTTACAGTATTTATGGGATCGTGTTCTAAGTAGATACAGTCTTGAGTGCTTTAGTGGTGTTGATTTTCGTGATCTCAAACGATTTGCTTTCTACATGCTTTGTTATGTCATCAACTTGGAAAACACAAACAACTTGCCTTCTTGAGTAAATGAACAAGATACCTATAAAAAAAGCTTCACCACCGCCGATCAAATAATATATTTGCTTGAACTATGATAATTTGTTTCAATTCTTTCACGTAAATTCAACTCTGTAAAGAGCCTTTGGCTTTTGCGAAGTTACTTTTTTAGGTTCTTTGTCAACTTTCTTATTCTTTAATTGTTGTGTTCGCTCTGTTCCATTTAATTTTACATGGAAATGTGGCAGGTTAACTCAGTATCAGTCTAAATAGATTAAGCTGCAGATTGATTTAAACTTTAACTTTTAAGCAATGAAAACTAATTTGAAGTGTAATTTGGTTAATAAAACGAATAATTTCAAGACATATTCCAAATGTCAAAAAGCTAAATACATATCTGACTTTAGTAGTAATTATTCCAAATCACGTGAAAAGGAATACGCGAGAAAAGGGAGAGATGACAATAAAGAACACCGCAAAGAGCAAAATATAGAGAGAATAAAATAAAGAATATTTCAAAATAGATAGATGAAAACAGAGAGCACTACAACGAATACATGAAAAAAGTATAAGAAACAAAAATACCACCATGATGCAAATTTAAGATTAACTCAGACAAAGAGAGCTAGAATTGTGTAAGCACTTAATCAAACATTAACTTCGATACAACATTAAAGATACTCGAATTACCATTTAATATTTTTTATCGGATATGACTAAATTTGATAAAACCTTAAGGTGTTAGTAACGTTGTTCTTCAGTATGGATCATTTCATTCATTACTGGATCTATATGATCCAGAACAACATAGATACAACGTATCCACTGGTCAAATACTAGGAGTTTGATAGCCTGCAAAAATTTAAAAGAAAAAAAGATAAATTGCCTTATGAAGAAGACACAGAAGACAGTATGATAAAAGTTGCATCATTCAAGATAACTAACTTCATCCTTGAAGTAATCTTGAACTGTATTGTCTAATCTGTTGACCTGTAAGATTTTATTGCATAATAGACAAAGACTTCTGTAACAACAGCTATAGTAACAAGTGTGGTTAACGGCACAAATGCATCAACGACAAAGCGACCGGTACACGTTTAATCAAGAACAATTGCAGTATTTTCATATTCATTTTTTTTTCTTTTGACATTTTTGAAATTGTCTCATCGGTGAGGTGTTTCTTCGAACCAATAATACGTTTCAAAGTTTTTAAACTTGCACCCCATGCAGACACAGGGAATCCCAGTTTAAACGACAAAAATCCAGCGAAGCATCTGATATAATTTATTGTTACGTAGTCATCTTCCAGTTTAATTTGCAAACAAAATTATCAATCAGGAGAAATGTGTTAATCAATGATGTCACAGTGCAAACTACAACATGCCACAATGAAAGATATTTTCGCAGCTCTAGTATTAACAAATATTTCATACGTCTTCCTGATTTGTTTCTCGTCCATTTTCTCTCTTACATTTTTACCGGATATATTTTGATATGTTCCGTTTGCAATAGCTTCAATCCCTATTTGTAGTCCTACAATTCAGTAGATAATTGATGTATTATTTTTTCAACCAAAAATTCCTTTTTTGTTTCTTTCCTCAGCTGTGTTTGTCCTCTTCTTATTTAAATATTCGAAAAATGGTCGAGAGTGGTGATGACCTTGATTATTCATTTGAAAATCCTTTGTATAAAGGATGTGATATAGTAGATACACAACAAATACAAATTGATGAATCTTGCGAGTAGTTTTTTTTTCTTTCTGAGCAAAGTATCTGACATTTTTACAATGTCACACCAATTAGAGATTCAATACTTTCAAACCAAGTTCTCAGCTTGCACAAGGAGGACATAAAAAACAACCTTGGCATGAGTGAATTTCAATACCATTTAGAGAATAATAACCTTAAAATACAAAACAATATACTCCATTATAAAAAATTTATATAGGAAGACAGTTCAAATTTTTAGGATAGACGACATCAAAACTATGATGGCACCCAGTACTATAGAAGGCCAGATAGGAAAGGATTAAATCGTTACAATAGGCCAGACAAAACGATGTGATAAATGGGCGATACAAAGTAAATAGCAAAAAGAACCAACTGTTGTACAAAGTTAATCAAGAAAAGTATGAGAGCGATTAAAAAGCAAGATTTTAGACACAAAAATGCACAGCGTAGAAATATATAAAGACAATTATAATCTGAAATAGATTAATTGTTGGATGCAATTCAAAGAGTACAACATTCACCTGCAGTGAAAAGATTATTCACTGAACAAGAGTAAAGAGAATTAAAGGATTATGTAAATGCTGTATAACTTGCGAAATCTAAAAAGAATATGTGCAATCTAATGTCGAAATGTATGATAAACAGATTTGAGAGTTTAATAAATGCTATCGTGAAAGAAAAACTGACCGAAACTAAAAAGCAGCATTACAAGAACGGTTAGAAAGTGTTGAAAGTATAAAAGCTCAAATAGATAGACATTTAACACAGCTGAAGAGAGGCTGAAATAACTGTTTATAGAAAAGGTTGCAACAATTGCTTTTTAGCTATCGGGATAGTAATGATTATATCAACCGTTGCTCTATCTATAGCAAATTTGGTAAAAGCTGTGGTAGGTGGTAGAAGAACAAGTGGCTGTAATGTTCCACCAGGAGGTATTGATGATTTGTTTGTTGACTAAATTAACAAAGGCCTAATAAGTATTCGAAATTATTTGTTTAAGTTAGCCAAAGAAAGCAGCAACAGCATTGCCTGCAATTGTTATAGTGTAATACATTTCCTGTTGAGGAGTGCTGACCAAATTGTTTCTTTCATTGTTGAACAAGTTAGTTTACTTATTTTGGCGTTAGTGGTTTATTATTTGCGCTTTTCATCAAAGGTGTTAACAAAGAATCTAGCCGAGTCAAAGGTTCGTAACCTATTTTAAAAACTAAACTATAGCAAGGCAGCTCCTGCAACCATTAGTATGTATA
This sequence comes from Margaritifera margaritifera, assembly GCA_029931535.1. Lineage (NCBI taxonomy): Eukaryota > Metazoa > Mollusca > Bivalvia > Unionida > Margaritiferidae > Margaritifera > Margaritifera margaritifera. Next base: position 3,453,737 of record JAQPZY010001639.1, on the reverse strand, counting down.
TAAATGACTGTCTGTTTCTTTCATTATCAGACATTGCGCGACAAGGCTCCGCTACTCGGCGGCCAATTATACTTTTTGACTACATTTCGTGATTGGCATTTCTCATCTTGCCAGAGGTGTGTGGAAGTATATGTACCGAAGGCACAGCAACGTGTACAAGAGGCAACATCGTGCTCTGCATAGACTTCAATATGATGAGAGTAGGGAGATCGTAGTCATAATCCCTCTTTTCAACATAACTCTTATTCACTTTGTCTTCCTTAATTTCTTGTCGTACTGTCACAGATTCTTTATCAGCTTTTGCAATACCTTTTTCTACATCGGTATTGTTTGTAGGGTTAACTCCAGTTTATACGAGTCAAAGAATTTCTGTAAATTGTTGTTGCATCATACGATACAAACCCATTTTCATGACCATGTAATTCGGTAGCAATAATACACAAACAGCTTAGTCCGACTACACTCTTCTGTTATGTATGGTTGAAATTGTACCATAATGTTTTCATTTGTATCGTAATCTTGCTCTCCTAATATTAACAGGTCCATTAACTTTTTAGTAGTGTCCGATACTGTCGGCACAGACTTACTAGATCTTCTGTTTTTTACATGTGCACCTACTATACAGATTGCATAAGACCATATACTTTGATTCAGTCTAGTTATCAAGTTATCCCTTCATTTATTAATCTATAGTTATCTTGGAGAAAGAGGTAAACTCAGCCAGCAGATTTGTATTTGTCTGCCATATAATTCATTTCATCAGCTGATATCGTCATCTTTGTCATATAATTCATTTAATCAGCTGATATCATCATCTTTGTCTGTCATAGAATTCATTTCATCAGCTGATTTCATCATCTTTGTCTGTCATAGAATTCATTTCATCAGATGATATCGTCATCTTTGTCTGCCATATAATTCATTTCATCAGCTGACACTGTTCTCCAGTATTCAACAGAATCTCCTTCATAGTTATACTTGATTTGTAACACAAAACAACAACAGGTTTAGGCTGTAACCATAACCTTCGTATACAATTTTATGTTCTTCTATCCTATTATCGATCATATATTTGATTTTTCCATTTAGGTATCTTCAGTTATCCTGTGGTGGAATTTTAAAATTATTGCAGGTCAAATTAATAGCTATTGTTATTTGATTTGAATGCATCGTCATCACATGGAAATAAACCTGGTCACAGTCTAGAAACTGATTATCTTTCACATAAACATAAGTTTTCTGCTAATGGATACTACTATTTATAAAGTTTCTTCCTTTGTTTCTTCACTTAATGGCATAATGTTTTCATCTGGTTCCCAACTTTTATCATTTGCACTTCACGAGGACATACTTTTTACCGTTCATTCTTTTGGTCTTCAAGATCTATTCAACTTTGCATATATCATTTTGTCTGTCATACATATATAACCCATGATCCTAAACCATGCCCACTATAGCCTCTCCATTCATGTATTCCAGTTTTGAACATAGCTGGATCATCTACAATTATTTGCTCGATTTGAATATTTCTTTGGTAAAGTTAGGAATGTATCCCTTTTGAAAACTTTTTGTGTATTTCGAATGACTGTTTCACCAATTTAAAATAGTATAAGTTGTCAAGTAATAAATTGATCCATTCTTTTAATCTGTCTTCCTCTTTGCTTACCTCAACTGGAGTCGTGTCTATGGATCTGTGGTGAGTTATTGTATCACTCAGTTACCTATGTAAAATGTCAATCCATTTTCTGGTTTCATTTTGAGTGAAATACTTCCACATTCTGGTCTTCAAGGTTCTTTAAAATCTCTCTACTACAGATTGTATTTTAATCTTAATAAGTTGAAAAGCATTCAGTACATTGCTTTTCCAGCAATTCATTAATTTTTATTTTGTAAAATTAATTTAACTCATCAAACTGAATCTTTTCAGGCTTCCTCTCTTTGAAGATTTCTCCAAAAGCATCGTGTACGTCATCTCCCTTTTTCGGTTTTTCTTTTTTTAACCCAAGCATATTAAAAAAATATTTATCAGTGTTATAATGTACTTATGTACATCGTTGTATTGTTCATACGCCAACAAAGTTTTTCTGCCACAATTCATCCAATTGACTAACATACTCTTTTGTAGGCAAATTGCTCTCTCGATTGCGTATGTATTGCGTTAAGTGGATTGGTCGTTTAACCATTATTTCAATTCAGCGTATTTTATTTTTGTCCTGTTTAATTTGCTCAAGCAATTGATTGATATTTGTGTAAGCTAAATGCATTATTTGTGTAAGCTAAATGCATTATTTGTGTAAGATAAATGCATTATTTGTGTAAGCTAAATGCATTAAATTCTTTTCTTTGTCGGTCGTCTCCGATGGAGAGGTGTATTTTTGATACACAATTTAAAACGTGTAAAAACATCCAGAGAATACTTTATGCTTGATAATTTGTCTTTCGGTGTTATCAACAAACCAAAAGAAGATCCATCTATAACAGGTACTTTTTTTTCGACTGTCTGCAACATATTTTCAATACTTTCAAACGTATGAGTGATTTCAGACCTATGTCAAATGTGTTCCATTCTTAAGGCTTATATTTTTAAACAGCTACTAAGTCACCATGTATTATTTAAAATCTTTATTCTCAATTAATACTATATCTCATTGTATTCAATTGTATTATTTAAAATCTTTATTCTCAATGAATACTATATCTCATTGTATTCAATTGTTTGACTTTGTAAACTTTACGAAATTTTTAAGTTGTACAGTAAATTTAGCCGAATACAAATCTGTGTATTTACTCACATAAAATAAGTCATTTATTTCTTCCTCATACCGCATTGTTTTAACCATCTTATTATCAGGTTGATTGTGCTTATCTGATTGTTCTCATCATTGAATGTAACATGTAAATTAGCATCTTTTTTAAAGCATTGCAGGATGTATCTTTTTGGTGTTTGGAATGAACAAATCAACATTTTTATTCTCTTGTATGTTATTTTGTAACAAAACTGGCTTTGACACCACTTTTAAACCATCAAAACTTGTAAGCAAATACACATTATCTAGCAAATACACATTATCTAAGCAAATACACATTATCTAGCAAATACAAATTATCTAGCAAATACACATTATCTCTCGATACTAACACTGTTGCTTTGATGTTAAACTCGTGAAATATTCACATCGCCTCTCTGACAACTGTTGAATGCAATACACTGTTGCTTTGATGTAAATCTCGTGAAATATTCACATCGCCTCTCTGACAACTGTTGAATGCAATACACTGTAGCTTTGTGACATTATTTATGTCGTCTACAAAAAGTCTGAAATTAGTGTTGTGCTGTCCTTATTGTCTTCATACCCTATACATATCAATAAATAAGACAACGCCAATGTACAGACAGGAACCTGAGTGTAGCTTTGTTTTAACAACAAAAAAATGAGTGGTTCCGCATGCTATCCTCCAAGACAGAACCAATGAATATTACAAGAACCAATGAATATTACAAGAACCAATGAATATTACAAGAACCAATGAATATTACAGTCCAGGAACATGGATATAGTTTTGTTTTAGAGAGCAATATGAGTTGTCCAGAAATGTTCTCAAATAGGAATACGAGATTGACAACTACGTAAAAAGATTGGTAAATGAATTGCCATTTGTACTATAAATGTCCTTTGAATGAAGAGATGAGTAAATTGGAATGGGAATGAAATTATAACAATGGGCGATACAAATCTATTGGCGACAGTTTCATATGGTTTTTGCTTACCATTAATTACTCGAACCCGATTTTTAATTAAAAAAATTAAAAGCTTTACCGTATATATATATATATATATATATATATATATATATATATATATATATATATATATATATATATATATATATATATATATATATATAATATATTAAATATAATATATATATATATATATATATATATATATATATATATATATATATATATATATATATATAACATGGCGGGTAGGAATTGGAATCCAACTTTTCGAGCAAGGTAAGCTCTTCTTCAGGGGGACAAAGGTCATTTACGAAAACAAAACAAACACTCAACACAAGAGATATTTGGGTATGGGATGTTTACATTAAGGTACAAAGTAAACTCTCCTACGATATGAAATAAGAAAGACGGTAACAGTATGTCAAAATCTACGAGAAAAGGCAACTAAATCTGTATGTGATACTGCTTAGCAAATAACAAAAGGTTCTTGCATGAAATAAAATAGGTCGAAGATAAACACAAATTAAAGTGTGCGTGATAAATAGGGGACAACCGTTGAATCGGTTCACGCTGGAAAACAAAGGACGTACGCGGTGAAGAAAAGGCAGCGCCTCATATTGACCAAGTTACAGAAGCGTCGGTTTCTGACTTACCTACACAGACATCCTTGGTGAAAGATACTGGATATTAGATATGTATATATTTTATAATATGAGTCCTGTGGGTAATAATACTAAAATTGGAAAATTCATGGAAATTCACACTAGAAATTGTAGGATAAAACTAATACTAATGAAAATAATGTAGAAGTAGGTCATGAAACATTCTGATGTAGCAATTATAATAATAGTAAAAAGATTTTTAAAAGTACAAGCAGGTAACGAAGTGTTTAAATGTAGAAACATTGATCAAATTATTATGGAGAGAATGTACAAATTTCTTTTTGTGCGAATAAGGGACTGCAAACGGAAGGTGAGATTTTATCGTTAAGGTCAAATTTTCCGTGTGTATTATCTCTGTGAAAACCAGTATTTTACCTTTTGTGAGTGCTGTGACCAGGTCCATCCCGGTTTGGAGTCTATTGGCAGCATCTCGGGTGACTCGACAAAATGTACGGCTTAGTTTTAATGGTTGGCGTGTTTAGTGTTGAGTTGATTGCTAATGTGGCTCTTGATTCGCTTTCTGAAATCCATATTGCCATCATATTGAGCATATATATATATATATATATATATATATATATATATATATATATATATATATATATATATATATATATATATATATATATATATATATATATTCAGTAACAGAATAATTTATGATTCTCCCGGTTTTACGATTTAATTACGAGTTGGATGGATGCACGATATTAATATAAATACAAATCAAAGTGTAATTCAAAAGTGAATGCTAGAATTAAAACGTATTTTTTTTCTTATTGGTTATTTTTTTGGTCACTTAAACTGCGAGGTAATAGTGTATAATTGTGATCTTGTGTGAACGTGTGCGTGAGCGCGTGAGAGACAATGTGGATTTAATCAGGAAGTAGTAAATGAGCTATTATATGATCGAAATCACAAAATAAAGAAACACATGATTTTTAATAGAATGTTATTTTCAGTCAATAAAAATACAAATTCAATTAAACAGGATCATATGTACACATAATTGGTCCCTTATAACACATTTATAATGTAAATCAGCATTTATAATTTCCCAGTATAAAAAATATGGTAGTTTTGGGAGCTGTCAATATTTACCTGGCGGAGAGGTTCATTCCAGATCATATTGCATAGAAATTTATATTTCCCCTATGGATCTTACGCTGACATCATCGTGACGAGATATTTCGATGGTAAACGTGATCAAGACGACCTCTTTTACGTGGACAAAACGAGTTACCGATTGCAAAGTGTTCATCTGATTGTTAGACATGCTGACAAACTAATATATCTATGTTATCGTACTGTATGGAAGTCGACCTTTTGTCGCAATATAGCAAACTAAGTATGTAAGTCTGTCGTCATCTCTCCATAATCATGACAACACACTGCAATCGTCATGTTGACGTAAAAGCCGTCATCTTGATCATGTATGTGTATGTTTCAAAAATATCTCACCCTGACGACAACAGCTAAATTTTTTCATATCTCCTTGCGACACATACAGTTGTACTCCATGCCTTGCACCGTAGACAAAATTGTAAGACATTTTTCGTCCCCCCCCCAAAAAAAAAAAAAAAGGCAACACTAGTTCCAAATTACACCTGGCCTCGTTCCCCAATAAATATTGGCCACTACAACAACCGTGTATACTCACGTATAGTCTCATACCAACTGCAAACTGCATGGACTCAGATCGGCCTCCGCATAATGCGCCGGCAGATCTTGGTCTATGCAGTTTGTAAGGACTAATCAGCAGAACAAACAACATAGACCCTGATCTGCCGGCACATTATGCGACGGCAGATCAGAGTCTATGTTGTTTGCACTTGGACCCAAGTTATACGCGAGTATAGACGGTAATATACAAGCATTATATGCAGCACATAGATAAAACTGTGATGGGAATTATAGAAATTTATATGCATAAATATTACGCCGTATACACACCAATAAAAGTTTTTTAAAAATATTTTATATATTAGCATACTGAATAATTACTCATTATTTATTACAATCTATCCATGTTTGAGGTGATATGGCCTTGAGCGAGACAAGGAAGTTGAAATTAAAAAAATAATATATATTTTTTAAAATTTTTATAGAATAAAAAAATGTGTATAGCATTTGGGGAAATATGTTTTGCGAAAATACTCAAATTATTCTGGGTTTTCTTCTTTATAAAACGGGTAAACCATTTATTTATCGAAAAAAGTCAATGTAACTAGGTTAAAATTACACTAGATTATCCACACGTTGATTGGAGAATAGACTATACAAGCGGTCTTGTCGAAGACATGGAGACAGGCAACGTTGACCAAATCTTCGGTCTTGTCTATTAACCAATGAAAAGTCTCGTAAATGGGAACTGTTATATATTAACCAATGAAAAGTCGCATAAATGGGAACTGTTATATATTAACCAATGAAAAGTCTCGTAAATGGGAACTGTTATATATTAACCAATGAAAAGTCTCGTAAATGGGAACTGTTATATATTAACTAATGAAAAGTCGCATAAATGGGAACTGTTTCTATTAACCAATGAAAAGTCGCATAAATGGGAACTGTTTCGTGTAAACACATGACAAGAGCAATTCACACTTGATATGGATGAACAATAAGTAACGATTACATCAAAAGGCGAAAGTCAAATTTTGACATTTTGTCGGACTAGAACCTCACCGCCACCAAATTCAACGTGTTAGTATCAATTGCTGTGTACATTTCGGTAAATATCCGCACAATTGTAGAGGCAAGTAACTAAAAAACACCTTTTAAAAAAAGGATATTGAACCATCCTTTATATCGAAGTTTGATACGTAATTTGTTTCTGCACCAATAACATATGCACAGAAATGTTTTATACGGTGGTCATGAAATATGATACAAATAAAATTATGATAAAGTAAGGCAACTTTATGTGGAGAAAAAAAGAGCCGAAAAAATTGATATTTTAAACACAAACCTGGAAAGGCCACGAAAATTACACAATTTGCTAGGGAAAAATCCATGGATATACTCAGCCTATTATAGTTCTATTTTTTCATATTTTTTTAAAAAATGTTATAAGAACAGCGGATATTGAGTTTCAGGTATTGAAAATGTATAATCATTTTAAGTGAAAACCGCTGTGACCTTTTAGAAACCTTTAGCATATACATGACCTGAGTGTAATACAGCAATCACTTCAGCACATTTTCAGAATTGTGAATTGCATATAATTATGTACGATTTGAAATGTGATATATCCATGAATTTCTAATACAACTTCTGATACAAATCGGTAAACATTTACATCAAGAATAGACATTACACAATTCCTACTAAAATGGGAAATAAGGGAAAGATTTCTTTCTCTGTGCGTAAAGTTGTTGATCTAGCGAACAAGCAAGCTCTCTACATCGTGAAAATACACACACTCACACACACAGCCACACACACACAGCCACACACATAAAGAAATGTTTCCTATATTTTTTTAATTCATTCTGAAACATGCTCAAGTCTGCGGGATATTGAAAAGTTGTATTTTCACAGCTTTTCTAAAATACATTTTTCTGAATTTTTACGTATAATCATAAACCGATGGAAATGTTTCTTACAGTGACTTAAGTAGGCAAGTGCCATCACGTAAAAATTTAAATTAAGAATATGCAAAACCCTTGAGCAGATATTTCAAGCAATAGCTAATTCGATGTAATATATAAATATGGGAAGACAAAAATATAATCTGAAATCTTGCCATAACAGGCATATACCTCTTTCAGTGGCTACAAAGAATATAGAAGCTAATACACTCATATATATATGTGTGTGTATATATATATATATATATATATATATATATATATATATATATATATATATATCATCAAGCACTTCATCAGGGGAAGATACAACTTAGTCCACAAAACATACACAAAAGGTAAAAACTGAAAGAAAATCGGGATTATTACATGATTGAATGAGGGTGGCAATTTACCACGTACTAACAGGAGTTAAATAATGGAAAAAAGAAAGAAGAAATTGAAGAACGGTCTTAAATTGAGTAAAACATACGTGTCAATTTTGTGTTGTTGTCAGCAGACTTCAATATACATAATCAAAGTTTGGGTGATCTGTATAATTACGTATAAATTGTATTGAGAACCAAATTGTTTTGACCTACATCCAGGCTGAGCGCAAAGAAAGAAAACCATGCGTGGCAAAAACCAAGGCCATCTTACGCAATAAATAATATCCCGGTGATGTTATGCAAGGAGGAGTTAGTAAAGGAATGTATCATAAGAATGTTCTAGCGTGATATTGAGCAAGAGATAATATTTAAAAAAAACAAAACAACAACAACAATAATATAATAATAATAATAATAATAATAATAATAATAATAATAATAATAATAGTAATAATAATAATAATGTATGCGAAATGTGGGTACATACTAGAAAACAAAATGTACAAACGTTGACAAATTATTTTAAATCTAGAACTGAATACAATTTCATGACATTTGCGGAGAAACAAAGCCTGAACAATGTTTTGCTTGAGCAAGAGCACGAAAATAGAAATTCATTTCTTTTTGGTCTGCTACAGGTTTCAGAAAATTCTGATAGAAAGAAAACGGACGCGAATCAGTTCGTCTAACACGGTTTTATCAATCTGTTAAATTTCTCTATCGATATATATCTATTAATTCTTCTACCTACACATACACTCAGGGCAGGCGCAAAGGTATTTGGCACCCTAGACGAACCTTCAGCCTTGCGCAACCCCTCCCCCCCCCCCAATTAACTTTCAAAAATGAATACTGTGCATTAGTATGAATAAAAATTCTGCATCTGTTTTTCTCTTTCTATTTTTAGACGCTTGTTGTTTTCTATTTTACGCTATTTCTCTTTCTTTTTGTATACATTCAGTTTTTTGCCCCCCCCCTCCCCCAATTTTGACGCCTTAGGCGACTGCATATGTATAAATTGAGAAAGAATTATTTTGCTGCATGCTAAGTACTTAGTTATAAAAACTAAAGCTCTTTAAAGTGATGACGTATCTGTGTCTAACTTTAAAGTGATGACGTATCTGCGTCTAACTTTTTGACGCATGTATAACCTACTGCGAAATTAGCGGCTATTATTGCACATTACTTCAGGTTTCGGCATCGTCTAGATTACTTCAGGTTTCGTATCGTCTAGATTACAAGGATAAATAAGAGAGAGGGAAACAACACTTCATATCTTCATTTAGATGCTGAAAACGATTTTCAGTACAAATAATAAAACGTTAACGCTTTTGACCGGAAGGACATCCTCGGACATACAGGTGTGGAGACACTAGGCGGTATTAGAAAACAATTCATTAATAAACATCAGAAGTTCTGAAATCATCCGTGACTAACAATATATGTATCATCAAAAGGAGAATGACCAATGCAGTTTCACATCAAAAAGGGGGAAAGGAGCCATTTTTCATCTAGATGGTAAATTTTAAGAATTCCACAATTTGTAATTATACAATCATTACCTTGGATAATCAAGAAAAAAATGGTTTATCCATGTATCTGTCTTGGAGACGTAGTATCTGTTAAGTCTTTAAGCAGGCATGTGCACTTCTTCCAGGGGGCGGGCCGAATAAGCGATATTTAAAGCGACACTCTTATGATGTAATAAGCGGATAAAACCAGGTCGCGGGCCGAAGGTTGCAATATGCCTGTGTTAAGGTTTAACATTCGGTCCATCAGAGTTGTGTGTGTGTGTGTGTGTGTGTGTGTGTGTGTGTGTGTGTGTGTGTGTAGGGGGGTGAGCGCTTTTCTCCATCTCGACTCTTCCATGGATTGATACTGTGTTTGAAAGAGAGAATAATGTTTATGGCAATTTCAGCCTAGATTCATTTAATTAACCCAGAATAATTTAAAACTTGCACAGAACAGTACTCTAAGAACTGATGCTCTCTGTCGAGTTCTCTATATATCCGCTCGAAATGGACGTATTACAGGAAATGTCACCACCGTTTTCGTAGGAAACCTGCCTCTCGAGGCAAGTGGCATTGTGTCTGAAATTGTTTTCTCCCGTTGAAAAAGTATGGCTATTAGTATCAGTTTGCGAGAAAACTTCATCTATCCTGTTTGTGATCTGTACACACGTGTGCTCTCCTAATGTTTCGATCATTCCGTCTGAAACCGTGCCACAAAAACACATTTTGCCATCTTTGTGTAACCATGCTTGAGAGCAATCTTTGCAAAGGGAGCAAACTGACCCAGGGAAACCCTTGAAACCGATAGCGTTTATGTAAGAGAAATTTGGCATATTGGTTGTTTCTGAACGCTGCTTATAATCTACGCACGCTGGTTCAAGAATTCGACCCTTGCAATGCATACAAATGTCTGAAAGATATTCCTCTTTTTGGGAAGTAAAATCTGACATATTCCTGAGATTAACACTCTTACATCTATTCGTGCTACTGTGGTTTTCCACCTCAGCAGGCACACAAAAGGACTGATTCTCAGACGAATTGTCGACTGCATCTGACAATCTGTAACACTCCAGAACACAGTCTGCACTAGCCTCTCCGGAAATACTTTGAGACTTCTGCAATAAAGGAATACGCCGAACACCACCTGAATTCATTTTGCTATTTAAATTAAACTTTTCTACAACTCCATTAGAGTTTCGATCCAGCACTAATTCAACTAGATCAGGCTTGGTCATGGAAATGGGGTTCTTTTTTGGACTGTCTGATTCACTTTTGCACCTCCTACGTTTCCAGGTTACTGTGCGAACAGTCTGTGTAGAAACGTCCACCATTTTTGGCTTAACCCTGGAACTGGAAGCCCGGAACTTGGAAAAACCGACTCTGCCATTATCCACGACCTGCGTAATCCAATCTTCTTGGTTTCTGGTCTCGTTGTCCTTTTGAGGAAAAATTCTTGGAGAAACTGCATTATACTGGGTCTCAGGACTTGCGGGTTTTAGTATGCTGGGTTTTTGATTCAAAACTGAGACCCCCTTTGACTCTTTTGGACATAATGCTCTCATTTCATCCTCTGTCACAAAAGAGACTTTAAACCTTTGCATCCTTCGTTGAGTTTTGGAATCATTTGTCATATGTTCATGTTCATCGTCCAATGAATCTAACTCTGTGGACGACTCTCTTGGTGGCAAGGGTTTACTATCCCCGAAATCGTCTGAACTTTTGGAAGATACATTAGCGTCGAACTCAGAATAAGATGTTATTCTTGTTCTCTGTGTTCCACTGTTTTCTGTATTTTTTATATCACCGTGACTGTCTTCCTCCATATTGGGTATTTTCTGTTGAAATGATTGTACGGGGAAAACCGTGTCGTGTTGTTGCGGATCAGACTTTATGGACCTGCTTGACGTCACGCTGTCATCAACATTTTTACGAAGAAAAGAACAGAATGACGACATTGTGTCGTAGTAGGCGGAAGAAGCCGAATCTGATATAATGTCCACTTCCTTAAAGTCATCATCATCTTCTTCAACGATGACGTAACTACTACCGCTCAACTCCTTTGTTCCCTTTCTGAGGTAGTGAACGAACCACTTGTGGCATAGCATGCACACAATTATCACTACAATAATGATAGCAATGCACGGAATAATAGCAAGATTTGGTGACGAGTTATGGCCACCTTGGTATTTTCCTTTCTCGTCCGCTTCTGTATCATAAGGAGACGTAGTGTACACATAATCTGGAGTTGTGTAATTTGATATATTGATCTTCGAAGCAAAGTTCTTCAATAAAAAGTCTTTTGTTGTCCTTTGTGTTCTATAACTTTCATGTACGAACAACTCTACATTAGAGATTCTGCTATCTGTAGAAAAATTGGTAAAACCTTCATTTGGAAAAATCGAAAAGCAATGTATAGGAAAGACTGTCAAAAGAAAACAAATGCATACACATATATTTCCTATTTTATCACAGCATATATAAAGTCCTTGATCTGAGTTCCTTCCCATCACAGAGCTCGATCGAATAGCGTTTATTCCAGCCACCCTACTTTTAGTTCTTTGTCGATCGCATTTCACTTGTTAATTAGCAAGTCTCCAATGTATGTTCCGTCACCGCTTATGTGGCAGTTTTTCTCGTTAGTGTGTGCGCTGAATTACTCTGGCTGTGAAGTAAGAAATTACACAATTAATGCTCAACCAACGGTGTCCTCGTTTGCCTCTGTGCCTCATCTGAGCCAATCTTTTAGAAAGTAGACATTCCGTCGCGTGACTTTCCTGTTACCTAAAAATAGAATGGCAGATGGTCACGTGACAAAGGTAACCTGGGGCAAAGACATAACGAGCAGACAGCAAGACAGCATTTATGTATTTATATCATTGTCTGCAATTCAAAAAGCGGTCTTGAAATTATTAAAGCAAGTCTGGACATTGATAATCCTAATTAATTAATTTTTAATTAACTATTTTACATATAATACATATAACTAAGAAAAATATTTGCGTTTGATTAATTGGGAGAAGAAATAAATATTTCAAAAAACTTTAAATTCGATAATTTAACTTTAGCGATATTTAACCAAAACGTGTATCTGAAAGAGTCTGCCGCCATGTTAAACATATATGCAGGGCCGACGCAAGGGTATTTGGCGCCCTAGGCGAACCTTCACCCTTGCACCCACCTTCCCACAATTTACTTTCTAAAATGAACATTGTGCATTAGTATGAATAAAAATTCTGTCTCTGTTTTTCTCTTTCTATTTTTAGACGCTTATTATCTTCTATTTTACGCTAGTTCTCTTTCTTTTTTATTCATTCAGTTTTTTGCCGCCCCCAAATTTTGCCGCCCAAGCGACCGCCTTTTTTTCCCTAGTGGTTAAACAGGCCCGGTGTATGCTCAATTTCCACTCGTACAGACAAAATAAAAATTGTCAGGCCACATTTTACAAAGCTGACTATATTTTTGATTCTCTAAATTAAGTCAGTAAGCGAGTATGTATGATATCTAATAATGTAGAACGAGTGTCAAGGTTTCCATATATATCGCTTTTCTTTTGTAGACTGACTAGAGAAAATATACATATTATATACCGTATATACTCGTTTATAAGTAGGATCCAACGGCAAATGCGCAGACCCAGATCTGCCGTCGCGTATTGCGTTGGCAGTTTTGGATCTATGCAGTTTGTTAGGACTAATCAGTAGAACAAACAAAATAGATAGACAGTAGAACAAAAACGTCACATAATACATCGACAGATCAGGGTCTATGTTGTTTGCAGTTGAACACTGATTATAAGTGAGTATATGTGGTAATTCGAAAGTTAATACAATAAGGCAGGAAAAGAGACTGCCGAATTATATCGTCCATGCAAATTTATCTAGTGTAAAAAAATCATTGCATCTAGAGAGAATTGCTTCTTAGTCTTACATCTAGAGAGAATTGCTTCTTAGTCTTACATCTAGAGAGAATTGCTTCTTAGTCTTACATCTAGAGAGAATTGCTTCTTAGTCTTACATCTAGAGAGAATTGCTTCTTAGTCTTACATCTAGAGAGAATTGCTTCTTAGTCTTACATCTAGAGAGAAGTGCTTCTTAGTCTTACATCTAGAGAGTATTGCTTCTTAGTCTTACATCTAGAGAGAATTGCTTCTTAGTCTTACATCTAGAGAGAATTGCTTCTCAGTCTTACATCTAGAGACATTTACTCAAGGAAATGGTAATGGTGCAGCTGCATACAAACTATGACTCATTAATTTCCCTCAGGAGTCTGTAATTCATGTCCCTGTATATGTCCTATTGCCTTGCATATGATTTCAGATATATTGCATTTTTACATTTAAGAGGAGAGACTTTCAATAATTTTAGTTTTAAAAAGACGGAAAAAAACAGACAGAATAATGAGATGGTTATATGCAAAGAAAATAGAAGTGAAGAAAATAATGTTTATGAAAATATCTCCGGTGCCAGTGCCTTTGACCGAGTAGTTAAACAGGAAAAGGTGAATGAATGATGTACACACCTACCTGTCTAACACCTGTAAATTACTTTCACCGAAGAAGTGAAACATGTCTGCTCAAGATTCCAATCACGCCTGAGAACACACAAACTAATGAGAAAATTATTACATATGCATAAATAAATCCAATGCGAGATTGAAGAACAGATTAAAGAGTGCATGTGAACATCTATGCATGTTCCCACTTCGAATTTGGTAAACTGCACAGTAAGATAACAAAAATTGTAAAATGACTATCAATACACGCGTGTGTCTGGGTTACTTCACCTTAGACCTGTACTTTACAGGTAAAAACATGTAGGATATGTAAATTGAGTGCTTTGACATTTTGCGACAAAAATAGACCACATAAATTTAATTTTCATAAGGCGTGTTGTGCGTGAGTAACAGCTTGGCTACTGACAGGCATTTAAATGCCATCGATGTACGAGGATAATACATTTGTTAATCACATAGTCTGAATTGACAAATTTGACATGTCTCCTCCCATGTAAATAATTTAGTCTAAAAAATAAAAAATAAATATTAATAATCACATTTTCAAAAGTGCAGCAGTAGTATTACAATGGGACTTTTGGATTTCGATAGGTAAGATTGAACAACGCCCTTCTATACCCCATGACTTTACTACCTTTACCCCTTCCGTCACACGCGAATGTGTTATTTACGCGTGCGGTGGGAGTGTGTGCGGTGGCACTGTAAAAACGCTGCCACCGCAGGTGCAGACAATTCAGTCTTTGTGTATGCGGTATCATTGTTGTCGCAGTTTATATTTCTAATGGAGATACTCTTTACAAACACACTGGATACTATTCACTAGCGTGAACAATTTTTGCGCAGGAAAAATCTGCTAGCGTAAATGATTGTTCCCTTTGGTCGCGTAAACGATTTTGTGAATCACAAATCTGCTGGCAGTCAGGCCAATACATTATTATTGATTATGACTATACTACATATGTGGAGATTCCTTTTCTGTGCGACTAAAAATACTACAACAGGAACAGGATGATTGATTGCCACTATACTGTATGAAATATGTTGCTGATATTATTCTGTTTGTGTGTGTGTGGGGGGGGGGGGGTGTGATGGTGTTGCTTTTCTCTGTTCAGCTATATTTTATATTGACAGTGGCGGAGTTTGTGGGAGAAGATTATATTAAACAATTACCGCACACACACACACACACACACACACACATATATATATATATATATATATATATATATATATATATATATATATATATATATATATATATATATATATATATATATGCGAAATATTCACAGATTGATGCGTATAGTATTTTTAAAGAATTTATGAGTATATCCAATTTTGGAATCAGCTTACCAGAAAAATGAAGCGTATGTAACGTTACAGAAAAGATTAAATCACTGTTTTTCTTAAATGCATCATTTAGATTTGTCAAATAGGTTCAAAAGATATTGTATGATTTTTCAAATACGTATCCGGAGCATCTTGATAAATTAATCAACTGAGGAATTATCTTGGAACAGCAACCATGTCAACTTAGTTCAGGCTTATGAGAAAAAACGTGAAAAGTCATTATATGATATTGTGCAAGAAAAAAAATGAAGTTGCTAACGTTGACTAGACCACCTAATGTAGATAATGAAACGAGTAGTGAATGCTCTAATGCTGGCATTGAAACAATTAGTGAATATAGTGGTAGCCACGAAGATCATCAAAGATAAATTAATTAAAAAGATGCCTTGAGCATAATAATATATGGAAACATCAGAGTCACTTTTTCGTAAGAATGTTAAATATTTAGAAGCTGAAGAGTTTAAGCGGCAGATGCAATGTTATGAGTTTTGCGAAAAGAGATTCACATGCCAAGACACAGAACTATGGAGTCAATATACAAACAGTGCAAGAAATTTGACATCATCGGATGTCATTCTACAAGTGGCGTTCATTTACTATTTGGTATAATATTTTGTACTGATTAGCGTGCAGTGATTTGCCAAATACAGAATATATTCAAACTCAAAAATCTATTTGACGGTAATTCTCAGTTGATGTAGTCTGGTGAAAAAATGTATTTACAACGCACTGCCCAGAGTTTAGAAATTACTATCACAGGTAAAAAGTACTTTACAACGCATAGCCATACAATCAAATATTATCCACTGAGAGTATTTCTACAACCTTATATATTCGGTGATAAGTACATACGCCTGAAGTTACGCACACCATCAATCGAGAACATAGATGATTATTTCCATTAGATAATACAATTTGTAAAAATATAAGAAGTTCAATGGCATTTGGACGCAATCAATGCAAAGGTGTATGCCTGGGAAAATATGAACTCTGTGGCAGAACATGCCATTACGAATACTGTAAATCGCATTTGCTCGCGTCACGTGTTGGTCTAGGTGCACGGCCATGCCTTAAATGTGGTATGGGAGTAAAGTCGCGTAATCAGCTTTACCGACCGTGCGGATCTATTCGCGAGTATTATCGTTATAGAACCGATGATTGTAGAAAAACCCAACAATGTCAACACTGTCGATAAAAAAGATACAGAAGTCAAGGAAATAATAGCCAGAATTGAAGCGATGGCAGTTTCTGATCTTGGCGAAGTAAAAATACTTTTAAAAATGTATTGACGGAATTTGCAATTAGACAATGATTTTCCCTTATATATCAGTTTGGCTACCATCAATCAGTTGAGGCATCTCGCGCGATGAGGGTGGGATACAAATACAAAGCGGTATGTGAAAAGCTGGCATAATTGAGTTATTTGGACTCGCAAATGAACCACGGCCAGTTGTGCAACAACTTTGCCCGGATAAGTCACAGGCGGTTGTAAAGGCAACATTACCAGTACAACAACTAAAACAATCCGCGCACGAGCGTAATATACAAATACCAAGAGGCGCAAGAAAAACTGATATAATTGCGTTATTGGAACTCGTGCTCGAACCGCTTCAGACTGTAAGAGAGCTTTGTAGAAGAGCAGGCAAGCGGGCAGAAATTGTACGTATAGTCGAGGATAAACAAATCGCCGACGTATCGCAGCCACTATCGCCGCTAAGGTAGTCCAGCGTGTTCGTCAACGAGCCCAAGTGCCTGGGTTTCCGTTACAAAAACGTCATGGTGATTATAAAGATTATCATGCGATTATTCTGAACGCGTACGCGTCAAGCAAAGACTATAGAAAACGTTTATCAAAGACGGTTCCAGGAATCGTATCGACGTTACAACGCTCTGGTACATCCGGGGTTAAAGCAGATATTGTTCTTGGTGTACATTTGACTATGCCGCTTAATCGCAAGTTATCATACAAGGATGGATTAAAAATCGCAACCCCATGGATTTATGGTGGTCCACATATAGTCTTGAAACGTAAAGACACAGAGGCTATCAATAATGAACTCGATAAAGGCTTTGAAAAGATTCTAGATATGTTGGAAAAATACACCAACACAGGTTCAGGATAGACTCTTAACAGCTGCGTGGAAATTCAACTGGATACTTCCCCAAATATACCATTCCGCGGGTCCAGTTACATACCAACGCCAAAGTATATTCCAGCGCGGTCAGTGGTAAACGTGAAAAATAATGACAATCGATGTTTTCAATGGTCGCTCGAGGCCGCGTTAATTCCCGCGAGCGATAACACAGATCAGCCATGGAAATACCAGCAATACTTGGGTGAACTCAAGTTTGGTAATATAGAATTTCCTGTGCAGGTTACTAAGGCCACACTCAAACAATTTGACGAACTCAACCCTGCTATCACCGTTAACATGTACGCTTGGAACAATGGATTTTATGCGCTTGCACTATCACCGCATGTACAACGGATTGATCTGCTGTTGATGAGCGATATGAATGGTTCAAAGTCGTGATCTCATTACGTATGGATAAAGAATCTTTCTCGGTTGCTTCACCGACACAGCAAGCACAAGGATAAAAAGCTACTGTGGTGGAATTAGTGAAAATCCGCAGCGTACAATCATGCCAGAACCTGGCAAAAACATTTTGAAATTTACTGCGGTGCATCGAAAATGAAAATCCCGTATGTTATTGACGCTGACTTTGAATGTTTGAACATTCCCATGGGAGACGCGTTTGCGTCCAGCTCTGCTTCCCCAACCGAAGTTCAGTCGAAGACAACGCAAGTTGCTGAACACTCTCATGCGGTTTTTGTTTCGTTGTCGCCAGATGTGACGGACAAACTGAGGAACCAATGTCGTATCGTGGCAAGGATTCAGTTGAAGTGTTTATTAAATCGCTTGAAGTTCCAACGAAATGGATCCGACAACAGCTCTCCTCGTCCGCAGACATGATTATGACCACCGATGACATTCAGATAGCGGTGAAATTTATCATTACATATAAGTGATGGATTCAGATCGCGGTGATGAGGTTAAGGAATTTGCCGACGGAGTGTTGGATCGGCTGACCAGTGATGCAAACATCAATAGTGATTTTGTTCCACTTGTCGATGCATATCTGCGTGACAACGGTGTTTATAAACCCTCGTATACACTGAAATATAATTTTTTTAAGGGTCAGATAGAAATCAACAGTTGGAACCACCCTAATACACTAATACCAACTCGAAGCCAGTTTTGAATCATTGCAATGGCAGGTGAAATGCCCGGTCGTTGACTGCAAAGCCAGACATGAAAACACTCAGGGATTGTTTCTACAACGATAAAGTAATATTCACCGACGAATACATCCCGGTTGCATTCCCAGTTAATTTTATATTGCGCCAACACTGACTCAACTAAGAGACAAATCTCGACTATTATTCAACAAGGACGCACTTGTTCGTGTAACAGTTCTTGTGCGAAGACGAGCACAAAATCGTTTCAGACACACACCAAGGATGTAATCAATATGGCTCTAATTGAACCTGGTGTCCCAGAACGCACAATTGCTGGAGATCTAAATATTCCGCAAGAAAATATTTTCTATGATTGTATGGCAGTTGCACCAGTAAAAAAAAAGGTTAAAAGTGTTTGTACGTGTTGCACCTGGACGTGATGAGTCTGGACAGGGTCTGCTTGATGAGCAATGACACTACGCGATCATATTATTAATATAAGAACTATAATGGACCCTCAGTGTTACCGGCGAGAGAAAATAATCGAAGCGGAACAACAACTGCAAGATGAAATCACCAAGAGAACCGCGCTAGTAGTAATACAAACGCGTGTGTATGGTCGTAGACTCTATTTGTGGAATAACCGCAGCAACCATTGTTGGCCTTGGTGTTCCTGGAATTCTGACCACAACAACTGTCATAGGTACACCTATCGGATTTGTTGTCGGAGGTATATCGAAAGGAAACGGTGTCGCAGGCGGTGCAAGTAAAATAATCTCACTATGGCTGCATTCGCGAATGCGTGTTTATTCAGAACTTATCGCTGCGGCACAAAGCAGTATTAATACAATTACCAAGCTGTACTCGATGGCTATCGAAGATAAAACGATTAGCATGGCTGAGTTCAACAGCGTGTTGGCGGAAATGGAAAAACCACCCGTGACTCCGAGCACAGATACGGAACCAGGGTGTGCCAAAACAGGTGATTTATTTACAGAAAGTGAAAATCGAGTAACTGTTAGCCAGCAGATTTTGCTTCACAAAATCGTTTACGCGACCAAAGGGTACAATCATCCTACAAAAATCGTTCACGCGAGCGAATAGTATCCAGTGTGTTTGTAAAGAGTGTCATCTTTAGAAATATAAACGGCGACAACAATGACACCGCTTACATAAAGACGGAATTGTCTGAACCTGCGGTGGCAGCGTTTTGACGGTGTCACTATACACACTCACACCGCACGCGTAAATAATACACTCGGGTGTGACGGAAGAGGTAAATGTAGTAAAGTCATGGGGTATAGGACTGCATTGATCTATCTCAGCTATCGAATCCAAAAACCCCATTGTAACAATACTGCAGATGTAATTATGAGAAAACAGCAATTAACTTCTACCACAGGTTAATAAGAACAGATGACTCTTCTTCTTCTACTACTACTACAAATCATCATCATCATCATCATCATCATCATCATCATCATCATCATCATCATCATCATCATCATCATCATCAACAACATCATCATCATCATCATCATCATCCAGAGAAAGGCTTGGGAAACGCAGTGGTAATATATTCCTTCGTAACTCTGATGTCCCAGATTTAAACTCTGATGTCCCAGATTTTGGTAGAGGTCAATCATCCCAGGCCGGTGGCTACTTCCTCATTCTGATATTTCCTCAAAACTTGGAGGCCACCGACTGGACCAACAAGAGTACTGAACATAAATTCTCAAAATTTGTTGTGTATCTATGTATATATAAATTGTTAATTGAACAGAAAATCAGTAATTTACAAATATTTCTTCATATGAACAGGCGCGCCCACACAAACACATAAATGTAGGTGTATATATATATATATATATATATATATATATATATATATATATATAGAGAGAGAGAGAGAGAGAGAGAGAGAGAGAGAGAGAGAGAGAGAGAGAGAGAGAGAGAGCGTTTACCTTCCTACCATTAAGCATATCAGCAATTAATTATTCTTCCTCTGTTAAAATTGTATTTTTGACTCTACAAGGACGGGCGAATTTATTTTAACTTAATTTAGGGTTACTGTTTGCTTAAAGCCTAATTTATTCAAATTAAAAATCATTTTATTGGCGATCTAATCACTAAGTATTCTTTTTCTCCTCTTTTGTGGGTTGGGTGGGTGAGTGTGTGGGTGGGTGGGTAGGTTATTTAGGCGCAGCATAATAACTTTTATCATACTGTTATTAAGTGAAATATAATAGTTATTATCAAAGTAAAAATAGCTAATGCAATATAGTATTTAACTTGAGATCACTAATTGTAAATGGATAGATCCACTGTAAGGTCCTGCATGTGCAGAAATAGTAGTGGTGTCTGCTAATAAAATCTAATATCAAACAATAATTCCTCAAAATACTATGCTCCGAGGTGGCATAATCCAAAAATCTTGCATCGAGTTGGTTTATATTCCTAATAAAATTCAGTATCAAATTTCATGAGCGTACACGCAGCAGTGTCAAAGGAACTGAGTTAAATACAAAAGATTAGCATAATCACTGGAAAGTTAAAAGTAGGTCACTATGCCCTATATTTTCCCATCATTAGTACGACCCTCCAAGACGAATATACCCATCAAGTTTTATGACTGCACATACAACGGTGTCAGAGAAACTGCAAAATGCGAAAACTTGATGTACCGTATATACTCGCGTATAGGTTCATACCAACTGCAAACTGCATAGACCCAGATCTGCCGTCGCATAATGCGCCGGCAGATCTGGGTCTATGCAGTTTGTAAGGAATAATCAGTTGAACAAACAACATAGACCCTGATCTGCCGGCGCATTACGCGACGGCAGATCAGGGTCTATGTTGTTTGCATTTTGACTCTGATTATACGCGTGTATATACGGTAATCGCTGAAGCATTACAATTAGGTTACCATGACCCACTTTTACCAGTGGCGGGTAGTAGCCTCTAAGATGAATAAACCCATTAAGTTTCATGACCCAATATACAACAGTGTGAGAGCAACTGAGCTAAATGCAACAACTGAACGTTGACCCTTACGACGACAACAACAACAATGCCGTCGGAAAAATGATCCCTGTGTCTCGCCTATGTTTTCGCGGGCAAGACAATAAAGCACTCCTTAGTAAAACACAAGACCAAAACTTTGATCAATAGAGCTTATCGAAGATTGACCTTACATGAACCATGCGCATGAATGGTCTCTAATGGCCAATCAACTACATCATATATCTCAGCGAAAATATCGGTCTAATTGACGGATCACCGACTCCGCCCACCTGTCAGTCAAATGTTCGCAAACTGCAACTAAAACAATGGCCCGCTGACGACTGATATCGCAGGCTAGGCGTGCGTCTTCGCTGACAACTGCGTCTTACTTACGTTGCTCGGCCATTTCCGTCAAAGCGAGAAATAACCTCGGATGGAGTTGTAGAAATACACATATATTTGATGGGTCTGGTGATTCGCATCTGGCAGAGTGAACCACATATGTTGCGACAGAAAAGGCCGGAAATGTTCCAATTGTTACTCTGTCATCTTTCAACGCCATATTGTGCCATGTGAACAAAAGCAGCTCTGAATATAGTTCTCAATGGCAGCGAATTACATCCTAGGTTTCATTCTCGACTTGACGGAAAAGGTCCAGGATGTTTCCATTGCTTCCTTTAGTGAAAGTGTGGCATTTTTTAACTTTCTCCCATGATGCGCCTCGTTAACGTGAACCTACCAGCCAATCACAGCAAATCAGAGGGAAGTTTCCAAACTAGCTGTTATGGGAATAACGTCACTATTGTGTGAATGACGTCAATGACTAACCAACTGGGAGACACAGATTTACTAGTTACCGGCCGTTGATATTGGCTTGCCAATTTAGGCCGGGTAGCAACGAAGGTGTGAGTACTTAGTACTACACAGTGGCGGACCCGAGTATGTATTTGAAAAAAAAAACAGAGATTGATGTTGTTTTGTATTATTTTTACAAAAATGATTGTTCTTAAAATCTGCTTCAGAAACTATTATAACTGTCCACCCCTGGAAACCAGATTTTACTAGTTGAAAGTCACAGGCTTTGAGTAATCTTGGAGTGACAACCGTATATAACGTCATTACGTGTTATCGTATATGCCCGTATCAATCATAATACACGGTGTTAGATTTATTTTCAGCTGGTCAGAGTCGACGAGGTCCCAGCTGTAGAGCTGATCATAGAAGTTGACCATAGCAGCTGTAAAGCTAACCATAGCAGCCGTAGAGCTGAATTAACAGTGTGTTGCTTGAGTACCAGGTGATCGGGCGTTGCTGACCGATTGGTGGGCGCTGATCGCTTGATTGACCAAGGAATTGAATGGTTGTCGGTGACTACCTGTAATGCTGACTGCTTGATTGACCAGTGTGACTGGTAGCCAAGTGTGTTAGTGACGGAGTGTTTTGAGTTACTCCATACATGTAATCTTTTAGCCGTGGGCTAATTTTGGGGTTTTGTGATACCCAGTGGTTTGGGATTATAAAGATATTTTGCATGATATCTATCCCATTGTTTTCATCATTTTAATAAATGAATAAAGTACCTCATTTTTCATTATTTGAGGGTATACATTTTTACTATATGAGTAAAGTACATCATTTTTACTATTTGAGTAAAACACATCATTCTTTTCGTCGTCTGAAATTACTGTGAATCATTAACCTTTGTCCTTGTACTGTGTATTTATTTATTTGTATTCACATTTGGGTTACATTATTAGGTTCGTGCGGATTATGTTAATTTGTCCAATATTTGGACCTTATACACGCACGTATTAATCATAACCTTTTTTCCCATTCTAGTCATTCATCAATAAACATTGCATTTGTATCACCATCAAAAGTGTTCTGTTATAAATCCGAAATCCAACCCGGTTATCTTGTTACAAAATGAAATTTAAACATAACATTTAAACAAAGTCATTCAAGCATGAAATATAAGAGACAGAGACCTTTTTCTGCAACAAGGGTGTAGTGCTTTATCAAGATGCATTACCTCACAAAGTTTCATGATTCTAAATAATACAAAAACTCATGCTCATGAGCTAAATGCAAAAAACTAAACCAAAGCCAGTAAAAGATGAAATATAGGTCACGACGAGCTTCTTTTTTAAGAGTGTGGCACTAACAGAGATGCACGTCATCATCAATTTCATGATTCTAGCACAAACTGTGCCTGAGAAATGAACATCAAACAAAATGTAACCCAAGTCAGTGAAACATAACATATCGATCGTAATGACCAACTTCTGCAATTAGTGCTCAACAAGATGTATCAAGATTAATCCTCTCACAAAGTTTCACGATTCTAGATAGGATAGTAGTATGTAAATGACATGCAAAAACCATATGAGGCCATCAACTAAATGAAAACATTTAACCTAAGCCAGTAAAATGTGCAATGTAGGTCACAGTGTAGTACTGACCAAAATGCATCCCCTCGCCAAGTTCCATGATTTCATTTATGACACTATGTATGCAGGAGGTAAAAACCCTATCTGTTCATGGGCTAAATGGAAAAACTGAATATACGCCATGTGAAATGTTGGACACAGTAACCTTTTGCTGTAGAACGAACAGATGCATACAATCATCTGGTTTGATGATTCTGGCATGAGGAGTGCTGAGATTGAACCCAGGTCAATGAAGTGTGAAATATGAGTCACAGTGACCTACTTTTGTGATGAGGGTGTAGTACTCGTCAATATGCATCCCCTCATCAAGTGTAATGATTCTATATAGGGTGCTAAAAACCTATTTGGTCATGACCTAAACGCAAAAACGTAGCATAAGCCAGAAAATGCGAATGTAGATCACAGTGATCTTCTTTTCTTGTAAGAATGTGATACTAATAGAGATGCATAAAATAGTATAGTTGGATCATTATATTATGAACAATCCTTGTTAAATTAATTTGAAACACAAAATGTAACAAACTTCATTGATGCGTGAAATATGGGTCACAGCGACCTACTTCTGTGATGATGATATTGTACTCATCGAGATGCATATTCTCACTAAGTTTTATGATTGCAGGTGTACCAGTATGTATAGATTGTGCAAAAAACGGAGCTAAGCGCAAACAATTAACAAAGAATGTAAAATTAATGTACATGTATGTACAAAGTTAGCCTTTTAGACCCTCCCCAGGGGGTAGGTGCATTGAAACCCATTTCAAACTGTTGCCTATGACCTAGGAAGAAATAATGTTTGAGGTGCATTGAGGTTGTATGTATTTACTTTTTTTTATCTCCGTGGACGCCGACGCCGACGGCTGGGTAATACGATAGCTCTCCTCTAGTTCATAGAGGTCAACTAAAAACGACAGCTGCATATTTAATGAAGAGAGCATCGATTCATTACTGAAAGCTTAGATCGATCATAATATATTTTCGACGATACTCAATCTATTTTAATTTCAAATACTAATATTTACTTTTGCGACAAATAAATGATCTATGTTGATCATTTTATGCAAATTGCGTGTGTGATTTCGCCCATCTGATATTTTTGCAACGTCATATTGTAACTTTTGACAACTTACTTTATTAGGACACCTATCAAAAAGCAGGTGCAATGTGACGAAGGTACAATTGAAACGAAATCTGATCATGAAGTGGTCAAAGAGGGTAGAGATGGTATGTCAGCTAAAGATGAATTTTAAAATCTGATCATGAAGTGGCCAAAGAGGGCAGAGATGGCATGTCAGCTAAAGATGAATTTTACTAGTGCTATTGTTATTATTATGATTATTATTTTTAATATTATTGTTGTTGTTGGTGGTGGTGGTGGTATTGTACATAACTGGGGTGTAAGATAGTTAAACACCTGGTTGTACGGGATGTCTGGAAAGCAAATCCCGACCGCTCCAGTATCTTTTTCCAGACACCCCTTGGCCGCTGGGTTTACAACTGTTACCGAATCACGTTCCTACCACAATAGCACTTCCTCGATTCGCTGTAAAGCAGTTCGCGTGTTTGGAAGTGCGCATCATAAATTGCTAATCATCCCAGTAAAATCGTAACAAACTTTCATTTCTTTCTTCAGTCGCTTAAAGCAAATTTGTCTCATAACTTCTATCTTAGATTAAGTGAAGTATACAGCCTTCTGTTTTCAAGGCATGTTTCAAAAGACTAGTGAACATTTTGAGTGATTTTGTGAGCTTATATCAATCAAGTAGTCTTGTTAAACGACACTGTACTGATAGTTATTATTGGTTAGGCTGTTATTATTATTATTATTCAAGTAGAACATACTAATTACCGAAAAAAGCGCATCAAGCGACACAACTTCTGATATGTATTTGGAATGTCCAATAGGTCACATGATCAATTTTTCTGTCAAATGCGAAGTATTAAAGAGCAACCACGACTTCTTCAAAATATTATCAGCTCTCAGAAAATACAGCAACCCTATCACACACACACACACACACACACACACACACACACACCCTCACACGTTGTTACGTTGTTGCACAATGCATTCAAAACCTATGTATCAGTAGTAGTACGCCTTATATTTGCGTGAAATAAACTGCAATATATTCAGGAAAAATTGTACTTGTCGAAATACCCAAAAATATAACATATCAGTTCCTAGCCCTAAGGGTCCCCGCGCAGCGACCCATATATATGTAAGTGATATATATATATATATATATATATATATATATATATATATATATATATATATATATATATATATATATATATATGTATATATATATGCTTCCCTACATGACAGAGAAGCATGGGGGGGGGGAGGACTGTAGACATTCCGCCAACTCATTTCCTAGTTCAACTTCTTGAGCTAGTCCTAAAACTCAGTAACTGTTTATTCAATGAAGAAAACTACCTCCAAATCAATGGAATCGCAATGGGTACAAAAATGTCCCCCTCGTATGCTAATATTTTCATGGGAAGACTTTGGAACTTACACCATACCAGTGGGTACACTTCATCGATGATGTAGAAATTAAGTGGCAACATGAAAGAGAAAATCTGGATGACTTCATATCAAAAGCAAACAACATAAATCCTTTAATAAAATTCACGGCAGAAGTTTCCAACCACGATTCTCTGGACACAACAACCAGACTGGTAGAAAACAAATTCCATACAGACATCTACTCAAAACCAACTGATAAACACCAGTATCTTCTCCCATTCAGTTGTCAACCAAAACATTGCATTCGGAACATCCCGTATAGTCAGGCACTAAGGATACACAGAATTTGCTCCGACGATGAAACATTCCAAACAAGATCTGAAGAGTTATCTGAACATTTGATGAACCGAGGCTACGACAAAAACCTGATAGAGGAGGCAACACAAAGGGCTAAACAAACAAACCACAATGACCTACTAAAATATTGAGAGAATGACAAGGTTGATCGGACACCATTTTCCTAACCTACCATCCAGACAACCCCAAAGTAGGCAAAATCATCCAGAAACACTGGACCATCGTGGAATCTCGTGACACGCTAAAGTAAATCCTCCAGAACAAATCAGTAGTAGCCTATCGCAGACCAAAAAACCTCAAAGACATTCTAGTCAGAGCGAAGCTAACGCCAATCACAAGCCAAGACCACCCTAGCAAATCTGGTACCTGTGGTGATAAAAGGTGCAGAACCTGTCAACATATGATAGAGACCAGCACATTCTTTAGCGCAGCGACGAGCGAAAAATTGAACATACATGGTCCAAACAGAACGTGCAAAACAGAGAATGAAGTTGATCTCATCACATGTAAGATCTGCGGCCTTCAGTATGTAGGAGAAAATGAAAAGCTACACAAAAGGGTCAAACTTCGCAGATCTTATTGGATGACAAAAAAGCTGGACAGAAGTGCAGTTGCAGAACACTTCTCTTCCCCTGGCCACACTTTCAGTGATGTAACACTGACTGCAATTGCTCACAACCCCAAATGGAGTTCAGAAACCAGGAAAGAAAAAGAACCTTACTGGATACGCCGCCTTAGAACATTAAAACCAAGCGGCTTAAACCATCAAGACTAGAAAAAAACAACCACACGCAAATAAAATCATCATCTGTTTACAGCCACCACATTTTCAATTAAATAATTCATTAATTTTGCTCATTAGTCACTCACTCACCTATACTTGCAACTCTGTGTGTGTGTGTGTGTGTGTGTGTGTGTGTGTGTGTGTGTGTGTGTGTGTGTGTGTGTGTGTGTGTGTAGTTCTTCCTGGTATTATTATTGCTCTGGTCATTACTCGCTCTACGGAAACAATGAAATATCTGGGATATAATCTGCGGTTACACCAATTTACATTAAATAACAGAGGGTGCTATGGCTTTTCCCTTTGTAGGTCAGAACCAATTAATTTACAGCATCATCAGTCGAGTTAAAGCCAACTAGACGACACCTCAAACGTTTTCAAGCTGTAATTCTCGTAGAAATAGTTATGTAAACTTTTGTAATTTCAACGCTCTTTTGTTTATTGTTTGTCTTGTCTCTTTTTTGTTTTTGCCTTTGAAAAAGACTCAATGAGAGTCGAAAGCGCTTCGGCTAGTTGTCAGTTTATTGCGTTTATCTTAATTAATCCCCGACACACGCGATGCCTTGCTGGATCCAGTGCACTTGAAAGATACACACACACACACACACACACACACACACACACACACACACACACACACACGTTTTTGTGTGCTTGCAGAGAGAGAGAGAGATAGAGTTTTATGACCACATGTCCTTTGGCTACGGGCGAAACCTGAAGGGGCTGTGATCGATGAATGGGAATATATGTTAAACTAAGTCCCAAATAAGAGAGACCTGGGAATTCATTCAACGTAATTAACATCATCAATACATAGCTACAGTTTACTGGAAGCAAGGGTTATAAAACCTTAAGCCTTTCCCCCTTTCCTACCCAGATTCCAAATCTGCAATTGCTGAAACTTCTTTGTTCATATTGAATGTTGAGATGAACATATAATACTAGACGATCTATGCGTTCCACGGGTAAGGGTGGCAAGAACTAATTAACTTTTCAATTATTTCATAAATTAAATTGTTTTATTATTTTGTGCAAGCATACAGACCGTGACAGTGAATATGAGACCACTCTCACTTACATATGTCTCTCCTTAGTTTGGTAATATTCGCTTTGTAGGTAACGGTGGAAAAAGTAATTAACTTCTTAATTAATTAATAAATCAACATGTATATATATATATATATATATATATATATATATATATATATATATATATATATATATATATATAAGACCACTTTCACTTTCATATGTCCTATCCTTCATAGTTAGGTAATTCGGTTAACTGAGTGTTATAATGTGCATGTTTATTTTGACTCATTACATTTGACCACCACGAAGACACCAATGTGACATGGCCCAGATCCACCCCATGCAAACTATTATTTCTATTTCGGACTTGAAACATTCCTTGTTTTTCTGACCATTATCAATTTAAGGTTAAACCTTGACCCAAATTCAACAGGGTATAGTGATCCTTGCCAGATAAGTCACAACATAGTTCGGGTATATTTTGCAGGAAACATGATATTGATCAAAACAAGCGTTCCCCGTGAAGATTACAAAAGAAACTGGCAGAATTTCAGAGCACAGACATTAAACATTGCGTGATTAGAGGCAAATTACTGATATTATAGATGCATAAATGATAGCCAGAAAGAATTAAAAAAGCGCGAAAAATATATTTTCACATTAGACAATCAAAGAGCTTAAAATATGAATGATTTGAAAGAGCGTGATTAAAGCCATCATAGCAATATGAGAGAGAGAGAGAGAGAGAGAGAGAGAGAGAGAGAGAGAGAGAGAGAGAGAGAGCGATACTATCATTAGCTCAAAAGCATGACAGAAGTAAGAATTTCTGCTGACTTCTTATGATATCAACGAAACGCACTTGCCTCTTGGCATCGATGAGGTTAGATTTAAAAAAATCTTGCAGCTCTTACGAAATTGTCATTCAGATTCTGTCAAAGCTGAGGTACTTTTGGCAGCCTGACAAACGAGATTTGTGACTCAGACCATGTTATTGTTTACACCAAACGGAAACGTTTCGTAATTAATTAATTCCATTTTAATTTGTACATTCTTTTAATTCTTCTTTTTTTGATATACCTCTAACATAATATGGAAATTAAATGAACTTTATTTATTTGTGTATATTTTGTTTTCACTAAGATTTTATATGCTTGTTTTCAGGGAAGCTCGTGTTTTTACAATCAAGGGTAAGGCTCGGTGATATTTAGGTCAGAACAATAACCAAAAACAGTCAATACCAAGGTCGCAAACATATTCAAACAATGCTTCAGGTGACAATTGCCAAAATTTACCTCTGAAGTCTGTTATTTATTCATCTGTTTGTCACAATGGTTGTCAAACACACCTGTTATATGTCTCTTGGGTCCGGTGTGGTTTGTGTTTGTGGTTTGGTATTTTACGGTACAGGAGCGTAAACACAAGTAGGTTATTTAGTGCCGAGGCAATGCCTTGCCCAATGACACACCACGGTGGCCGTCACGGGTTGATCAGATGATAAGATTCGAACCCGCGCCCTTTCGGTCGAGTCTGGCGCGCTAACTACTGAGCCACCGTGGTTCCAAACTCTTGGGTCCGGAATTCGATTTATAGAGTGAGTACGAGCAGAGTACGGGTTTTATTCTTTAATTAATTTTTAACCCTTTTTGTTATCACCTACTTTAATTTCAATAAATATGTGCATCGATTCACGCAAAATAAGGCATTTCATTAATTCAAAATTAGTTACTTACCTGGTGTAAACTCGAGGTAAAATCAAGTTTGAATCAGAATGTTATTTCACCATGCTGGATACATATGCAGAATAAACAAGTTCTTACATTGAAACTGAGTAAACTATCAACCTTCACGAACCAAGCGGAGTGAAAAATATAGTCAATATGCATCCAGATCACGATATATAGGTTTACATTGCGAAGAAAAGCTTGTCCACAAGCTGAATACGATTTTATGTACAGATCTCTTTAGTGCCGGATTATGTTCAATAGACGTGTTTTAAACTCATTCATGTCGTAAGGTATTTGCGACATTTGAAGCCCCTTCAGATTTATTCAAGTGAGAAAACGATATATTCTTGCATTATATTAAGCGGAGGAATGATTTTATCGATCTGAGTATCAAATTACCCTTTGAAGAAATGCATGCACCTCCTCTTCCGCCTTTTGACAGAAAAAAAAAATATTGGGAGGTTACAACCTCTGGGTGCAAAACATAAATCACAAAATGATTCGCCGCTGTGATTGCAATTCAACTCATGTGGTCTTATCGCATAAAAATTGAACGATACAACTATGCAATCTTGAATGACGGCCACCTTACCGCCTATAAAAATAGATTAGTTATGTTTGAGATTACTTGAATAAATTTTCTACTACTCATGTCAGTTATCTTTCTTCCTAAATCTGTACCCTTGGTATGTGACTATTATTTACTAATTTCTCCCCCATCTGCCCCTCCCTGTTCCCAACAAAAAGAAAGAAAGAAAGTTATTTAAATGAATACTTTATGTCCAGAAGAAGGATGTCGGATAATTGCCTACCACAAACCGAATGGCAGCAAGTCGCTCAATATTAATGTATCAATGGAAGACAAATGGATTAGGTGGAAATAAATTCTCCTCGGTCTGAAGTACGTTTTTATTATATATTTGATAATGGGATATTGAAATTTATCAATGTGAGAAAAATGTATATCACTACAGTGACGATAGAAATGATATCGCCCACTGTGGCGATATCACCTCCCACTCTGGCGATATCACCCCTGGAACTACTTTCATTTCCCATTTAAGGAAGTCTATCTTCTTCCATATTTAATTTATTTCTTCTTCTTCTTCTTCTTCTTCTCTCTCTCTCTATCTCTCTCTCTCTCTCTCTCTCTCGCTCTCTCTCTCTCTCTCCACTGTATGAATACACACAATATGTGCCTACAAATGGAAATGTCATGGAAACTACACGGAGAAAATATTTCTACGTGCTGACGCGTATTTTAAACATGGCAAGTAACACCAAAATCTTGCAGCATGAGAGTATCATCATGTACATCACGTGGAAGTATCATGGAAAAATTGGAATTACAAAAAAAACAGCCTGTGAGTACACACTGTAAACATGGAAAATGTGGTCTTTAACAAATCCACACACGTAGAACGTGGACTTAGAGAAATTTGCACATGGAAAATTTTGGCTTCAAGAAATGAATGTAGAATGTGGACTTAAGAAAAATATGGACTTCAACAAATCAATACAAATAAACTTTAGAGAATAAAACTGTTATAATTGGTACTATCTTGATGCATTCATTCAACTTTACATTTCAATTACTAAAATGTTCGGGCATGTAAAGAACACAGTATTGATAACTAAAACAGAAATATATACATATGTTTGTGAAGATTTAATACTATCCAGCATTTTCATTAAAATAACCACATAATTTTTGGTAAGGATGATACATATGATTCAGTGTCTGCAAAGGTCACAGGAGTCTTTCTAACCCTACCTTATCAATAAAACTGGCTAAATATCCAATTTTTCTGTAGTGAGACACCAAAACTGGCTAAATATCCAATTTTTCTGTAGTGAGGCACCAAAACTGGCTAAATATCCAATGTTTCTGTAATGAGACACCAAAACCGGCTAAATATCCAATTTTTCTGTAGTGAGACACCAAAACTGGCTAAATATCCAATTTTTCTGTAGTGAGACACCAAAACTGGCTAAATATCCAATTTATCTGTTGTGAGACACCAAAACTGGCTAAATATCCAATTTTTCTGTAGTGAGACACCAAAACTGGCTAAATATCCAATTTTTCTGTAGTGAGACACCAAAACTGGCTAAATATCCAATTTTTCTGTAATGAGACACCAAAACTGGCTAAATATCCAATTTTTCTGTAGTGAGACACCAAAACTGGCTAAATATCCAATTTTTCTGTATTGAGACACCAATAGCAGTCTTCTTAAAAGTTATTTCGCCTAGAATCAGAAAAGCAGTTTTAGAATCCAGTTAAAAAGCAGTTTTAGAATCCAGTTAAAAAGCAGTTTTAGAATCCAGTTAAAAGCAGTATTTTTAAAAAAAATACTACATAAAACTGGGGTATGTAAGAAGGAACACACCAGTTGTTTTGCAGTAATTCCAGCAATTTTTATTTACTGGTTTGAAAATGCAGTTATATTGACAGTAAAATACCAGTTTGTTTCTGAGACCAGTTTCATAATTGCACAACAATTCAGTATCCCAGAATGTACTGCTATAATGCTGAAAGTACATACTGCAATCATGCTAAATTTACATACATATGCATGACACAGAAAAATTGAACAATACTTCATTTGTGCTGCAGTTATGCTGTAAAAACTGTATTATTTCAATCTGGAAGAAACAAATTTACGACATGCTAAAGTTGTTTCGAGCACGTATAACGAGTTCTTTAGAAAATGTGCATATGTAAAACAAAATAGGTTAAAGGTACACACGCAGCAGTTGCAAAAACGGTGGCACTGGAAGGGCATGTAGTCTCTGCCATTATCTTCCAGGTGTGTTGCACATGCTACATTACGAAAGATAAAGAAAGACAAACAATTGTTTGTAATGTTCATCACAGATTAGTTTCTTAGTCATAGGACTTATTCACCATTAAATATATCTGCCACTATGCTGGAAACGTATGCTTTTTTTTTTTTTGGCTATATTTTCTTTTTATTGCTAACTATTAAGTTAACCTTTATTAAAGCCATACTCCATACATATATGTATTTGAAAGATCTGTTGGGGTAGGTGGGTTGTTCTTTGTTACATAACTTTCACAAAATAATATATGCTGGTAGTTCTATAAAAGAAAGGACGATATATTTTGTTGATTAAGAATGCTAAAATTTACAAGTTTGGAAATTCGTCATTTATCCTTTGTTTGCATTAACAAATTAATTAACGAACAGCTAGTTCATATGTTCTGTTCTTTCCAATAATGACAGTTAATTATGTTTCGTCGATGTTACATGTTCCAAATTTCCCCTTTAACGTTCTATGTTAAAATCAAGACCATAGTTATTTCCAAAAGTTCAATTTTTATATATGAAATATTTAATGTAAATAAGGTCCATTTAATATAAAGTTAACGATCAAGTTTCTATTGTATATTATTTGTACGAGTCAATTAAATGTATTTTCTGTTTTGATTCAAATAAAGAAATTAATATGACTTCGGGGATTTAAAAATCCACTTGCCCGACACCCAAGACAATCTCAAATTTCGGCTCGGGCAAGCGCAAGTTTGCAAGGTATTTGCCCACGGGCAAGTCCAAAAAATTGAGAGTAATATCCAAGAAATTTATTTAACGTCGGTAGTCTGGGTAAAATACATAAAATAATAGCTCTGTGCGAGCTATTTTACAGACAAGGGGTCGTGTTCAGTTCGTAATGCTTTATGTTCTGCAAATTTTATACCCTGCGATCTCGCCACAGTATGTATAAATGGTATATCAACAACTTTATTTAGTGTTTATATGTATCGCATTCTTCTTCTACACAACTGGCCACAGTTCCTTTCGTCTATGATCTATGGTATCTTGTAGTCAATGTCAAGGTCAGGTACGCATTTTCTCGCGCAGACGTGATCATGTAAATATTTACTATTTAAAGCAAGTTTTGACAAATAAGGAATAAATATTTATATTTTAACTTATCAATTACATTTTAATTGTAATATTTGTATGTATCTGGGATTCTCCGACTTCCATGTCCTTAGTCACGTTAAAGTTATAGCTTCGGGCATTCATCAGCTTACATATTCTAAACAATCGGCTTGTCAATGATTGTTTTGATGCATGTCGCTGATGTTAACGTGATCCAGTGTCAATTGTTTATAATATAACTCGTGAGAATACTTTAATAGGTGTGTTTGGAAATAAAAGGCACTCGTCTCTAGCGATTAACCACCAGGAGGATTTCGTTCAAAGCGTGTTTGATATTACGAAAATGTATCATTCACAGGCGGTTTTTATGATATGTTGTTTACGTGATAATTACAGGAGATCAATACATACTTACTGTTTGGCATATAATTAAATGGATAAAAAATAAGTGTTCTCAAATCATTATGTGTGGGGAAAGCTCATATTTCCAAAGGGCAAATTCAAGCTGATTTTATAAAATGTATAAATCCCTGGACAAAATTGATATATTTTAAATATTTCTTTAGTTTTTTCAGACTTTATTTCACTGGTGTACAGGCTTATGAAATTAGTGAGATATTATGACAGTTTTCCTTATTTAGAAACGGTTTTTTGCAGGGGGGGGGTGTCTGTAGTATTTAATGACAGCATTAAACCGGACGGTTATTGACGTAAGTTTTTCTGTAGTTTTCTGTGACATCACAAAACTGCTTTCCTTTTATGGAAACAGTATTTTTGCAGTTTTCTGTGTTTTTTTGTGACATCATTAAACTGGTTACCTCATTTACATATTTCAGCCAATTTCACTGCTTTTTAACTGCATTTTGACTGAAAACTGCTAAAAAAAATTACTGCTATATGTAAATTAGCCCACATTTACTAGTTCAACTGCTATTTAACTGGTCTAAAAAAATGTTTACTGCAGTTCTTTTAGCTAAAAGCTGGTTCAAGTTAAAATTACCATAAACATATGATCAAGGTAAATTTATATTATTGAGAAAGTTGCATATGAAAAATAAAGCCAGAATTTTGAAACTCCCAATGTCTTCCACATAACCATACTTTCTCATTGACAATTATCCTGTCTTCAAACGATTATGATGTACTTGTAATTTGAAAGGTAACAATAGGCACTTCACAACCTCACTGTTAACAATAGGTACTTCACAACCTCACTGTTAACAATAGCCACTTCACAACCTCACTGTTAACAACAATAGCCTGATCCATCTGTGAGCAAATTTGGATTCTGGGAATTTCTGCATATCTTAGTTTACAAAAACAAGTAAGGACCAAGTTGTGATCTTTCAATAAGGTGGATTCATTATATATGTAATAACTTGCAGATATTTTTTGTTATAGTTTTTTAATGTCATTATTAAAATGTACCAATGACAGTTTTAATTTGTACACATTAAAAAAAAGTATTGCAAATTTTTACATTATCTTACTGACTCGTTTTTTGTCAGAAATCTGAGGTACTTTCATATTTTTACGTCATCTAAATGTTTTTTTAAGCATGGAGAAATGATTCGAATATCTTGAGGCTACCATTGATAATAATAATAATAATAATAATAATAATAATAATAATAATAATAATAGTCAGTTGCTAAATTACTATGTTATTTTTGCAAAAATAAATTTGTTTCAAGTATTTTCCGTGATCTCATGTCCTGCATGTATTTTACAGAAAATTCCATGTGATCTCCGGTTTCACATACAGTTTCTTAGCGTGATCTCCATGTTCTACGTGTAATATCCGTGCCATGGAAAACTTTCCGTGTCCACCATGTTTTCTCCATGTACACGTAAAAAGTATCCAAATACTCCATGTTTTTTTTTTCAGATCATGGAAAACTGGAGTTTCTCTATGGTGTCCATGTTTTGTGCGTATTCCGTGCTCTCGAGGTTTTCTCCATGAACACATAAAAAGTGTCCAAATATTCCATGTTTTTTTTTCCATGGCGCAATATCATGGAGAAATCATGGAAGTCATGGAAAACTGAGGTGCGAGTATCGCAAATTGGATGAAGCGTCTGTTGCCGAACTAGACTGCCAGCTTTTCAAGGCCACATAAATAACAAAATAAATACGCAAACTTGACTGCCAGCTTTTCAAGGCCACATAAATAACAAAATAAATACGCAAACTATAACAGTCAAACTTACGATCATTAAAAGTTTAAAGAAATAAAAATAAAAAAGGATGTTGGATTCGACCGCTCTATGATGCTACTTGTTCACGGTATCAATCCGCAAGAAATGTGTTAACGAAACATATTCGCTTCATTTTTCGTATAAAAACGGCGAATAAATAAATAAAAGACACTATTTAAAGCATTATATTTTTTGGGGAAAAGGTACTGTCTTAAATTTTAATGAAATTTTTTTGGATGTAGTAATACGGCTAGCTCGTCAACAGAGTTAATCACATTGCCACAGAATGAACGGGAAAAAAATTATGCGCATGGACGTTTTCCGCCTTCAGATATACCATAAAAGGAAAATCTACGTTTCAGCTCTCGTCACAATACAATGTTTCCACTTCACTCGTGAGATATTTCCGTATATGACTCAAAAGCGTAGATATTCTCTATTTACAGTGCACATATATACACTCAGAGCGGTAACGGGGGGGGGGGGGGATATGCGGGGAGGGGGGATGGGACTGTGGAGTAAATGGGAATTTAGTACCAACCGACCACGAACATAAGAATAACGCCGTATTGTAAGCTCGTCAAAGAAAGGATTTTGTTTTAATTTTTTTAAGTTGAAGTATTGTAAAGGTAAAAAATTAGAAATATTGCAACAAAAAGTCTTATATATCATTTCATTTTCTTTTTATCTGACTAGAGTCATTACGCGTTTTCACGGACAAAATCTAAATGGCCGTAAAATTATTCATTTGAATATTATTCCTACCATAAATTATCTGTAAGCGACCTTGCAAGTCAATTATCTGTCGGGTATCGTTTCAGTAATGTATTTGCTTTTTAAA
Source organism: Margaritifera margaritifera (assembly GCA_029931535.1). NCBI lineage: Eukaryota > Metazoa > Mollusca > Bivalvia > Unionida > Margaritiferidae > Margaritifera > Margaritifera margaritifera. The sequence goes on along the minus strand of JAQPZY010001639.1, from coordinate 3,415,979 downwards.
TATTTTGTCGATAGAACAGACAAAAAACTTGACTATCGCTTGGGTCGGACAGTTAAAGTATAAGTGTGCTCTGTCGTTCAAAGTTTTCTCGAAGTTAACTTGCTCGCAGGTATGAAAATAATCAAAGGGTACTTTCAGTAATGCCTCCCCCCCCCCCTCTCTCTCTCTCTCCTTTGATTAGTTTTTAAGACACGGTCATTTTTCTTCTGTTCGCAAATTCTATTCTTAACAAGTACAAACACTTCAGTACATTTGTAACAAAGTGAAGAACCCATATGTTTTGCTCTCTCGATCAATCAGTCCAATAGCAATGTTGTTTTTGTTTTCAAAAAGAAATAGAAAATGTAACTCTCTTAAAGTCGTTGGCGGCCCGATGGAGGGGTCGGGAGGGGGCAATTGCCCCTGGGCACCAGGCAAAGGGGGGGGGGCACCCTTGGGAGCTTCTTTATTTTTGCGCAGCTGAAATTTTCATAGTATTTCACCTCACCTTAGTGTAACGGATGCAATTCTCCACAAAACTTATATTAAGATGGGGGAAGTGGGGAGGATGCAGGTTGGCAACTGACATAAAAACTGTTCTCTTTGGCAAAGTAGGGGCGCCACCAAAGACCATTACCCTCGGGCGCCTCGGCAGCGACACCACAAAAGAACATTGCCCCCGGACGCCTCTATTCCTCGCGCCGCATATGCTTAAAGTACACCGAAACCTTATCTTACGCCAAAGTGTGGCCTTGTTTGACAGTGTAACAATGTTTCGCGGTCTTTCTTCACCATTTGCTCTCTCGGTAAATCAGTCCAGTACATTTGTAACAAAGTAACGAACTAAATTGTTTTGCTCTCTCTCGGTAAATCAGTCCGGTACATTTGTAACAAAGTAACGAACCCAAATGTTTTGCACTCGAGATAAATCAGTCCAGTAAGCAGAACAATGTATGTTGCATCAAGCTTATATAGTACACGACAAATTTATCTTACTCCAAAGTATGACCGTGTTTGACTGTAGAGGTGCGCGGTATTACCGGTATACCGGTTGACCGCGGTATTTTTTTCCCCGGTGGTACGTATTACGGTACTTTTTTGACTGTACTGGTTCTTCAATAAGTAATGTACGGAAATTCCCGAGTAATCTTGTTACGAATTGAATTATATTAGCAGCAATTTTTCATTTTTCATGACAAAATAATTCAAAAAAGTATTATTTTGTTACAAAACAGATTTATTTATCACAAATTAATTTTGAATATCACAAATATTCTTATATTTATGATCCTTCGATCACATATTTGACACGTGACACGTATGCCAACTTGGTGGCAAAATGGGATACTGTGAAAGATATTCTGGCCAAATCCAACGTTTGGAAAAATTGCGGATTAAAAGAAAGAAACAAAAGCTCATTTTTTTAGTTATTTACTAGCGTATGTTAATCAGCTAAGTACATGTATTCCTTTTTATGACTGCGAATCATTCTAAGATTTGCAGGAGAACAGTTGTTTTATGTTTGAATTTTATGTGATTTCTCAAGTCCACTAAATATTTTCTCTTATGTTGAGTAAGTGTGTTTTATGTTTACTAGCTCTCTGATAAATATCTTGCCCGGGTGTTGGCATCCCACTAAAAATGTCCCTACCTATTATATCAATTGTGTAAGCTAGTAAACTCTAGACTTCAGTGTAAACACTTCTTATTTTATAAACAAGCTCATTAAAATCAACACAATGTCTTTCACAGGGTTTCAACTATCATGCAAGCTATATCATTCCGTTTTAGTTTTATTTTTAGATTACAACTTATACAACAATAAACATACACTTAGCAAATTCATCTACTATAAGAAACTGACCATTTAAGGGGGGGGGGGCTGTGATTTTCATTTGAGCTGACATATTTTATTTTATTTTATCTCAAGATAATTACTTTTTTTTTCTTCAAATAATATAATGAATCTAATGTGGCCTATTTTCGCTATAAATCAGAACAAGATATTTTTTCCAGCTATTGACAGGCGGAAATTTATTTTTTTAAAAAGTGTCAGGCCCATGCCAGAGAACATTAAATTGTTGGTCCCTAAAATAATTGCGGTATACCATGGTACGTATCGCGGTATGTTAGAAATACCGCGGTACAAAATTTTTCGTGGTACCCAATGTAGCAAACTCTCGCCGTCTTTCACCAACAGCGCATTACAATAATGAGCAGTTCAGTGAAAGTCTCAAATCTAGGTCGACAAACACGAAAACAGTATTACAAAGCAAAGAACCAAGCAGACATTTGATATTTGCAACACACTTCTTGGATTGTGAAATTAAGCCAATGCCTGTCATTAAGTGTGTGTTTGTTCTTCTCTCCATCTCGTTTAATGTCTATAGAATGGTATAGTGCCCCTCAGTGTATAATTCTTAAATGGGTGTTGGTAAGTAGAAGTGGGTGCTGGTCAGTAGGTGTGTGTGAAGGTCAGTAGAGGGCAGTGTTGGTCAGTAGGACAGTGTGTTGGTCAGTTATGATGCGTGTTGGTCAATCGTATCAAATGGTTTTCTCTTTCAATCAATCAGTCGATTAACAGATGTTGTTTGCTCTTTTCAAACTCAGAAAATGTAACAGTCTTAAAGTACACGAAAACGTCATATTACGACAAAGTCTGGCCTTGTTCGACAGTGTATCAATGTTTTGTTGTCTTTTTCACCAGTTGCTCTCTTGATAAATCAGTCCATTAGTAGATGCTGTTTTATGTTTTAAACAAACTCGGAAAACGTAACAACCTTAAAGTACACGAAAACATTATCATACTCCAAAGTCTAACCTTGTTTAACAGTGTAGCAAACTCTAGCTGTATTTCACCAACAGCGCATAACAACAGGTAGCAGATCAGTCAACGTTTGAAATCTACGGCGACAAACACGTAAACAGTGGTACAATGTGAAAAACCAATCTGACGCTGGATATTTTGTAACACACTTGAAAATGAAAATGATCTTTCACTCCAGGGTTAGATAATATACAAAAGTTGGTTGGGTTGTATGGATCACTCACCATCACATACCCTACAACCCTTTCGAAATGAGTTTGTATTAAATTCTCCTTGTCAACAAAGGTCCACATTAATGTTAATCCTTTGGACTAATGTTAAATTCCCTTTTCTTCCCATATAGTCCCACAATGCTAATCCTATAGACCTTTTTTTATACCATTATAGTTGTCATTTCTCCCCATATCGTCTCACAATGTTAAACCTATGGACGTTTTTAACATTAGAGATCCCCTTCCCCACCCCTATATGGTTCCAATCCAAGATGATCGGAGAGTGGATTTTTTCATTTCCACATTCGGGTAATCACCCCCCCCCCCACCCCTTCCATTGTGTCAAGCTTTCAAAATGGCGGCGTAATGCTAAATTCCCATTCTCTCATATGGTCCTATTTCCCCACATATCATCTCCCATTACTGCTACTCACTCTGAAGTAAACTTTTCATTACAATCTTTGCTCCTGTATGATGCTCACCACGTCGCAAAGACGGTAGAGTCAGATCTACCACAGTATTATACGCCGGCATTAACAATTTGCCGTCCGTTCTATGTATGATTTGAAGCGATAAGCGAAGACACTGAGCAGCAAACGTATTATGCGACGGTACATCTGAGTCTATCCTATATGCAGGTGGGCGTGCGTTACACTTGAGTAATACTTATATATTGTTGTCTTATTTCAGCAAAATATTTATATTGAAAAAATAAAGTGAAAGTCATCACCGATGTCTTGTTATGTACATAATCCACATTTTCTTTCAGATATATACAAACTCTGCAACTTTCCAGTTTTAATTTGAAATCCGTGAGTCATTGTACGGAACTTCGTTAAAATTATTCTATACTTTGTGGCAACATTACGAAACAATATCACAAAGTTGTTTTACCTAAATTGACAGATATATTCGACAAAGACTTTTTTTTACAAAAAGAATGATGTGATAATATTTTAATATAGATATATACTCCATGCAATGTTACTGTCACATGATACATGTTAATCATCAAGCAAAGAAGATTGGATTCAATCGTGCCCAGACCGTAAACCTGTATAATTTGTCAAATAAGTGTATGAATTATAACTGCAACGTATTTGTTCCCTTGAAAAAAATAAGTTGAAAGGTAATTCAGTGCTTTTTGAAAGGATATTTGTACTGATACCGTAATTGATCCTGTTTGGTGAGGTCCAACGTAGTTTTAATTGAATGCAAAGGCATGTACATTTATGAATAAATCCTCCTCGGAGCAAACGATTGATTAGTATCCGTGAAGAAAAATGTGCTCATTGAATGCTTATATCTTGTAAACATTATGTAAGTGAGATATCGCAAACTATTTGTTCGTTTCCTTTCAACCAAAATTACAATGTATATCGACTCTTTGAAAGATATATATATATATATATATATATATATATATAGAGAGAGAGAGAGAGAGAGAGAGAGAGAGAGAGAGAGAGAGAGAGAGAGAGAGTTCGTTAATCAAACCTTCCAAGGTTTATGGTGGTATTTGCATAGTCATTTATACCATGCGAATGTATCAGCAGTTTTTAGTACAGACAAATTGTTCTTTCTTTCGTTCACTTTGAATTATTTGTGTATGCTGAGTTAATTTTGAATGTGGAAAAATATATAGATACCTTTTCGCAACGTTATACAGATCAGTCGATGCGATATATATATATATATATATATATATATATATATATATATATATATATATATATATATATATATATATATATATATATATATATATATATATATATATGTTTTGAACCGGTTTGATTACTCGGCATTATTTTGGTTATTGTATGGTAGACAAGTTTATACATTTTTTTAAACTTTGCAGCCTTGGTATTTTAAATATCTCTAAGTTTTCTCTGGAAAAAGAAAACGAAGTCATCTTTTCAGTTGTTATATTCACTCAAAGTTTTTACTTTAATATATCTCTTAAGTTTGATCTAAACTTTTTGTAAATCTCAGCTGAGATAGCGTAAGAATAAACTAGCGTAAAACACGTATTTTATTAATATTTCTTAACCTGTCATGATTAAAAAGTCATATTTTTTTCCAGTTTTGTGTAAGTAATTTAGAGATTTATGTTGTTTTGTGATCCTAGGATGATTTTCTGAAGAGCAATAAAGAACAATTATTTTTAATTTTAATATGAAGCTCATTTACGGCCCAACTTAGTTCTTTTACATTATGTCATGATTAGCCTTCACTACCAGTTAACAAAATATCGCGGTGATGCCACGCATGCGCTCAATGTTAAATATTGTCCAAAAGGGTATAGTTCTGGCTAAAATTACGTTATTCAGCGCTCCACTACCATTTCGTCACTTGACATCATGACGTCAACACGTGCCTATGATGTCATAGGGGTACCAAGTTCAAGTATTTTTTTAAAGAAGTAAGTCTATGCATAAAAATATAATTTTTACCATATTTTAGGGCCCTTTAGAAAGTAAAGTGAACCTAGTCTTTGAAATGAAAATCCACCAATGCTACTTTCATTGCGACCAGGACAAAGTCACAATATCGGGTTTACGTTTCATTTCCAGATCGACACCAATAATGGTACAGAGCAAATATATGCTAGAAGAATTACATGTGCACATCGGAAATGTAATGTCGATAATCTCCCTCTGCAGCTGTAGTAAACATGAGGTGAACATATGAGTTGCAACAGCGACTAAGGAATACCATGCATTTATATTAAAGACCCTTTTGTTTAGTATATTACGATGATGATGTTTGTTTGCTGTTATTGTTTTCTGGGGGGTTTTAAAACGTTTTTCCGCAATTGTTTAATGGCACTTCAGTTATGAAACATGTATAGATAATTTTCCTCCATATATTATCAACATGGATATTTGTTCCCGATGACGAACCAGTGTATCCCAAGGTAAATGTAACCGTTAATTGCATACAAATCTGTTGCATCTTGTTGAAGCTCTATCTGCTGACATTTTTCTACTGGTAATGTTTGCCTGTCGACGGCCTTGTATGTTAACAGTTCATTTTCCACAAAGTAATACTGAAGTTATAACTGAAACCTGCAATTGCGTGGGAAATCAGCATGTGATGAGGCAAAAATCAATGCGTAGTTTCGGTTTCGTACAGTTTACTCTTCAAATACATGCATAATTCAGCCTTTTATGAGATTTTGGATTTCGTAGTTGCACAACAAAAATGACAAATGTATCAATTTATAAAATACCATTGACATCTATATTATCCAAATAGGACAGCAAGGGACAACTTGTCCCTGACAAGTGTTGACCCGAAACGCGGTGACGGACTGCGGGCCTTCACTAGGTTCAACTTAAAAGAAAACAAGTTTCATTCTTACCATCGAGTAGGCACACACATCTTCTTTCCACAGTGATCTGGATCATAACAGGACGGACTGGGAGTGGAGGGGGTGGTGAACATCTATGTGTATAATAAATATGACAAGGAAACTTTCCAGGATACTGCTCCATACCGCTGCCGTATTCAAGCGCGTGTACCAACAAATACAGATTGATACATCATGCAAGACTTACATCGTCAGATTCGTTAAACATGTACCTATCTATCGCTGCTGTTCAGTAATTTATTAGTCTTGTCTACAATGTTTAATTATCGCTTGTTAACGGCGAATTGAGCTTTGACATATACGTTCCGTCGAGCCCGCACCTAAGCTCCGCCCACAGCTAATCTAATTGGTAGGTTATGGGGTCAAAAAGCATTTTACTTTTTTTTCTAATAAATACCACCGAGAAACGACGTAGAACCATACAGTTCATCAAAAGCGCTGACATTTTTGTCGTCGTTCAATAGCTTTCTTTTTAGTACTGGAAGGGCTTTTAAGGATTTGTAATGGGAAAAGGTGTGTGTGTGGGGGGGTGGGGGGTGGGGTATTCTAACGCTTAGTTTATTTCACTTCAGTTAAATTTGAATTATATGAAATAAACGCGAGAAGTGTCTGAAGAAATTAGAGTGGCTCGGACAAGAACACCAGTCAAGATTCATAGCTAGTACTCCAGTGTCGTTGGTCCGCTACAAAGTTTCCAAGATACAATGCTTATGGTATGATCTCAGGCCAAAACTTGCTTGGAATCGGAAGCCTTTACTTAAAAAATGAAAGCAAAAGCAAAATATACAGGTTTTACGCCGCCTGCTTGTTGATCTGTGACTATTTTGTGAAGGCGTCGTTGTTCAGTGAAATATTGTACATGTCTCATAGTCGAGCAAGTAGTAATGTGCGTTCCGTAAGAGTTACATATACTATTGTTCGAATTCGTTATCCCTGACAAACCAGTATAGATATGCAAATTTAACTAGCAAATATTTTCCTGTTTGTTACATTCTTGCGTTAGGAAAGGCAAGTATATCTTATAAAAAGACGCATACAAGTATATCAACAAAGTCATGACCCAGTGATAATTTCATGGCCATGTGTGGGGCTTTGAAAATTCTGTACAAACCAACGCGTTTCTTAAGCATATCTATACTGTAATGTTCTGTACACAAGCAGGTATTCGTTATGTCTATAGTCTATACAATCAGCAAACTTTATCTAGATGTACATGCAGCCACATACATGCATATCCCCGCACTGGAGGCATGTTCTTCTGAAAATGTTTTCCCCTCCTTTGTAGCAATAAAAGAGTAGAATATTTCCTACCTATGGTAATGTTCAGCAGTATCATTGCATAGAGTTGCATAAATACTAAATAAACAAGCTGGTTTCTCAAAATTTCCATTTTTCCACACTTTTTCAAGAAGTTTCCAAAGAAATGGGTTAGAGCAAAAAAGTTAAACATTATTGCACATCTACACTAAACACATATATAACCTGCAAAGTTCCAATCAAGTGTGAGAAGAAAAGCGATGACGAGCTGAATTCTGAAAATATCCCATTTTCCGACAATTTTTCAAGTAATTTCCCCCCCCCCACACACACACACACCAAAAAAAAATGGGAAAGGAGAAAAAAGTACAACTTTATTGCGCATCTGAAAAAGAAGAAGAAGAAGAAAAAAACAAAAAAAAACACGCATCTAACCTGCAAACTTTCAGTAAAATCTTTTAAGCGGTGTTTGAGCAAAAACGATGACGAACTGAATTATCAAAATACCCCTTTTTTGATAGTTTTTCAAGATATTCTCCTACAAACTTGGCAAGAGGACAAAAGTAAAATCTTATTGCACATCTACACCAATCACAGATCGAACTTACAAAAGTTTCATAAAAAATACTGCAAGCGGTGTGGGAGAAGAATCGATGAATTTATGACAAACTTTGTCACGGAGAGACAGATTGACGCACGGGGGCAACGACAATATCCTCTCTCTTCGATGAAGTGTGGGGGTAATCCAGTTATTCAAGCAGTTTAGGAGGAGAAACCATGGCAAGTTTAATTCTTTTTATTTGTCCACAATTATTCAAGAGATGTCAAAAAGTAAAACCTTATTGCACGTCTGCACCAACGACATATCTAACCTACAACGTTTCAAAACAATCCTCTATCCCTTGTGGGAGGAGAAGCGATGATGGACTCAATTCTCAAAAAACACGTTTCTTTAAAAAGCGTTCTATCAATTTTCAAAAAGAAAATATAATGGGCCAAAGTTAGGAAGAAAAATCATGATGCGCACCAACACGAACCACATATCTAACTCACAAAGAGTCATTTCAATTCTTCAAATGGTGTGGGAGAAGAAGCGATGAGAAGATTTGTCTGGGACGGACATACAAATGGACAGACAGAGTGATTAATGCACGGGATCAATAACAATATTCCAGGTCTTCGCTGGGGTAATACACATGTGAATACCTATAAGTACATTCAAGAAACCTGCCAACTGCCTTTATCTTAGCTCGTGCTAATTTGAAACCAAAAAAACGATATACCTGAATTTGTATTTATTGACAATTTCTTGTAGCGACAGCCATTGCATACTAAGCCCTTCTCTCTCTCCCTCTCTCTCTCTCCCTCTCTCTCTCTCTCTCTCTCAAACACACACATTTTGGAGACGGTGTACAAACTCTATTATTCTTAACTCAACAAAATGATTGTGACATGAAATCCATATATTTCACTCGGACAAAAATATCCAGTTCAGTACTGTATTAATATTTTAAAAAACTTGTTTTGTCTCTCATTAACAAAAATGATGTCAATAAAAAAACACTGCTGCGGTGTCATGAAGAGTCACAAAAAGCTAAGAAAAAAAAAGGAAAATAAAAATGCTAATAAGTGAACGCATTTTGAATATAAATAGCATTGTGTTTATACGCACTTGTTATATTTAAACAAGCATTCCACTAAATCCTATAACACACATCCGTCCATATGTCTGTCAGTATAACCCCTATGTCTGACTTTCTAACTTAAAACTGTAAAATTGTTGACCATGATGCAACAATTCTTTCTTCTTAAGTAGATGAGTTAGGTAAGAAAGGAACTCCTCTCGTATCAGTGTATAAACTTTAGCCTTAAAGGAATAGTATCCCAAAGTTTCAGTTCAATACAGCAACTGATGTTAAAGATAATTCTTTCAAAACTTTACACGCATACCTTTAACATTGTTTACAACAATAAAACACGCTTTCTGCTAAAGCAGGCCACACTACAAAGATAGGAACTCGTAACATATCAGAATATAAACTTTAGAACCATAGTAATATTATCCTAACGTTTCAGACGAATGCAGCTACCGATGTAGAAGATATTTAACTTTCAAAAACTTCAAAACAAAACTTTAACATAGTTCATCATAATGCAACAAGTTTCTGCTTAAACAGGTGAGACAGGCAAGACAGGAACTCCCAGCATATCAAGACATAAACTTTAACCCTATAGTGATTTTATCCCAAAAAGTTTCACTTGCAGCAACTGATGAAGAAGATATGTAACTTTCATAAACATTACCACAAAACGTTACGCCAAAAACTGTTGACGACAACGACGCTTCCTGAAAAGTGACTACTATATCCCACCATGCTCAGGCAGGTGAGACAAAAATATCCACCAAAATAGTTGCCGATATGTTGATATATCCCGAAAAAGTATAAAATGTCATACCTTTCAGCTCACAAAACGAAAAGAAAGTTCCTTGACAAATAGTTCTTCTAATCGAGAAAGAGATAACAACAGCGCACGTGCAGTAGAGTGCGTAAAAATCAGGAAAACCCAGAAAATCTACATCCTTGTATAAAATCACAGAATGCGACCCGGACAGTCGTCACTCCTATTTATATATGCAAGCGCTACACAGGTGGCAACTAGTGTGGTACGAAGATTGAGTTTCAATCGGGTAGCTGGCAAAACGTCAACAGAAATCTAATTGGTCTGGAAATTGAATCTGCCACCTTTGCACGGCAAGATCGCCCTTCCCCCCATGTCTTGTAAGTTAATTCATATACCTGTACACAATGATTAAAGTCTATCAAAGGGCTTTGACTGTTTGCAATGTGCCTTTACAATCTGACTGAGTCGTTTTTTGGAAAGGGTAATTAAATCGTTGACACATGAACAATGCAATTAAAATCATGTAGATTTCGCACCGCAAATAAAGATTTTTCCTGACAGAGAATTGAAACGAGTCCAGAACAAACAAGAGATCAAACACATATTGCTTTTAAACCGAATATACTTTTTTTTTTTAAAGATATTTTAAAAAATAGGGATTTAGTGACCAACTTTAAATCTAAGAACTTATCTCAAAGGTCCCTCCTCCACCCGTTTTCCTTGGGCGCGTCTAGGCATGCAGTTGGCAAGTGTCATGCAACTACCAAACCCGATTGTAAACTAAAACTAAAATTTTGATACTCAGTTGAGAACAAGCTGATTTATATGGATGAGATATGAAACTTGTGATTTATTAAGCTGTAGAATGTTGTTAAATAGGCAAGTATTTCCTTGAAACTATAATTTATGGTTGAGTAGTGTATATGCGAGAGAGATAGACCTATTCTGTCTTTAAGAGAACATTATATATCATAATTAAACTCAACCAACAGTACTAACGGTTAGTTTGAAAAATCATTAAAAGCACTAGACCAGCCAAACTATGAAGACTATTATCAAATGTCACAGCCTTTACAAAGCACAAAACTAATTTGATTGTATTTACACATATTAAATAATGGCAGTGGGCACAAAAGCTATACAGTATTGAATTCAACAACTTTCAGGGAGATGATATAAATATTTCACGAGTTTATCATGAAAGCAACAATGTCGGTGTCAAGAGATAATGTGCATTTGTTTACAAGTTTGAATGGGATACAAGTGAGGTCAAAGATAGTTGTATTATAAATAGCATACACGAGAAAAAACTGTTGATTTTTTTAAAACAAATTAAAACATAAAAAGGCATGATACGGTGCTTTACAACAATTGTTGATATGATATCACATTTAATGATGATAACATTGAAATTATGAGCATCAGCCCTAATAGTAAGATGGTTAAAACAGTACAGTATGAATAAGAAATAAATTACGTATTTGATGTGAGTAAATACACAAATTTATATTCGGCTAAATGTACAGTATTACTTGAAGATCTCGTAAATTTTACAAGGTCAGTCTACAACGATTCAACATAAACAGAGGCAGAATACATAGAGAACAAAGTTAGATATAAAACAACACATGCTGATTCGATATATGAAGTAGCTGTTTTAGAATCGACAATGAGAATGGCGAAATTTTACATTAATCTGAAATCATGCATACGTTTCAAAGGATTAAAGAAACGTTGCAAATTGTTGAAAATAAAAGTACTTGTTGTAGACGGATGTCCTGCTGGCTTGTTGACAACACCAAAAGACAATTTATCCATCATTAAGTATTTTATGGATGCTTTTTTACCGTTTTAAATGATGTACCAAAAATACATCTCTCCATTGGAGATGACCGACAACGAACAGCGTTTAGGACATTTTTACAACAATCCTGAAAGTCCGATTGCTTATACAACTACCAATCAGCTGTTGGAACATGTTAAACGGACCAACAAAAAAGAAAATACGCTAAATTGAATGGTTGTTTAACTGAACACTACACAAGCAAGCGAGAAGTGGATTTCCCTACAAACGAGTTTGTGTCACGCATGTGGATAATCAATTGCAGCTTGACATTGCTGATATGCAAGTGTATGAATTAAAATATATTTGGACAGTGGTATGGATTTCCCAAAATACGCATGGGTTGAAAAAGTGAAAACAAAAAGGGAGATAACATACATTATTCTATTTAAAAAAATCTTTAAAGATCGAAAACCGGATATGATACATTTTGATGGGAAAAGAATGTTACAACAAAGATTTTAAGTATTTGTTGGAAAAGGAAAACAGTGAATAATTTCAACTTGCTCAGACAAGAAGTATCTGTAGTGGAAAGGTTTAACAGAACCTTAAGGATTATAATGTGTGAGGAAGTATTTCACTCAAAACATAACCAGAGTATGGATTGACGTTTTACCAAATTTAATTATGGTATACAATAACACTCATCAAAGATCAGCAGACATCACACCATTTGAATCAAGGAAGAACGAAAGCAGATCAAAAGTGTGGATTAACCTATTTCGTTACTTGACAACCGATACATTTGAAACACCGAAATCTAAAATCGGTGAAATAGAATTTCAAAATACAAAACAATCTTTCCAAATGGCTATCTTCCTAACTTCCATCAAAGATCAAAACCAGATACAGTGTTAAAAACTACAAGCTGGTCTATGAGATATTTAACAAAATTAAAAGGTAATGAAAATCCGATAAATGTTCATGCAATCATGAGGGCATTTAAACTTCTCTTGAATTTCATTCAGAGAAGGTATAGCAATGGTTCTATCTACACCATCAAGTATGTACTTTTCTTGGACAAAATTGTTAATACGTACAATTTTAACACATCTATAAAATCTTAAATCACAAATAATTACGACAAACTTAACCAAAATCAGTTGACCTGAGCGGAGGGTTTACAACACATGGATGAAGTAAAATCTCGTACACTTTTAACAGTGTGTAGATATTTTTGAAGATCCGATTTTCTCTGAACTTTCATTTGACATCTAGTAGTAATTGTAATTAAACTACAAAAATAAGTAGTGCAATCAATATTTCAGATATACTCGTCGCCGGAGGCGAGGTGTTCCGATGGAACAACGTGTGAGAGACAACGTGCAGCAGAGGTGCAACCAGTTGTTAAATGTTACAAATACAACAGAGAAAAACTGATAGAGGAAATGGAAAAATGAATTAATTACAAAATATCAACTTCTACAGCATTTAAATAACCTCTTCATTCTTTTTCCTCTTGTGGAGTGAATAATATTTTTACTGCAGGTGGAAGTTTTCCACTTCCAACTCATTTTGTGGTATTTATCAATTATACTCTCCACTTCTCTTAACTGTTAATCAAATGGCTCATTTTTTATGCACTCTTCGCATCTCTAATTCCTCGGGTACTTTGTTTTCTTAGTTCAAAAGGGGGATTCAGAGGATATTTAGGTTGTGTCTCTGTTGTTGGACTTTGTTTAATCTCCAACGTTTTCTACTGCATCGCTAAGTCTATATAATCTATCCTGAAATTATTCCCTTATTGTTGAAGTAGGTTTTCGGCCTTTATAATCAAAACGTCCTGAAGCTTGATAATCAAAACGTCCTGCACATTAATAATCAGAAACGTCCTGGACGTTGATAATCAAAATGTCCTGAACCCTGATAATCAAAACGTCCTGGACCTTGATATTCAAAATGTCCTGAAGCTTGATAATCAAAACGTTCTGGACCTTGATAATCAAAACGTCCTGGACCTTGATAATCAATACGTCTTGAACCTTGATAATCAATACGTCTTGGGCCTTGATAATCAATACGTCTTGGGCCTTGATAATCAAAACATCCTGAACCTTGATAATCAATACGTCTTGAACCTTGATCATCAATACGTCTTGGGCCTTGATAATCAATACGTCTTGGCCCTTGATAATCAAAACGTCCTGAACCTTGATAATCAATACGTCTTGTGCCTTTATAATCAAAACGTCCTGAACCTTGATAATCAATACGTCTTGGACCTTGATAATCAATACGTCCTGAACCTTGATTATCAATACGTCTTGGGCCTTGATAATCAAAACATCCTGGACCTTGATAAGCAAAACGTCCTGAACCTTGATAATCAATACGTCCTTGACCTTGATAATCAAAACGTCCTGGACCCACATAATCAAAACATCCTGGACCTTGATAATCAAAACGTCCTGAACCTTGATAATCAATACGTCCTGGACCTTAATAATAAAAACGTCCTGGACCTTGATAATCAAAACATACTGGACCTTGATAATCAATACGTCCTGGACCTTGATAATCAAAACGTCCTGGAAAAACATAATCAAAACATCCTTGATCTTGATAATCAAAACGTCCTGAACCTTGATAATCAAAACGTCCTGAACCTTAATAATCAAAACGTCCTGCACCTTGATAATCAAAACGTCCTGGACCCACATAATCAAAACATCCTGGATCTTGATAATTAAAACGTCCTGAACCTTGATAATCAAAACGTCCTGAACCTTGATAATCAAAACGTCCTGGACCTTGATAATCAAAACGTCCTGAACCTTGATAATCAAAACGTCCTGGACCTTGATAATCAAAACGTCCTGGACCTGACCTTGATAATCAAAACATCCAGGACCTTGATAATGAAAACGTCCTGGACCTATATAATCAAACGTCCTGGACCTTGATAATCAAAACGTCCTGGACCTTGATAATCAAAATGTCTTGGGTCTTGATAATCAAAACGTCCTGCGTCTTGACAATCAAAACGTCCTGGGCCTTGATAATTAAAACGTTCAGGACCTTGATAATCAAAACATCCTGAACCTTGATAATCAATACATCCAGGACCTTGATAATCAAAACATCGTGGGCCTTGATAATCAAAACGTCATGGGGCTTGAAGATCAAAATTCTTAGCATGATTTACACTATATATTCAGCTTCTGTTTCAACTGTTGTATCTACGTCATCCTCATCATCGTCACCGAAAATATTTTTAAATTCTTTCATTTCTAAATCTTCACCACAGTGAGTCATATTGTGATTATTTATTGAGCAAAGAATGGAAGTCCAGCTGGAAAAAGAGTTGGGTGTATAGAGGACAAAAATAGCAATAACCACATTTTTCAGAAATTAAGGAGTACAACAAGGAATCAAAGATAATTATTGCAAATGGAACATACAAAGAGATAACCGGTAAAACCTTAACCGAGAAGGAGCTGGAAAAGGTGGATGAGAAACAGATCAAGAAAACATATGGTATGTTTGACAATGACGGTGCTGCTAAAATTGCCAAGTCATTGTCATATCTTGTAATTTATACTGTAACATCAGTGATTAACATCTTTATTCCAATCGACAACCTAGACAGTTTACAGAATGAACTGAAAAATAACTACATGGCATCAACCTGAATTTGATAGTATCGTCAACGTGTTGCATAGTCAAAAGACGGTAAACAAAAAGATCAGACGAGCGCCACCTATCGACCGTGCATAGCGGACACGTTTTCTGATCTGGTAAGATGGGAATAGGTATATTGCTATGGAGAGAAAGAACTGGAACATTTTAGCAACCAAAGTAAGTAAAACATTCTATAGCTTGTCTTAGCTTTCAAAGAAGGGCTGTTTCGATGGGACTACGCTTGTTGTTGGCTCTTAGCCTACCGTTAGTTCAATGTGGATGTGTTGAAGACATCCGGGGGAATCAAAGGGCTATCCAACTCAAAATGATTCCAAAGTAGAAGTGTTCAGGGTAGATTGGTTATTTCTGAAACAAGTAATACTCTTGTTATGAGGTCTAAGTCACAGTCGCGAAGTTAGAATATTTCTCAAAAAGAAACTTTACTTACAATCCAGGTCGAAATGAAACAACTAACCAAAACGTTTGCTTATCTCAAGTAGACCGCTGACACTCTGTCAGCTGAGTTCTAAAAATGGGCAATATTGAAAGCGGCGATTGAAATCCTGAAACTTTGAAAATGGGAAATTATAACAGACATTACAAAAGGTAGAGACTACTGTGGATAACTAGGAGGCTCAATCTAGACGCAACAACTTGATAGTTTATGGTATCAAGCGAGAACCCAATGAAAACTGTGATATTTGTGAACCTATTGTCGCTAAGTTTGTCATGTACAAAGACAAGGAATGTGTACTGAAGGCCAGTAAAAATGCACACCGTGATTGCTTGCGCGATACAGAAAGTGGTATAGATGTGGCGGAAGACTTCACCCAACGCGTGTAGTACGAGCGCTTGAAAGGGAGTCGTGGTAGCTCGGTTTATAGGGCATATGACTCGGTGTCCAAGGGTCGCGGGTTCGATACACGCCCATGCCAGCCTGGGTCTGCTACCTCGGTGTGTCCTTGGGAAAGGGACTAAGCTCCCATTTCCTTGGCATGATATATCCAATAATATGTTAAAAGTGCCGTTGAAACTCACCAAAAATAACCCAAACAAATCAATAAAGTTGATGACACACACAGTCACAAAAGGGAATGTTATTAGAGGATGTGCGAAGGTAGCGGAAGTGGACAAAGTATGGAGGGAGGGGGTTAAGGGGATTTAACGCCATTTTTCAGGACACGATAGGCTATACATGGCGGCCAGTATATTTGGTGGAGGAAGAACCCGGAAAGACCCAGTGAAGAACCACCGACCCGCGGGAAGCTACTTACAAGCTTTCTCATATACCAACGTTGGTAGAGCAGAGACTCGAACGCAAGCGGACAGAGGTGATATGTGAGTGATCCGTAAAGGCGAGCGCCTTAGACCACTTGGCCACCCGGGGCCCCAGACAAGGAAAATAATATGGATCTTGGGCTAGTGGACTGTTTACAAACAGGGAAACACGTGACCACAATGACACTGACATTACTGTCAGTGATACCATGGAGGATGAAGAAAACACCTAGACTCGAGGGCTGAAGGTTTTGATGCAGATCATCAGGATACTAATACTCATTAGTCCGATTATCGTATTGATGGTCATAATAGTTCGAATGGACAGGAATCCAGCCAAGGCCCATCCAGCACGGAATTGAAGTTTCATATAGACACTGACCTAAATTCTAATAATAAAAACTTTCTTTTGTTTCATGGAATACTGAAGGTCTAAATGAAGTTTAACAATGGTCTGAAAGAATATTGCAAATCATTCTATATAACTGCACTATATATGGAACTCTGAATATTGATTGGGAAGAATTTTATGATTTCCTACCAGGTTGTAGACACTTTTCTTGTATCAGGCCGAAGAGACATAGTTTAGTTAGAAATTTAGGCGGTATTTAGATCTTTATAAATGAAACATTAATATCAAAATGAATTTATCAAGAATTTGTGAGAATTCTTGAACCTTGATAATCAATACATCTTGGGCCTTGATAATCAAAACATCCTGGACCTTGATAATCAATACGTCTTGAACCTTGATAATCAATACGTCTTGGGCATTGATAATCAATACGTCTTGGGCCTTGATAATCAAAACATCCTGAACCTTGATAATCAATACGTCTTGAACCTTGATCATCAATACGTCTTGGGCCTTGATAATCAATACGTCTTGGCCCTTGATAATCAAAACGTCCTGAACCTTGATAATCAATACGTCTTGTGCCTTGATAACCAAAACGTCCTGAACCTTGATAATCAATACGTCTTGGACCTTGATAATCAATACGTACTGAACCTTGATAATCAATACGTATTGGGCCTTGATAATCAAAACATCCTGGACCTTGATAATTAAAACGTCCTGAACCTTGATAATCAATACGTCCTGGACCCACATAATCAAAACATCCTGGACCTTGGTAATCAAAACGTCTGAACCTTGATAATCAATACGTACTGGACCTTAATAATCAAAACGTCCTGGACCTTGATAATCAAAACATACTGGACCTTGATAATCAATACGTCCTGGACCTTGATAATCAAAACGTCCTGGACCCACATAATCAAAACATCGTTGATCTTGATTATCAAGGTTCAAGAATTCTCACACATTCTTCATAAATTCATTTTGATATTAATGTTTCATTTATAAAGATCTAAATACCGCCTAAATTTCTAACTAAACTATGTCTCTTCGGCCTGATACAAGAAAAGTGTCTACAACCTGGTAGGAAATAATAAAATTCTTCCCAATCAATATTCAGAGTTCCATATATAGTGCAGTTATTTAGAAGGTACATCTTTCCTCTGGCGATGAGGGCAACATGTGCGAAGCACAATCATCCAGAATGCAACGTGTGTTGTTCCTTCTCAACGCCTCCCCGAAGGCGATGATTTCTAAGCACAATAAATCACAAAATGGCTACGTACGGTAAATACACAGATCATCACAAGGAGGAAAATATACCGCAAGCAGGTAATACCTCAGTTCAACACATCCTTGTATCACATACGCACTTGAACAAACTTTACGGATAGCAATTTCATGGCTAAGCCCATATACATTGATTGTATCTGGTAGTTTTCTCGTCCTAACTGATTGACGGTAAAAGGAGATGCTAACACTCCAGTGGAAAACAATTGGGGTAAAATGCCCGTGAAAGACATCACCATATCCTACGGAAGAGATTATCTGTACTAACTGAATGTCTGCGAGATTTTCAGGACCAGATTTGTGGTTACGGGATCAGTTAGGACAAATAGGATCGAACAAGGCATTATTAGTGATAAACTGACTAGGATAGGATCAGGAGGGAGATATGCACAAAACACTGTTATTGACGCTATGCAGTTTTGTGCATAGAACGAAGGTTAGAATACCACTTTATTTTCAGATACTAATAGATCATTGTCCAATGTATCCATGTGCTCTTTTTCCATGGATTTCAGATTTACATAACACATACAAACAAAAGTTGCTGACAGTACAAACCAAGATTACCAACTGGAAAGAAATTGTCTCCCGTACGATGCGATTACTTCTGAATTAACATAACCAGAATGTAATCAATGATTACATAGCCCACTTCTACCAAGCTTTTAGTAGTCTCCAGTAGTCATTGTAAACATTATCTATCACGCAGAAAATAAATTCTGACTAAATGATTTTGACAAGGAAATACTGGCCACAGTGACGGTACACAAAAGACATAAAACAATAAAAACAACATTCTTTTCTATGATATCATTGGGGACGTACCATTATGAGTTGATAAAAACCAAAGGTTTTCTTTTTCTTTTTATATAAAAATTATTGTTTTTGAACTCGGATTCAGAAGTTATTATCATTGCCCACATCTAGAGGCCAGATTTTGCTGGGTGAAAGTCACAGGCTTTGAGTAACCTTTGAGTGACAGCCAGTATGACCTCTATTAGAAATATAGTTCATGGATCAGTAATTACCTTGATTAGCCATTACATCTGAAGCCCCAGATGAAATGCATGCAGCCCAGTACGTCACAGTGACCTTCTTTTGCTGTAAGAGTGTGGTATTAATAGAGATTCACACAATCGTCCAGTTTGATCAGATTCTAGCATGAACAGTGCCGGAGAATTAAACTTTAAACATGTTTAACCCAATTCTGTGAAGCGAAAAATATGGGTAACAGTGACCTACTTTTGTGATGAGGATGTCATCTCAAGATGCATCTCCTCCCTAAGTTTCATGATTTTAGGTGGAACAGTATGTATATAGAGCATTAAAAACCTATCTGGTCATGCGCTAAACGGAAAGCTTAACCTAAACCAGTCAAATGTGAAATGTAGGTCACATTGCCTTCTTCAGTTGCAAGGGTGTGGTACAAATGGATTCATACAGTCATCTAGGTTGATGGTTCTCGCATGAACAGAGCATAATAAAAAAATTTTTTTTAAAAAACAAACTTCAAACACAAAATTTAACCAAAGTCACAAGCGTAAAATATGGGTCACAGGGACAAATGTTTGTGGTGAGAGTGTTGTACTTGTTAAGATACTCCTCGCTAAGTTTCATGATTCCATATATGTGTACAAGGTTCAAAAATACCATGAGCTAAACTCAAACATTTAACCAATAATGTACAACTAATTTACATTCATGTACAACCTTAGCCCCTTAGCTCCCTCCCTAAGGGGTAGGTGCTATGAAACCCACTCTAAACTGCTGCTACAAATTAGAAAGAAAGAATGGTTGAAATACACTGAACCTGTACAGATGTATATGCTTTCATATATGCGGATAAAGAGGCCAAGGGTTTGTACGATAGTTCTCCTCTACTGCATACAGATAAGCTAATATGGAATTGATTTTTGTCAGACTACATTGCGACTAGTGGTGCAACGATATACCGGTATATTGCGGTTTGCTATTCTGGCAATACATACCGCAATACGATTTTCTGTACCGCGATTTTTTCACGGTCTTGCTTTCATCCTACAAATGTGTATATTCCTCACAATTTTTCCAATTTAATTCAAGAACGATATTTTCCTTTTCTCCTAGATGCACAGTACCATTATTCGGGTACAGTTTAATTGCTGGGAGGCACGGCAAGATCAGGAGATAGTTTTCCAGTTAAAAATAATAATTGATAAACTTCACTTTGCCTCAGATATTTATGTCCTGTTCGTAATGACACTAAATGAACAGTACTCAAGAGTCCGTGTTCGTAAATATATAAATTCCTCTAAAATAATTAATTTTTGTATCCAATGCCCGGAATGTACATACAACAAAGCATGCAACATCTGCTGTGATGAGTGATATTTTTTAGCTTCAAAGAATAAAAAGATAGCAAAACATTTAAACAAACAGCGGCCGCATCTGATGTTTTCCGTGTGAAATACATGGTCGGTCAGATCAAAGTGCTTACGCCACGTTAACTTCCTTTTCTTGTCTCCAAAATATCGATTAACGTCAACTCAGTTTTCAAGTTAGTTGGCAGGCGTGTAGACCTGAATTTTAATTTTGAGAAATTTATTTTTTTCAAAAAAATGGATTTTGAAATTATACCCCCCCCCCCCACCCCCCAAAAAAAAAGTCCGTGTGGGAATTTTTCGGTTTAAATAAAAGGAAGAGTAGTGTCGAAATTGAAGAAGGTATTGCCGTATGCAAGAAGTGCAATACTGACGTAAGTTATAGTGGTGGAACGACCAATTTTAGTACCCATCTAACTCGACACCACAAGGTGACAGAGTTGACAGCATCAGCAGCTCGGTCATCCAGGTGCACCACTTCGACCATGGTGAAGAGTGACACAAAAACAATTCCGGCAATGTTTGCAGTTGCACCTACATCTATGTATAAAGACACAAGTGTTCGACATAAAGAACATAACAACTGCAATCGCTAGATTTATTGTAAAAGATCTGCAAGCTTTCAATGTTGTCGCGCACGTACTTCTCCGAAACGGTGGTGCCGGACATGTATAAAGCTTGCAGAAACATGATTCAAACAAGTCTCTTTAACGTGCCTGTAGCACTTACCACAGAGGGCTGGACGAGTAGAGACACCGAATCTTATGTGACTATTACTGCTTTGATCTTAAATGAGGACTGGGAACTGCAGTCTTTCGTTCTGCAGACCAGGGAGCTTCCAGAGAGTCACACTGGCTTGAACATCACTAAAGTATTAGTGGATGCTATTGAGGAATGGAGTCTCTGTAAGAATCCTCCCTTAGTGACGGACAATGCCGCTAATATGGTTGTGGCTGCTTGGGAGACCGGATGCAACCCTCATATAGGCTGTTATGCTCACACTCTAAACGTAGCAGTGCGCAAAGCGTTAAATATCAACGACGTGTCAAGAATTCCTGGTCGTATTAGAAGGATTGTATCATTTTTTTCACAGGAGCAATATGGCTGCTGCTCTACTTCAAGGCAAAACTAAATTGCTTGGTCTTAAAAATGTAAAACTGATCCAAGACGTGTGCACCAGGTGGAACTCCGCTGTAGACAAGATTGAAAGGTTCCTGGAATTGCAGCCTGCTCTTTATGCTGCTTTAGTTACTACGGAAGTGAGAAGCAATGCCAACAACATCAGTTCATTGTTGGAGGAAGATGTTACTCTTGCCGAAGGAATTATGAATTGCCTGCTTCCGCTTCGAGAAATTTAGAAAACTATGAGCTCGAAGAAGACACCTACGGTATCACTCGTACTTCCATTCCAGAAAAAGTTCCTGTCCGTTACCTTAGCTGCCCAGGAAAATGACTCGGATATTGTCAGACAAATGAAAGAGGCCATTTTTGATGATTTGTCTACCCGGTAAATATATTAGAAATAACTATAATAACTTTTTAATCGAGCTAAAGATTTTACTACGCATAAGGTTAAAGTCATAAACAGAATAAAAGTATCAAAATAGTAATACATGTACAACTTTATATAAAGTAATTCAAATTAATTCCAGTGTACTTTGTCAAGCAACTTTAGCAATAGCGAGACATAGTCACCACTCTACAATGTTGTTCGTCCGTCCGTTTGCATGTCACAAAATGTCAAGTTTTTGTTTAACAGTTTACACATCTATGCCTATTACCTTGGCACGGACGGCTTAACAAATTGGCAATGGCCGCTGGCCACTAGAATTAGTTTTACATTTGTCATATTGAATGCGACAAGAATTAACTCAATTAAGCATTTATATCGAGGTATATTTTGTTAGATATAGGAAAAACCAAGAATTTCTGCAGTAATGCACGCTATTAGATCCTCAATTTAAGTCAGTGTGCTTGGCTGAACAGGAAACGTTCGACACATGAAACCGAGTTGCTTTGGAAGCATCTGAGTTAACCAAGCTGTCAGCATCAAACATGAGCCTGGGACATCTTCTCAGCCACAGCTTCCTGTAGATCCATCCCTGCCAGAAATGGTTGATAATTGTAAGTTATTGTATTTTGTTACTTTGTTGCTATATTTGCTGGTCCTTTGGGATTATTGAGCCCAGTCACGTCATCTGAAAATGGAGTTCCAATTAGGGCACTGCTAGGGGGCGTGGTAGGCGTTCTAAATTCCATTACTTTCACAGAATAGATTTATTAAAACTGAATCTGGCATTTTTGTTTCTTTGCTTGTGTTCTGTACTTCCAAAACGATTCCCTTTTTAAATTTTTATTTATACTACATGTGCACAATATTCTTGTGCAATCCCCCCCCCTCCTCCGTAAAACTTTCCAATGACGAATAAAACCATATTAAATGTGGCATTGTAATAATTAAAGCTTTTATTACATTCCTACTTTTACGCAAGAAAATACGAATGAAAGCCGTGAAAGGGGTTGGCCAACTGAAATTCGTTTTATCTTATTTTTTCAGCAGATGAGGTTAAATCAGATGAACCAGATCTCTCTGAGATTAAGATCACTCCTCTGACTGGATTTGAGCATATTTATTTCAACCCATATAATCTGTACATTAGTTGCCCATTTCACATTTTTACTAGCATGTATTGGCTAATGACCAACGCAACAAAGTTATTAGTATTAAAGTACTTAATGAATGACCTTGTTCTTTGACATTTCTTACTCACCATCCTTTTTTATCTGCCAATCTTTGTTCATGTAGTATTCGTGGTGTGATTCAGTATGTATGCCAATCTTTGCCCATGTAGTATTCGTTGTTTGCTTCACTGTATGTATGCCAATCTTTGCCCGTGTAGTATTTATGGATTGCTTCAGCGTATCTATTGCAGAATCACGCTAATTCAACCTCTTACCCACGCTCAAATATCTGGGATATGTTATAGTCTGTTAAAAGTTTTATGTCTACACCGGATATCTTTTATGAGGTGTCATGAGCTATTCCTAGTGTACTGTGATTGCGAGCTGGGCCTGGCTTGTAATTTTTAACTGACATTCCAAACTCCTCAAACATGTCGCATAGCATCAACTGATCTGTCAGTATGTAATAGTCATGTAGATCTCCACGTGTCTTCAGATTGATACGTTCCATAACATCTTTAACCTGTTGGTAATCGTACATCCATTGGAATCTGTAAATCTGTATTAAATGTATCAAGTGATCATTTAGAAAGACCATCCAAATACTGCGAACACAGAGTACCTGTGTCACGCGGCTTTTTGCGTTAGTCGCACAATGAATTTATATTTCCTTGGCATGCCTTTTTATTTTTACAAGTGACTTACTAGTGAGATTATTACGTCCGTATAGTGATTGTGTCACGCGGCTCTTGTGCGTCAGCCGCAAAATACAAATATATCGCATGTTTACGCTGGCATGCCCAGTTTTAAACCCTTTCCTAATCGAGGAAATTATTTCGGTCTGTGATCAGCGTTTTGCTATGTACTGGCCGTCTGTAGATAGTGAAATACTTTTCAACTATACAGCAAAAATAAAATAAAATCAGGGGGTAATAATCGAATCATAAACTGTTCGTATACTAATACTGCGCTTTACGTTTGCTCCACCGACCTTACATACCAACAGTGGCGTACTAAGGGTAAATAGCGCCCGGGGCGACGATGATGGCCCAAAGGTCCAGAATACGAGGCCTTAATTTTTATCAGCTGTTTTGTCGCCCCAAGACCCCTGGCGACCGGGGCAACTGCTCCGTCCGCCTCCCCCCCCCCCCCCCCCCCGTTAGTACGTTACTGTTTACCAACAGGACCAGTTTAACCACTAGGCAAACTAGGCGCACGCCTAAGGCAACAAAATTTAGGGGGGGGGGGGAGACTGAATAAAACAAGAAAGAGAAATAGCGTAAAATAGAAGATAATATAAGCCTCTAAAAATAGAAAGAGAAAAACAAGGAAATAATAAATTTACAATATTCATTTTCGAAAGTTAAGGGGGGGGGGGGGCAAGTCTGAAGGTTCGCCTAGGGCGCCAAATACCCTTGCGCCAGCACTGCTTACCAATACCGTAAAAATTAACCGTATACAAGAAGACTGCAAAGGTGGTTCCAAAGTGACAACACCATTTTAATATCACGATAGTAGACTCCAGCACACATTCTCTTATATCAATCAGATTTAATGATTTTGTAAAGCACAATTGGTGCATTTATATTAGTAAAATTTCAAGTCAGTTGCCCCAAGTTTGTTTCATATTTTGAACTCTGTGCGGTATATTTGGAAATAGTAGAGATAAACATAAACACGTAATGCAAAAGAATATTGTCTGCAAATACATTAGAATCTAAAGCAATTTTAGTCTTGCTAGTGGGTCAGAGTCTACAGTATAATATTTATTTCACAAAAATAGCTATTTTGTGGCTGCAACTACATTAGAATCTAAAACAATGATACACTTTTGTTTAATGCTTCAGGACACAATTTATAGTAAAATATGTGTTTCGTGAAATAATGCCTTGCTGCAGCCCGAAGCAATTAATCTGTCATCCACAAGCGGTATGAATGAAATTTATCGCCGGCTATTCTGGCCAGGAGCCAAAACCTCAAGGAAATATAAGACATTTATTTAACTGGAACAATCTTAACAGACGACATGGCATTTATTTAACTGGAACAATCGTAACAGACGACATGGCATTTAATTGTACTTCAGCCTTAGTAGTCTGGTTTTGAAACATAAAACTATGAGTGGTCTAGTAATTTTGTATTGAACTTTTGATTTCTAATGTTCTCGTATCCCTGTATGGGATTTTAACACGAAAACAAATGATTGGCCGTATTATCGCACAACCACACTGCTAGTTTGTAAAACGCGTATTCCCACGCTTTTACCTTCTGAATTCCAACCCCGAGTTTAAGCCTGTAGGGTAAGTCTCTGAGGATAAGAACTGACCTAGAGCCAAATATCAGTTGGATATATGTATCTGTCTTTTTCATGCCAAGTACACTTGGTTATATGGTTGGGATCTTGATACTTTCCAAGCTATGACCCAGGGGCCATGACCCTTAGTAGGGTAATGATGGGTCTACGGGCCAATATCAGTTGCATGTATGCATTTTTCTGTTAAACAGAAAGTTTATATATAGTCGTACGTGGGGACCTCAATTGTTTTTCATTTATGACCCAGGGCTAAGTCTCTCGGTGTATGAATTGACCCATGGTCAATGCCAGTGGCATGCATAAATTACACAATAGTCTCCAATTTATGATGCAAGGGCTAAGTCGGTGGGGGTAGGGATGGACCCTGGAATCAATGTCTGTTGCATGTACAAATTTGTCTTTTTATGCCCAGTAAGGTTATATATATATATATGGTTATTAGTTGGGATTTTCAATACTTTCTCTATTTTACTTCCGATACTAAGTTCCTTCCCCGGAGGGGGGGGGGGGGGTGATAAAGATAGAGCGGGGTGGTATGGACATATCCAGCGTCTTAGATCAGAGAAACAACTCTGGATTTATTTGACATTTACCTAAAAAATCGCCCCTACCTGCAGAGGCGATTTCAAAATTCCAAAACTGCTGGCACTATCTATGCTCATAGGACTATCATTGATTCCAGTTTCAGGTGTCTAGCTTTAACAGTGTCCGAAGAGTTCAAGGACATCACACACACACACACACACACACACACACACACGGGACCGTACGTAGAATATATCAAAAGAATTCTGCGCTTTTTGAAAGCGCGATGTTATTAAAACAAGTATGACGTAATCCAACCAATCAAAGTTTGAGCTTGAGTGTTCACTCCAGCTGAACAGTTTCCAAGTCAGATGCTCAAAGAAAGTTGACTTTCTGTCAAATCAGTTCATAAGCGACTACCAAATACCTCCTCGCAGTAGTGACAAAGCTTACCGATGGCACACACACACACACATTACTGATTGGAAGATTTCCATTTTCCCTTCACCCAAAGCAGACCTTGGCGCATTTCTACGAGTTTATCCTAAGATGTACGCTAATCAGTTGGATAAAGTCACATGAATGAACTACTCAATATCGACCTACTATTACTGTTCTATTTACATCGCACGTAAATGAATTCTCTCTCTCTCTCACTCTCTCTGTCTCTCTCTCTCTGTGTTCTTCTTCTGTTCCTTCTCACTTTCGCCCCTTCACCCACCCACCTACACGCACACATATATTAGGTGCATTAAAGTCTATAAAGGCCAAGCAATGATCATTATGGTACTCAGAATCATGTATAAATCTGGTACTCAGAATCATGTATAAATCTGGTACTCAGAATCATGTATAAATCTGGTACTCAGAATCATGTATAAATCTGGTACTCAGAATCATGTATAAATCTGGTACTCAGAATCATGTATAAATCTGGTGACATTCAAAGTATCGATCATAACAGGAAAAGGGAAGGGAAATGACGGATGTGAACGGACCTGATACACTACACTCAACAATGCGTTCTGTGTCGATAAGACGTGCTTTGAAAGTTTCATCTCCGGGCATTGTTTACTAGTTAAATAATATCAATTTATTCAAGCCATCGCAGCATCTCCTCCTCCACTTCCAACCCCAACCTCCCGTTGATATTTTTTGTTTGTTTTATGCAAACAGTGATCTACCTAAAGTTGCTCGTAAAACGGGGAGTCCACGAACTTTCTCGGCGTTCAGACTGCTTGTAGAACAGTAGGTCCAACAGCAACAGCCTTCAAGGCGTTCATACGGCTTGTAGAACGTGGAGTCAAACAGCGTTCTAGGCGTTCATCCGAAAGCTGCAGTTCGAAGAAAAGTTCTCAATGTTGAACTATGATTTTGAAGCGTAGATTTAATAAAAATATATATTTAATTCGTAAGTGTTTCTTTTGGCTCTTTTTGAAAATATAAAGTTCAGATTATTGTGTGGCACAACAATTAATTAATTGTACTGAATGGTTGACGATGAGGCACAAGTTCATAACCTCAAATCAATAAATCAATCACTTGCAGCAAAAATCATGTTCCCGCGATTTCCGGAGCTACTCATTCCAAACGTGATCACACACACACCCAGTGGCGGCGCAAGGGTTTGAGGCGCCCGGGGGCAATGTTCTCTAATGGCGCCCCCCACCACCACCGAGGCGCCTGGGGGCAATGTTCTTTAGTGGCGTCCCCTACTTTTGATATAGAGAACAGTTTTTATATCATTTGCCAACCTCCAACCCTTCCCCACCCCCACACTCATCGAAGCCCTGAAACCGGTGGTTTGGGGGTGTTGACAAATAAATCCCGACGGCGCCCCTCTTGTCCGGCGTCCGGGGGCAATTCTCCCTCCCCCGACTCTCCATCGCGCTGTCACTGCACCCACCATCTAGCACCACCTCTATGGGGTGGACCGAAATTCTAAGACTGTTAGACGTATGCACACACTCCCTCTTAAATCACTTCCCAAAGTTTCAAGAAATAAAGCTGAATCAAAAACTCGCACTGCATTAGTGAATTACACTGTACCCATGTCCATCAAGTAACTAAAATTACTTATATGTACTGAATGCTTATTTTACGGTTTATGGTGAGGCATGTGTTCAAGACTAGAAGACCCTTAAAGTGACCCTTATTCAAGTGACCCTTATTGTACAAATTTAAAGCGCCACCTACAATTAGAAGGTAAATTTATGCCAGTAAGAAATAGACTTTCGGAGATACGCTCAGTGAATTTTGCAGAGTAAATGTCGCTGTGATCAAGATAGGTCAGTGCTAAAAACGAGTCCACGAGTATCAAGATTCTCTCTGGAATTACTTTTTCAAAGAAGCATAAATGTACATATTATTTAATACAAATTGTAAATTAGATTTTATTGGACATACATTTCATAATGCAACCATGCAATTTAACAATTGCCATTTTGACATAATTGAGACTAGAAGGACCAGATTCTGAGGGTCCTTAGAGACTAGATGGACCAGTTCATGACGGTCCTAATATCTTTGCTTTTAGTTTAGGATACATCTTTGTGTGTGCTTTTAAAAGTTAAAATGTACATTTTGTACAAGTACAGAAGAAACATTCATTTTTCTTCCTTCACCAGTAAAAAAAATGAGGGATACGCAGTGTTCAGTTCATCGAATATTATTGAGAAATACATTTTAAAGAGCATCTGCATTCATGGTCTCTCACAGCGAATGATGATGATGATTAAATGGATGGACAATACTAGGGTCATTCTTGAACGTATAGAATGAAAACATTGCATATGTTCTTTAGATATATGTGCGGCCGTTTTTAGATATAATTTAATATATAGAGTTCTCTAATTGTTTAGAAAGCTCTCCAAATAAATTATAGAGCTCGACAATTAAATTCAAGAGCTCTAAAATAGATTTAGAGACCTCTCTAATTCAACTGTAGAGATCTTGCTTGTAGTATTAATTCGACAATCCTTAATGTTGTTGGCAAACAACAATTTACCCTCCCCATCGTCGGAACACCTCGGGTATTTACGTGCCAGTTTTGATGCAATATTAAAATGATGGACGACATCACAGGTCTTCAAAATGGAGTTTCCAATGCCGTTCAAAGGATTAGGATCAGATATTAATATCAGTTTAAGTTGATATATTGAATTTTACTAAATGAAATATTTTTATTTTTAAAAAAAAAAAAAATGCACAGTAGGAAATGCGGTACCGGGACGGACAAAAACCGTGACCTTTCCCTGACGTATAACCGCTCTGGATATTGTTGAATTCAAAACAATTTAGCTTTGTGATATTATTTATGTTTTGCAAACACTTTCAAAATGCTGAAGCAATTTTAAAGTAATAAACTAATCCATGGTCCAGAAATGTAAAAATTCAGATATTTTTCGGTAGTTCGGCTCTGCTATTTCACTACGGTCCAGCTCTAAAACTTAACTACAGTCAAGCTCTCAAATTTAAAATTCAAACGAATATTCAGTGGTCTAGTGATATTCTAATATGTGAGAAACACAGAATTGTGAGTAGTCTAGAGTAGTATATTAAACAAATTGATTGTGTTGTTGGTGTTGTATGATGTCCTTCGTCACATATAACTAAATCTATGTATGTGGTTAATTTCCTTCAGTTTCAGGCCCAAAACGACATGTATTTACAGTATTGCTTTCTAGATTTCTTTCTTGTTTTGCAGCCATTTTTATTTTTAGCGAAAGCTAAACCTACTACGCATGCATGCGTAAACCTGAAAGCGTAAACCTAAAACGCATGCACGTACACTCGAGCGCGACAAAATTAATCAAGAGATAAGTTATTATTTTATTTTTAGGAAGTTGGGCTTGGATGCCTATTTAGAGAACTCTTCAAATGAATAAGAGAGCTTTGTAACTGAATTGAAAAAGGTCTCAAATTCATTTGAAGACCTCTTTAATTCATATTTAGATCTGAAGAACCAATGCTGAATTAGAAAGATATCAAATTCTACTAGAGAATTCTACAATTGAATAATTGAGCTCTCTTATTCATCTGTAGAGATCTACAATCAAATTAGAGAGGTAAACAATTCAAGTGTAGACATCAGCAATAATTAATTGAGAGCCGTTTAATTAAGGCGGTCTCTAATTGATTTATAGAGCTCCCTCTAAAAAATTAAGAGCTCTGTATTGAATGTAATATATGTAAAAACGCCCGACAATTTTACATACATTAAGAAATGAGCAATAATTATATTCAAATACAGAAAAGTATGAATATTGTACGTTTAAGCATGAATATATCTGTATCACTTACCAGTATAAGTCAAGAACGAACACATATCATCCAACTGGAGTTTGCCAGTCCATTATTTTTTCTCATAATTATTATTGTGCAAGTCAGATAGGTGAGATGAGGTTTGTTCCTTGTCGACAAATCAAATCAATCCTTAGTATGGTTTGGATGACGCAGCATAATGTCCCGCTTCTATTATTTTGTTTCCGGATATCACTACAATACGAACGGACCCTAGTCACAGTGCCAGCACGCTGTTTCGCTTCGATGTATCCACTATCCAAGCATTTACAACACACCGTAACATACTGACATACCATACTGAACTTCGCTCTGGTGACTCATTTGACGTTTACAGTGCTGTTACTATATAGTGCTGACGAGTATTGAATTACTTCGTGATAACCGATATAAAACTGAAATTCTGATTTATCTTTTAATTATTGGAGTCCAAGGGCACATCTCAACAATTGGCATAATAAAACTCTGGGGGTTTTGTAAATAATGTAAAGGCCTTATGAACGGGCGTTATCAATTGACTTGGCCGATAGGTTAATGCACAGAATGGGACTGGACAGTTAACTACAGTGCATGATACATTTTATGTTTAGCAGAATCATCATATATACTTAGTTCTAAAAAGCAAACTACATCGGACACGATTTTCAAGTAGTATGTTAAACCATACACAGAAGTAGATGCATACGCTTTGAAGGGATGATTAAGTTCAAAAGAATGGGGTGGGGGAACCAAAGTCACCTAACACAATAATCAGAAATTACAAAAAGAAAATTCAAAAAAGAAAACAAGGAAGAAAGTCCTGGCCTAGAGGTTAGCATACTCCATGGCCTAGAGGTTAGCATACTCCATGGCCTAGAGGTTAGCATACTCCATGGTCTAGAGGATAGCATACTCACATTTTGTGCCCGTGAAAAAGATACATGATCAATATCTCTATTGTGTCAAGATGTGTGTTTCTGTATAAATCCCTTTTCCAGCATCACCAGACATAATACAACAGGAATGTGCAACTTCCTCCAGGACGCGGGCCGAATAGCGATTTGTTAAAGCCAGAGTGTATGATGTAAAATAACCGGATAAAAACCTAGTTGCGGGCCGGATGCGGCCCTCGAGCCGTATGTTGCACATGCCTGTAATACAAAAGGAGTTTGACATTCAGCTGATGGTAAAGCCAAACATCGTCCCTCTTCACATGGACACACACACACACACACTATACGTGCTGAAGACACCAACTCCCCAGTAGTTGTCCATGACAGTGAGCGCCTGTCGCCGCTTCTGATATTCTCCCGTACTCCGCTATATGCAAGTACACACCTTGCGACATTCAGTATTATCCTGGACATAACAGTAAGATGTAAAACAAGCTCTTGGATTTTCGTGGAAAGGAGGGGGCGATCAACATAATCCAAACATTCAGTCAATCCGACAGTGTGCATCATATCCAACAGCCAATCAATAGTGTGCTTATTATCCAACAGCCAATCAATAGTGAAATGCATCATATCTAACAGCCAATCAATAATGGAATGCATCATATCCAACAGCCAATCAATAGTGTGCTTATTATCCAACAGCCAATCAATAGTGAAATGCATCATATCCAACATCCAATCAATAGTGAAATACATCATATCCAACAGCCAATCAATAATGAAATGCATCATATCCATCAGCCAATCAATAGTGAAATGCTTATTTTGCTCTTGCCGTAATTGCACGGAATTTACAGAAAATTAGAAATATGTGCAGCCCGTATTTGATATCGTTCCACTAGTGTAGGTCAGCTTTTACATGCGGATATTTTAGGTTTGGTTTGGTTTTGTGAGTTTAACGCCAATTTGCATCACATGATGCAATACATGGCGGCCAGTATATTTGGTGGCGGAAGAGCCCGGGAAGAACCACCGACCCGCGGGAACGGATATTTTCGTGCTTCATTTGACTGAGGTAAACACTTGGTTTTTATTCTTATTGTAATCATCAAATCTAGGAGCTAAATATAGAATACAAACCACTTTATAAGATCAAATGCTCTTTGAAAAGTATTTAGACAGGCAACATCATTTTGCAGATTGATCAAGCATAATAATTCGTATCTGTGAAACCATTTAACTCTATCTGATGGAAATTCGCTCCGGTTAATGGCAGTTTTGTAGCAACCGCCCTAACGGGAATTGGAGGGGGGGGGGGGGGGGCTAGGATTGTTTTTTTTTTTTTTTGTTTTTTGTTTTGTTTTGTTTGCTACGCCACTGGTTAATGATACTCAAGAATGAGTTGAAAACTCAAATCGTATGTTTTCTAACCTTACCCCTACCCCATCCCCTGTACCGAATGCCTAATGTTATGACTAAGATCGTAAATCATTTGCGATAACAGAACCTCGAAATATTTACCTTAAAAGGTTTTGTTTGTCGTTTATCTTGACCTTCAACAAACGATATCTACTAACCGTACTTGACAAGAAAGGCCGTGTTGATATACAAGTAGTGGCATATACTATCTGTAACTGCTTGTTTTGTGCGCCACGTGATATAAACAGCCCATAACACACTAGTCTATTCTACGTGTATTCGGGTTCGAATCTCCATAGAGTACGAATTAAAATTCTTTAACCTCTATGATAATATTATTTATTTGTATTTAAAAATTCTGTTAATGTTACCAAGCATTCTTCTGTAGAATCCAGGAATAGCACTTTCCGCTCTGTTTGGTGTATATTTGTAACTCTCTTTCTCTCTCTCTCTCTCTCTCTCTCTCTCTCTCTCTATATATATATATATATATATATATATATATATATATATATATATATATATATATATATATATGTATGTGTGTGTGTGTGTGTGTGTGTGTGTGTACTATATCTCTCTGCACGTGTATAATCTTATCGTGCCTTTAATGCGCTGTTTCAGTCATCACTCCTGCTAAAGTTACACGCCTACAAATGTTACGATCAGTCTGGTGGCTGTTTTGTGCCATGTCTCAATGTCGGGTTGTAGCTACGAAAAAAGCTCCAACGCGAGAAAGGGACAAAACAGCGCTACACCAAAAATGTTAGTAGCGATCAGTTTGGTGTTTAATTTGTGTCATTTCGCGTTGCTGCCGCGACAAGGCTTCAGTGCGACAAAATGACAAATTAGGACAACAAAAGCAACAAAAAGTGGGCGAAAAGCAATATAACTATTTTGTCGCATTGTTGCCCTAATTTAGGTGCGTTGGCACTTTGTTGCGTTTTGTCGCCTTGGCGCTTTCTCGCTTTATCGTGTGTTCTCCATCCAGTTGACTCGCGCAATTTATGTAATATAGCGTCACCAATTGCAGTTTTGTTTTCATGCTGCCTGTGCACTTTTCTTCTGCTGGAACAGGGAGGAAATAGTGGCTAGTAAAACACATTTTATTTATATCAACAAGGTTTATACTTTTATCTGCTGCAACAAATGGCGGCACTGTATGATATCAATTCGCTTATTAACTGGAAGGCTCCAACGCGACAAAGCCGCGACAAAACGAGAAAGCGACAAAAACTCCAATGCCAGAAGACGACAAAACGAAAAAAACAATTCAATTTTTCTCCTCCATTTTGTCGCAGCGGCACGGTATTTGGTCGCTTAAAAGCGTTGTCCCTTTCTGGTTTTTCGTGCTATTTTATATGGCAGTATTAAGCTATATGGCAGTATTAAGCTGTATAGAAGTATTGAGCTGTATGTAAGTATTAAGCTATATGGAAGTATAAAGCTGCATGGCAGTATTAAGCTGTATGGCAGTATTAAGCTATATAAAGCTGTATGCAAGTATTAAGCTGTATGGCAGTATTAAGCTATATAAAGCTGTATGGCAGTATTAAGCTGTATGGCAGTATTAAGCTGTATGGAAGTATTAAACTGTATGGAAGTATTAAGCTATATGGAAGTTTTAAGCTGTATGGCAGTATTAAACTGTATGGCAGTATTAAGCTGTATGGAAGTATTAAGCTGTATGTAAGTATTAAGTTATATGGCAGTATTAAGCTGTATGGAACTATTAAGCTGTGTGGAAGTATTAAGCTATATGGTAGTTTTAAGCTGTATGGCAGTATTAAGCTGTATGGAAGTATTAAGCAATATGTAAGTATTAAGCTATATGTCACTACTAAGTTATAATGAAGTTTCAAGTTGTATGGAAGTATTAAGCTGTATGGAAGTATTAAGCTGTGTGGCAGTATTAAGCTGTATGGGAGTATTAAGCTATGTAGAAGTATTAAGCTGTATGTCAGTATTAAGCTGTATGTCAGTATTAAGCAGTATGGCAGTATTAAGCTGTGTGGCAGTATTAAGCTGTATGGAAGTATTAAGCTATGTAGAAGTGTTAAGCTGTATGTCAGTATTAAGCTATATTGAAGTATTAAGCTCTATGGCAGTATAAAGCTGTATGACAGTAATATGCTGCATGGCAGTATTAAGCTGTACGGAAGTATTAAGTTGTATATCAGTATAAAGCTGTATGCCAGTATTAAGCTATATGACAGTATTAAGCTGTATCTCAGTATTAAGCTGCATGCTAGTATTAAGCTGTATGTAAGTGTTAAGCTGAATGACATCATTAATCTGTATGCCTGTATTAAGCTGTATGTCAGTATTAAGGTGTGTGACATTATTATGCTGTATGGCATTATTAAGATGTATGGCAGTATTAGGCTATATGGAAATATTAAGCTATATGGAAGTATTAAGCTGTATGTCAGTATTAAGCTATATGTCAGTATTAAGCTGTATGACAGTATTAAGCTGTATGCCTGTATAAAGCTGTATGACAGTATAAAGCTGTATGCTGGTATTAAGTTGTATGTTGGTTTAAAGCTGTTTGACATTGTTCAGTTGTATGCAAGTATTAGGCTGTATGTTAGTATTGAACTGTATTACATCATTATGCTGTATTACATTATTAAGCTGTATGGCAGCATTAAGCTATATAGAAGTATTAAGCTATATGGAAGTATTAAGGTGTATGGCAGTATTAAGCTGTGTGGCAGTATTAAGCTGTATGGAAGTATTAAGCTATATGGAAGTATAAAGCTGTATGGCAGTATTAAGCTGTATGGCAGTATTAAGCTATATAAAGCTGTATGGCAGTATTAAGCTGTATGGAGGTATTAAGCTGTATGGAAGTATTAAACTGTATGAAAGTATTAAGCTATATGGCAGTATTAAGCTATATGGCAGTATTAAGCTGTATTACAGTATTAGGCTGTATGTCAGTATTAAGCTGTATTGCCGGGTTAAATTGTATGGAAGTACTAAGCTGTATGGCAGTATTATGCTGTATTGCAGTATTATGCTGTATTACAGTGTTAAGCTGTATGGCAGTATTAAGCAATATGGAAGTATTAGGCTGTATGGCAGTATTAAGCTGTATGGCAGTATGAAGATATGTGGAAGTATTAAGCCGTTGTCTTGATTATATATTTCTATAGCATGCTTGATCAAGACATCTTTTACGTCAGTTAGAAGAGTTACCGATTTTATTTTATGCTAGACAGTGAATTACTGGATTTTCCGAGTAAAATAATTGTGATATTTCACTGCAGTGAAAAAATATAATATTTTTTCACTGGCCGTCAATAAACATTGATAACGTTATAAATACAAAAATTCCGAATTCTTTATAAGACGTGGGTGAAAAACTTAAGTATTTTCACTCGTGGCTTCGCCACTCGTGAAAATGCTGAGTTTTTCACCCACTCGATGAAATATATCCGTTATTCACTCGGAGCAAGCAAATATCCTCTCTGTAATGTGTTGACATGAGTATGTAGACATGACGACAAATTTATATATTTGTGTTGTTTTTATGACATTTTGCCAGAATGTAACAACCCAAGTTGGTAACATTTTGTGGGTTTTTTTCCAACTTAATATCAATAATATTACGGGAAATAAACACATTTATTGTATGCTAGCCGGTGAATTAGTGGATTTTCCAATAGAAATAATTTTGATACTTCACTGGAGTGAATTACAAAAAATATTTGTTCACTGTGCTCAAATGACAAGGATAACATTATGATCAAGAAATTTGATCAGCTATATTGTCAGTTGCTTGGTCAAGTGGTAAGTGTGGTCACGTAGGAGTACCCGGTTCAAATCCCACCCAGAAAACCTTTCTTTTTAGTTTTGAACCGTTAGTAGTTTATATATGGTGCATCCTGGGACCCCCCCCCCCTATAATTTTTTTTTATTTTTTATTTTTTTTTTGAAAACCCTAGGCTATCCACTTTACTAACTCCTTTTTTATATTTTGCAAACACCAATATTCAACCCGCCACGCGATAAAAGAAATTTAAATTTCAAAAAAGCACCGGACCGTCAACCCTTACAATTAAAAAAAGACATAAACCACCAAACCTCAATATTAAACAATCATAAAAAAAATAGCCCTCGATATTAAAAAAAGGAACAGAGCACCATACCTAAAAGTTTATTTTATAACAAAAAACAAAACAAACAGAAACCACCAACCCTCAAAATTTAAAAAAACAACAAAAAACCATAGACCACCAACCCTCAACATTTAAAACAAACCATAGACTGCCAACCAACTCACTGACACGACTATTTTAAAGATTATCATTTAGCGCAAGAAAAAACAATCCTAAAGAGACCGATTTATCTCCACTACAGAAGAAATTGATAGATGATAAAAAGGGTACACAACCTTCAGTAGTTAAATATTTGTGCACTTTAAAAACAAAGAGAGATATATTATCCACTATCATGACTTAAATTGTATCATAAACTAGGATTAAAACTAAAAAGATACATAAAGCAGTTTAATTCGATAAAAAGACATGGTTAAAATCGTACATAAAAATTGAATATATCTTTGAAACAACAAGCAACCAATGACTTTGAAAAAAATATTTATTTAAACTGATGAAAAATGCTGTCCTTGGAAAGAAAAATAGAACAAAAGTACAAATATGTACTGACGAAAAGAAATGTTTACACTTCAATAGAATATTTCATTTGCAAGAAGAACAATAATATATAAAGATATGGTATGAGTTATTTTAAAGAACAAAAAAAAAAGTAAATTAACCAGACCATATTATGGTGGTTCTACATTGCAAGCTGTAAGTTGGTTGTGCATAACTTCTACTACAAGAAGATAAAAACAACAACAACAACAACAGCGACAGCAAAAACCAAAAACAAAACAACAACAACAACAAAAAGAATATGCTGATTAAATGAAAAGTTTGATGACTGATAGATATTCGTTATGCATTAATGTTGAAACAGATAACTTTTATAATGATATGAAAGAAAATATTCAGTTTTACCACACAGGTGACTACAAAAAAGATAATATTTTTGGTGTTCCTTAGATGAATAAAAAATACCAGGACGTTTTAAAGATGAATTGAATGGTATTCCAATACAAGAATAGTATGGACTTAGAAGTAATCTGTAAGATTTTAGGACTGATATAGGTAAAAACTAAAAGGTATGCAAGGGTATCAAAAAAAGTAATCAAACAGAATCTGAAAATAGTCATGTATAATGATTGTTTATTTAACCAAGCTATAAATAACCATGAGATGAATTAAATTAGATCCAACCATTGTGAGATATACAATATTACGGTAAATAAGGTTGCTTTTTCACCATTTGATGATAAACGTTATTTAGTAGACAACATGAATACTTTTCCATTTGACTATTGTAAATGCTCATAACGCCGGTATTTGTTTGACCTTAAGGAGTTTCAGCAAAACCCTTGCAATCAAACAGTCATTTCAGTGTTACGACTCTAGGTCTTAAAATAATGTAACAGAAAGAAAGTCAAACCAATAATGTATGAAAAATCAACAAACAATTTATTTTTTCTGTAATTAAAAATGAAAATTCAAAAGACACTTACAATTTATGAATTAAGTTCCAAATAATCCTAAATGTCTTAAACACTAGTCAGAAATTATAGAATGTTCCGAATGAATGAATAGTCTTGAATGTCCTGATATACCACAAAGATACAATCCAGAATATCTTTGAGAATATCCACTAATATCCAGAAGTCATATATCTATCTATCTAATATATATATATATATATATATATATATATATATATATATATATATATATATATATATATATATATATCCAAAGGTTAATGAGTACTTTATGGTAACTCCAATGAATGTTGAAATAAATAATTCCTTTCGAATTATGTCTACACCACAACTATAAACTCTGATCATAAACAGATTCCCAAGGACTGATTTTAAAACAGGAATGATTTTAAAACAGGATTTAAAACAGGAATGAACATAGGCGTATCAAGTCTGTGCGTCAATTTAGCGGAAAAACCCCTACCTAGTTGTGAATAAGTGTCAACAAGACTGGCTTTGAACTCATTGTCAGTCAACAAGGGGTTTACTATTTGACCAGAACTTTAAAGTGCGACTTACTATATTGGACAAGGTTAAACACACATAATAGGTTAATTATACATAACACCAGTCTCATTAAATATTTACTTCTTTTTAATTTAAATTTGTCAACTATTTAATCTCTCGTAACAATAGGTACTATAGTATTTTCCTCAAACACATTTTCCAAATCAAACATTTTTCTCGAAGATCTTTTGAGACAGAATTATATTTTGGCACTATCACCCATACATATATTCCACAATGCTGCTGAAACATAATTTTGTTAGGATGATTGTCGTCTGTTTTACATCAAATAAATCATCTTTCAGAAACAAAGTATTAGTTTCCTGGAATACTCTGAAAAGTAATTAAAACCATTTATCTAATTTATCACCAGGATCTATTAGAATTACATTATCGACTCTAAAAAGTCATTTTCTGTTGTAAATCTTATTTTACACAAATGTTGGACATATAATGACAAAAACATCAGCAAACAAAACAAAAGTTTATATATTCAGTTTCGATAATATCTATTGCAAACATTTTCTTTCCACAATTTGTCAAACTACACATAATCGTATTATGGGATTCTTTAATGTACATTATTTTAGTGATAATTTTATTTCAATAATAGATACAAGAGCTGAAAACTTCAGGTAGTACTGTCCTAATTATAAGACTTTAATGATCACTTTATTTCAATAATACGCTCGCACAGAGGAGCAATAATACTTTTTCTTTATATTTTAAACTTCTCATTATTTTTTTTATTTTTTTTTTTACAATTGTTACCTAGTTTCTGAAGTATGCAAGTTGTCATATTGACAATAATGCTTACTTACACGACGTTTTTATTATCACGGTAAAGCAAACTTACATGACGTTCTGTTTGAAATTACTGACAGTCTGGATTTAATTACTGACTGCCTGCATTTAAATACTGGAGGAAATATGTCCATCTGTCTGGCTAGATGGAAACGTTCTTCAAATAGACTGCGAACTCGTGAATTTCCACAGGAAAAAAAAAAATTGTATAATAGATTGTGGTAGTTTTTGAACAAAGAATGAGATGGTTGGTGGCAATGTTTTTTTTTTTTTAATTTTAAATTTAGATGGTTTGAGGCTTTGTGTTTCTTCAAAAATTAACCAGTTTGTGGTCAAGTGTTTTTGTTGTTTAATTTAAATTTTTTATGGTTGTGGTATAGTGGGGTTTTTTTGTTGGTTTTTATTTTTATTTCAGTTTGGAGGGTTGGTGACTTAGGGTTTTTTAATATTTAAAATTGATTGTTGGTGTTCTATGTGTTTTTTCTTCTTATTTTGAGGATTGCTGGCCTATGTTTTTAAGGGGTTTTTAATATTTAGGGTTGGTGGTCTAATATTTTAAAAAAATTCTTTAGTGTGGCAGGTAGAGTAATTGCGTTTGAAAAAAATATAATAAAAAGATAAGAGGGTGGTGGAGTAGGATGTAACAAAAAAACGGGAGTATTGGAGGGTGGGGTTGGCCTAGGATTTTCAAAAACAAATTAAAAAAGTATAGGCGGATGAATAATCTAGGATGCAAGATATTTAGACTACTACCGTTAGTAATTGATAATGTAAAAAAAAAAATACATGATTTACCGTGCAAACGTTTTCATATTGCTCACCATGTATGATCCCTATGTTGCCCCATTAAAGTTTGACCCTTTGTCCACCACTCTTTATCTCATACAACGCTCGAGAAGCAGAACTTGGTTGGCTCACAATTCACAACGAAACAGTACACTTTATAAAAATGCTGTGGTTTTAGTCTAATAATTAAGATCAAAAAGAAATATTTAGAATTAAGAGCGGCGATTAGTGATCTGAACGTTTGCTAATTGATCTTTCAAATTATTGTCTCATTCTTTATATACATAGAACCAACAGCGCATAAATATAGGTTTCAAACAGAGACTAGACACTATTTTTCTAGGAAAAAAAAATCGCGTTTAAGCCTGTTGGCCTTACAGTGATACAAATACGTCACAGCAACGTTCCTTCCGCGTGTGTTCAAAGATTCGTTCGATTAGATAAAACATTCGACCTTGAAAACATGTTGATGAAATACCGGGAACAAACACTAAAGGCCAGTGGCGTAACTTCAAATTGTGACCCCCCCCCCCCCTCGCAAACATTTAAGGTGGGATCCCATCAAATTAATGTAAAGCGGGATATTGGGCCCCCTCCAGTAGTTCCGCCACTGCTAAAGCCTCAAGCACATTTGACAAAGATGATGTTCCCGCTGCTGCAGGGACTTGCATGTGTACACACATTTGATAATATCTTGATAAGTACATTCAGAAACATATGTTACCTAGTCAAGTTTTACATGGTACATTGTTTGTGTCACGCATGTTAAGAACATCGTAAATGACGATATGTCGCGTATATGGGGGTAGTGATTTTTTCAGTGTATTATTATGGAAATCTGGGCCCAAGATTTATTAGGTAAAACACTGATAATGTGTATGTATTATATATATTTATATTATATATATATATATATATATATATATATATATATATATATATATATATATATATATATAGAGAGAGAGAGAGAGAGAGAGAGAGAGAGAGAGAGAGAGAGAGAGAGAGAGAGAGAGAGAGAGAGAGAGAGAGAGAGAGATGTGTGTGTACGAACGTATGCATGTTTTGGATGGATGTTCATAAAAAAATAGAAACAAAAAAACAAACAACGAAGAAACGATATCCGAAATATTTATTGATATTCACCTGAGTGATTTGTCTGCTTTTAAGTTCTTGAGAAATGTTTTTGCATGACGTCCATAATTAGAGACTGTTTGACGTTCAATAGGGTGACACGTGAGAATAGGTTAAGACCATTTTATTTTGGGAGAGGAGAAGGCCAGGATTTCTTACCTAAAAATGTCGAAATTTGTGGTAAGTAAATGTTTTTTGAACAGGAAATTAGGACTGAATCCCCTGTATATGTTCCGTGAGATGGTTACTCCTACAGTTTGGTGCTACATAGGCTTCTACTAGTTTGGAGGGGGTGGGGTCGGAGTGGCTGGAGGATCAAAATTTGAAATTTTGAGATGCTTTTGGTATTGAAATTTATGTTATTTTTCTTTTCTTTTTCTCTTTTATCCACCTTATAATTTTGACCATGACAGTTTCATGACAGAGCATTGAAGTCGTCATGCCGTAAAAAGAAGTATGATTCTGACTGCTAATAAAGTCACATATAACGTAGTAAAGCTATCGTGCAGTGGTCAAGCCTGTTGTCACCAA
Organism: Margaritifera margaritifera; assembly: GCA_029931535.1. NCBI lineage: Eukaryota > Metazoa > Mollusca > Bivalvia > Unionida > Margaritiferidae > Margaritifera > Margaritifera margaritifera. Next base: position 3,373,652 of record JAQPZY010001639.1, on the reverse strand, counting down.
TGCATTGACAGAACCAGACATTACTCTAATTACATTAGTGAACCATAATGTCATCCTGACCAATGAGGGACTCAGTCTGAGGACTTGTTACTTCTTTTGAATTAGTATAGTTAATTGAAACTCATATGTTTTGTATTAAACTTTATTTTTTTGCGAGGGGTGGGGGTGGGGCTGGCATTTTCTTGTTATTATTTTTTGGAGGGAGGCGGTAAAGTTATGTTCTCTTCTATTTTCTGCTCATTTCTTCTTGTTTTTTTTCGGGAGGGCTGGGGGAGTAGAAAATGTTGACCCTTAACAAATTTTATAGCACTGAAATATGAGGTTCCTCCCCTACCCCACCCCACCCCTACCCCGCCCGCTCCTAGTTTATTGTATGTCCCTGTCTTGCAAGCTTCTTCGTGCTAATCCAAGATGCGGTAACTAGGAAACCTGTCACATAGATTCATACTTTCCTGAATGGCTCAATACTTTTGGTTAATCGCGCTGAGTAATTAATTAAGTACACGTAGAGATGATTTATAAGTATTTATTTTTCACTGCTTGTGAAGATTTTTTTAAAAAATATTTATTTTCCAATTGCCAGGCCTTCAGTCATCCTCTAGATCCCCCACGATCAACCTTTTTTTTTATAACTTCTTCTGGTACTGTGATAAGGGATGCATCATATGTAAATTTAAACAATAACAATTACTCCACTATCAAATTTTGCCTGTAAGTGATAAATTTCTTGCTTTCCAAGTGGATTTTGTTTATCCTTAATGGCTTGCAGTTTTTCAAAAGATTTTAGTTGGCATCTCTTTTTCGCCATAGAAAATGTATATTCCTACAATTTTCAGGCACTTTTTCCATGAAAATCCAAAAGGATTTAAAATTTTATTATCCACAAACCCAAACGACATTCAAATTTTTTATTTATTTACTTCTTCACCAGAACGTATTCCAAATTTTGACAAAATATCAAAACAATTCTCGTACTCACTCAATATCTGCAACAATCCAATTTGTATCATCTGCAAAGTGAACTAATTTTATTTATGTATGTCCTAACAGTATATCCTTTACAGAATTTGAACATGTACTATATGAGCACAAGTTTCTATAACAATAATAAATAATATGGCGTTAATGGGTCTCCTTGTCTTATTCCACTTTCTACTGAAAATTAACCAGAAGAGAAACAATTATTGATAACACTTGTGTCTGTACCCCTATACAATATATCTACACCATTTCTAAAGAACATTCAAAAATTAGATTTTTCTAGTACCCTCTGCACAAATTACCAGTCTATCTAATCAAAAATTAGATTTTTCTAGTACCCTCTGCACAAATTACCAGTCTATCTATTCAAAAATTAGATTTTTCTAGTACCCTCTGCACAAATTACCAGTCTATCTAATCAAAAATTAGATTTTTCTAGTACCCTCTGCACAAATTACCAGTCTATCTAATCAAAAATTAGATTTTTCTAGTACCCTCTGCACAAATTACCAGTCTATCTAATCAAAAATTAGATTTTTCTAGTACCCTCTGCACAAATTACCAGTCTATCTAATCAAAAATTAGATTTTTCTAGTACCCTCTGCACAAATTACCAGTCTATCTATTCAAAAATTAGATTTTTCTAGTACCCTCTGCACAAATTACCAGTCTATCTAATCAAAGGTTTTTGAAACTTCAGACTAAGCAGTGCACCAGGAAGAGTTTTGTTGTTGTTGTTGTTGTTGTTGTTGTTGTTGTTGTTGTTGTTACCTTTATAATACGAAAAACGGTCTTAATAGTATGGCCAATACAAAGCCAGTTTGATTTTCATGTATAATATGAGCCAGAACTTTAGAAAGAATTTTATAATCGACATTTAACAGTGAAATCTAGTGCCAACTTTTGTAAAAAAAAAAAAATTAAATTTTTTTTTAAAAAAATCTCGTACATCTTTATACTTTCTTGCTTGTTTAGGCGTCACATCATTTCCCCGCGCCTATAAATCTGACTTATACAAGAACTAACTAAATCCACCCCACCCCCGAAAAAAGGAAAAGATATAATTTTACAGTGAGACCATCATTGCCAGGGAACCAGTTAGATTTAAATGTTTTCAAAGCCTTATAGCACTTGTGTGTTATGTTAGATCTCTATCACATACAATTTCTGATATTCATTTAAAACAGGCAAATCCTTTCTCAAAACATATCAAATTAAGTGACACTTGCATCTGTTCGCATATATAAATTACCGTCATATTTTCTCTGTTATTCGCCAATGGACTTTTGATCGGTTATTTCCTTACCTTCATCATTAATTATCTCATGAACATTCTTTCTCGTATAATTACGTTTCTAAAGATTAAAAAACTATCTACTTGTCTGCCTTTGTTCACGGTTTCTTAATTCTGACCTCACAATAACCCACCTCACAATAACCCCTTCTATTCTTTCTAAATCTAAAGTTTGTAACTGTGACGTGACCTTCTCATATTCCTCAACATTTTCATCGCTTAAATTGTTCTCTAACCTATCTAATTTCTCTAGTAATTCTTTTTTCTTGGCATTTTCTAATTTTAGCTTTTTTGTTTGAATAAATTATTGAAAACTCGCGTAGTTTATCTTTCAGATCTTCCCATTTTAGTATCGTGTTAGTTACTATTAATATTTGTTCTAATTTCAACTCCAATGTTTCTCTTTAACTAATATAACTATCATCTATTAAAAGTACTGCATTAAATTTCCAATATCTCTTACCTCGCTCATTAGAATCTAATTCAAGTAAAACACTTGCGTGATCTGATATGATTGAGAGAATAATATTTGTCTCTTTAATAAAATCTACAATGGCCGAAGAAATAAGAAAATAATCTAAACGACATTGTTTTAATGGCTATTGTTGTCTCCATTCACATTTCTTAACTCTCACATTTGTTTAGTCTCCAAAGATTATTTATTTCAAACATTTCGTCAACTCATACTTTGAGAAAGAACAGTACTCTTTAACACCACTTATCCATTTCATCATCATCTACGTTCAATTCAACACCACCAGTCATAATATTGTCAGATGACAAATGCTACTAATCATAACTTTTCTTAAATGTTCATAAAATTGGATTTGTTGAGATTCGGTATTTCGAGATTCGGAGAGGTTTTTTTTCACACTCCTCCTTAGTATATGTTTCTTCGTGAAAAAAAGCAATCTGGGCCTTTTCTTTTCTTACCCAATTAAAAACCGACATCCATTACTTCGTTTCCATTTTGGACCTGTTACATTTATAGACACAGTCTTAGGATGAAAACCAGTCATAGTCTACTGCCTGTTTGTTATTGTTACACATGACATTTCACTAACATAACAATTTACTCAAATTGCAGGATAGTAAAGCTCTGAACATGAATAAAGTATAATTAGAAATAGCAAATAGATATAACCCACCCTATGCCCCCTATAATTAGAAATAGCAAATAGGAGATAACCCACCCTGTGTACCCTATAATTATTAATAGCAAATAGATATAACCCACCCCATGTTCCCTATAATTAGAAATAGCAAATAGATATAACCCACTCCATGCCCCTTATAATTAGAAATAGCAAATAAGTGATAACCCACCCCATGTCCCCTATAATTATAAAAAGCAAATAGAGATAACCCACCCAATGCCCCCTATAGTTAGAAATAGCATATAGATATAACCCATCCTACTATAATAAGAAATAGCAAATAAGAGATAACCCACTCCGTGTGCCCTTTAATTAGAAATAGCAAATGGAGATAACCCACCCCATGTCCCCTATAATTAGAAATAATAAATAAGAGATAACCCACCCTATGCCTCCTATAATTGGAAATAGCAAATGGAGATAACCCACTCCATGTCCCCTATAATTAGAAATAGCAAATAGAGATAACCCACCCAATGCCCCATATAATTAGAAATAGTAAATAGAGATAACCCACAACATGTCTCCTTTAATTAGAAATAGCAAATAGATATAACCCACTCCATGCCCCCTATAATTAGAAATAGCAAATAAGAGATAACCCACCACATATCCAGTATAATTAGAAATAGCAAATAAGAGATAACCCACTCCATGTCCCCTATAATTAGAAATAGCAAATAAGAGATAACCCACCCCACCTTTTATAATTAGAAATATTCAATAAGAGATAACCCACCCCATGTCCCCTATAATTAAAAATAGTAAATAAAATATAACCCACCCCATGTCCCCTATAATTAGAAATAGAAAATAGAGATAACCCACCCTATGTACCCTATAATGAGAAATAACAAATAGATATAACCCACCCAATGCCCCATATAATTAGAAATAGTAAATAAAGATAACCCACCCCATGTCCCCTATAATTTGAAATAGCATATAGAGATAACCCACCCCACGTCCCCTATAATTAGAAATAGCAAATCGATATAACCCACCCCATGTCCCCTAACATTAGAAAAAGCAAATAGAGATAACCCACCCGATGCCCCCTAAAAAGCGAAACTCATAATCAGAGTTTACAGACTAAAGGGTTTTAGAATCCATTTGTCTCTATGGTGACTTAATAAAGCATGGTTATTTCTGAACATTCTGGTTACATTTTCTTAACACACATTACACACACTCCTATAACATCCATACATAATATACATCCATACATAACACCTCAACCTATAATTATTTAAATATATATTTAAAACTTTAATCGATAACGTTTAGTGCATTCATGATATCAATGCATAGGTGATAATGTAAAACACGCGTCTGTTATTGATTTGGGTGCACATAACTGCGCGCGATGAGCCAGCTATCTGTGGGACAACCTACAAATTATGCCATGTCCCTTAACCGCTGTATTTATTGATATATATATATATATATATATATATATATATATATATATATATATATATATATATATATATATATATATATAATAATAATAATAATAATAATAAAACGAAATCATAACCATTGTGCATCGTCATCTTGAATGCACAATACTGTTTTATACTACCACATATTTAAATTGTAGCAACTACACCCTTAACCTAAAATTCCAATGCACTTTATACATACTGATTTCGAAATACCCTTTTCATCAAAAGTAATTTGTAACGAAATCTGTTACACTCTGGAAAGGTTCCGTTTTATACATTTATGAGCTGTCATGAAGTTTAAAGAAAGCTTTGTAATTGTAACATTATGCATTATGAACTTCAGGCGTCAGTTTAAGTATGTAACATTATGCATTATGAACTTCAGGCGTCAGTCTAAGTATGGAACATTATGCATTATGAACTTCAGGCGTCAGTCTAAGTATGTAACATTATGCATTATGAACTTCAGGCGTCAGTCTAAGTATGTAACATTATGCATTATGAACTTCAGGCGTCAGTCTAAGTATGTAACATTATGCATTATGAACTTCAGGCGTCAGTCTAAGAATGTTCAGAAGACCCAGATTTTAGCAAAGTAATATCATCGTTTAGCGTAGTCACACATTTCTCCTTCAGAAGTTTAAGTTTTTTTTCATAATTCTCGTTTTCAGCTATGTGTTCAAACATTTGACTATCACAGGATGAGGTAATTTATACTTGAAATATTTCCGATCAATCTAGTTCTTCTTTGAATTTAATCTTATCAATGAATGTGTATGCAATTTATGTAACATTGGAACTTAATCTTATCAATGAATGTGTATACAGTTTATGCAACATTGGAACTTAATCTTATCAATAAATATGTATGCAATTTATGTAACATTAGTAGTATAGGGGGGGGGTAAATAGGTAAGGGGGGCACTATAGGTACCAACGGGAATTTATCATTGGGGCACTTGGGGTACCAACGGGAATGGAGCATGGCTTGACAGTTGGTGGAACTAACGGGAATGGAACATGGTGGGGTCTATTGGGGTACCAACGGGAATTTAGCATTGGGGGCACTCTGGGTACAAACGGGAATTTAATGGGAATAGTTATCTACTATCCAATACTTAGTTATCTACTATCCAATATACCATACACACTATCCCAAACACCCTGTGTGCTGTCTAAAAACCCCAAACCTACTATCCATTTTTTTTATCCAACACACTCTATACAAACACACACCACTCGATCCTTTTTTATTTTTCTTTTTTTTATCAAACACACACCACAAACATACAATCCATTTTTTTTTTTTTTTTTTTATCAAACACACACCACAAACATACAATCCATTTTTTATTTTTTTTATTTTTTTTTTATCAAACACACACCACAAACATACAATCCATTTTTTATTTTTTTTTTATTTTTTTTATCAAACACACTCTATACAAACACACTCTCCTTTTTTCTTTTTTTTTATCCAACACACTCTATACAAACACACATATACTCTCCTTTTTTATATTTTTTTATCCAACACACTCATTACAAACACATACCAGGGAATGGTTATTTTGTTTTTGGAAGTAGGGAAAAACAAACAATCACACCATCATACATACAAACACAAAATATTTTTAGGCAATGTGAGAATAGTTGTCTTTTCTAGAGATCTGGGTGGCCCTGAAAAGGACCGTTGGGTTAAGAAGTTATGTTGTTTTAACTTCTAGTAGCAGCATCGGTAGCGGTAGTAGTAGCGGTCGTAGCAGGACGGCTACGTTTGGCCACGGGTCTCGTGGCTGTAAGACAAGCTCTCTTTCTGGTAAAAGAGAAGGCAAACTCATAACAGTCGATCTTACAGGTGACTTCTCCGTCTGGTAGTTTCATCGGTTGTAAGAGTTGGATCTGTTGTTGTCTTTGCTGCTGCTGTAGTCTTTGTCTCTCCTCTCATTCCGTTCTGTCCCTGATGATTTCTTCTCGCAGGACTTCTTCCACCAGATCATGAGCCATTTGCAGGAAGATCATCTCCTTGCTCTCCGGGTTGTTCTAAAGCAAATGATGCTTCACCCTCTGCATGTGTACCATGGCTTCAGTTTACTAATTTTAGCGGTCATGTTGAGATCTTGACGAGTCAACGAGAGTGACTGCACTGACCAACGCACAGCTTTATATGTTGGAAGCGCGGACGCGATGGAAAACATAGGGTTCAGATCGATAGTGTAGGGAAAAGAGTGGGTGACTTCAGATCGATAAAAAGAGAGATAGAGCATATTCATTTTGTTTTTCAAATTAAAAAAACCACACCACACGATTTTTTTCAAAAATCAACATTTTTTTAATGAACAAGAAGAAGCTTCTTTCACATAAAATGCAAAAACTAACAACTAACAAGATTAAACAACAGTAACGTATTTACAGGGTAAAAACTAACAACTAACAAGATTAAACAACAGTAACGTATTTACAGGGTTGACAACGTTGGGAAGGTAAACTTAACTTTCAATCATTAGATTCTCGATGTACACTACGTTTCTGAGCTAAAGACAAGAGATAACCATAATGTTTACAAAAACATCTTTCTATTTTATCATCTTTTCTAGAGTACACACATTCAAACGAAGGCAGTATGTGGATAAGTTCTCAATTCACACAGTACTTTTTCCTAGAAAATGTCTGTCAAGTAATACAGTGAACTACGGCGGGCAACCTCTGTATTCTGTCGCAGGAAAGCTTCGAGGCGTTAGGTCTCCAGAGGAGTGAGTGGAGGTGGAGAAGAATCCTGCAAGTCTTTATACCACTTTCTCAAAATAGGTCTTTCTGGGAATCTACCCAGGCGTCGTCCAGATACTGTTCCAACTTTTCTTCTTTACTCATTATTAAAATTTTTAATCTATTTTCATCACACGTATAATAATATTCATTTCTGTGTATTTGTGTGATTTCTGCAGCTAGCTTCTTAGCAAAACAGGAGACTAAATGTTGTTCTTGTTCTGGCCATCTTGGCATCATGACTATAGTGTCTTCTTCTTCTTCTTCTTCTTTTTGAGGTTCTGAATGAAACACTTCGTCATCATCAGTGGTAGCTTGTGACTGCTGCTGTACTTCACAACATCCCTCATCTATCTCCATAGGTTCTTCTTCGTGCTGCATCTTCTTTTCTTCTAATAGTCCAGAATCACTTCTCTCAAACTGTTGATCTCTAGAGTATTATCAAATTCTGCATACAAGACGACGTTCACTGTCTCGGGTAGAGGTTGTGCAAACTGAAGTTCCACACAAAGTGGGCCTGATTTTATAGGGTGGAAATGTCCTTCGTCGCTGCCTTGGTCAGGAGTGAAATCAAATCCCCACAAGGCATATCCTCCTGCATAATCGTCGTACGAAATACCGTGGCTGGTGTTGGTGCCTAACTGTCCTGTGGCTTCAAACAGGCTCAGGTAAGAGCGTAAGTAATTTTTCTCGGCAAACTTAGGTTCAAAAGGTCTGGTACACAATGCCTTGCCATCTCGACTGACTTCTATCTTTTGGACGTCAAAGTGTTTAAAGTTGAACGGATTCTGATTGTGGGATCCGTTGAAGGCTGAATTTCTAACCATGCCAATCAGCAAACGTTTGGGTAGCTGTCCTTGGAAGAAGTGTCTTCGACTTTGGATTGGGCTCCAGTGCCAATGGTAAACGTTTTCACTTCCACTCGTCGCACAGGATACTTGCCAGTGGTTCTGCTCAAGGTCTGACTGATGTCGTTAGCTACTTTAGGTAAGACTACTACACGGCGCACGTAAAGTCTGGCTTCTTGGATGAAGGTTTTCCACGGGTTGTTGGCACCATCGACCATCAAATGGAAAGCGGTACTACTGCGATTCAGTCTCAGGCGTACATCTACTCCGTTCAACAAATACTTGTCTTGCAACCACATGTCCAAATGCAAACGATCCATCAGTTCAAAAGTTCGCCCTCTGATTTTCTTTCGACGGTCGTTAAAGCCCACATTATGCGGGATTTCTGGAAATATTCTATCAGGAGAATTATCAAGAAACTCATTCCTCCACGGTTCTGTTCCGACTGTGTCGTCGAAGGTATCCTTATCTCCTGCGGCATTCTTTCCCGCGGTGTCAGGTTTCCAGACCACCGAAGCACCCAGATGAGTGTTCTTGGCTTCTTTTCCGTACGTCAAGAGATTTTCCAAGTAAACACGGTAAGGGTAAGTATCCAAACTGCTGCTAACCAGTTTGTTATTCAAGTACAAATCTATTCCGCTGAACAAGGACTGCATGAAATTATTGACGGGTGCCACTAGGGCATTGCCATCTGGAGGGTCGCCATCCTTTGTTTGGGCCACTTTTAGTTTCAGGTACAAGTAACTGTTATTCAGATCGATGTAATCTTCGGTTTGTCCTTTGATTTCAAATTCGATAGGAGCTGAATCCGTCAAAGACGATACAGGATGAAATTCTACCCATTGGGATTCTTGCATCGTCATCATGGTGGGAGGCATGGAAAACAGATCCAGTTCTGACTTGGTACATTCGCAAGAATCTCGGTGCATCATTTTCAATGGCTTTTAGTAATCAAACACGTCTAATTCTCTAACCGTTCTTCTTTTCTTATTCATTTTTGGAACACTGCCGTGTGTTTTTTTATGAGCTCTGAAGGGATGGTGTCGACGTCGTCTCTTTCTACCTTGTCCTTGCTGTGGAGTGGAGGAAGAAGTAATGCCAGGGCCAGAAGCGTGAAGCGAATTTATAGGACTCTCTCGGAGACCCAAAAGATCTTTGCCAGTGTGCATCAACACATTTTTGCCTGCTCTCATAAAGGCTTCTTTTGGATTTTGTTTGTCGATGAGGACGTTTTGCAAAAATTCTTTTCCTTGTCTCAAAGGGGCATCTTTTAAGGCATGCAATCCTCGAGTCACCATGGGTTTCAAAATAGGGGCTACCGTCCGAAAAGCCGATTTTAACATATCTCCTAAATCGTGTCCTCGTTGTCGAGCCACTCCTCGGTACACTGGATACATTTTTTTTATTACAATGCGTTAGAGAACTTTTTTCGAAAATGTAGTTTCACCGTGACTTTTCCTTTGTCAATGAATGGCACATCTTGTCCCAAATCTCCTTTTATACTAATGTTGACACTGTCAAATTACGATTTACTGACTGGAAGATAATGAGGATGTACAAATTCACGGTGAACGTGATACGTGTTTCCACCTTTTTCGTACGCACCATAGCCAGAATCTGTTTTGAAAGGAATGACTCTCAGTAAGGGAGCAGATGTGTGTCCCACCACGTTGTACTCCACCACATCGGAATACACAAACATTAAATTCAGTCCAACGTTCAATTCGATAGGGGTTTTAAAAGCCAATCCGAAATCTGAGTTGGTGTGGACTGTTCGAGTTTTATAGCCTTTTTTTCCACCCAAAATATCAAACAACCCAGAAGAAAAATCGATGGTCATGAATTTTCTGTCGTGCACGGGTAATTTTTTGTCTTCTATGTCGTCGTAGTCGAATGGCTCCCCCCCCATACCCTTTCAAAAATTGCAAGACCAAACGGCGTGCCACAGGATGGTATTTGATCTCTACCCATTTTTTGTGTTTGTTCAAGGCTTTACCAAATTGGGCTTCGAAGACGGCCGCAATCGTGTCCCCCAAATGTTCAGCACTAAAATAATACCCTTCAGGAATGCTCATGCGATAGGTCCAGTAGGGAGGATTGATAGCTGGTAATGTTCCTAAATTTTTTCCAATTTTAGGATCATGGGCGTCCAACTCTTTTTGCACTTTTTCGTTATAGATTGCTACGTCAAAAATGGTTTGATCTACTCCAGACACATTCTTGATTTGCGTAGGATGAATGATTTCTACCAAAGCTACTTCCCAATGAGCGTCGTGATCCAATTGGATGGCCTGAGGCAATTTGGCTGTGAAACAACATAATTTGTTGTTGGGAAACACATCCATGGAACTGTCACTAGGTAAAGTTAAATAAAATTGGTCATTCATAATAGTTCAAAGTTTTGTTCTCAGAGGAGTCACTCGAGTTCAGAGGAGAATCATGTTCAAATGGTTCCAAAAGAGGAGTGGTATTGTGGTGACTGGAAGAAGAAGGTGGACTGGCGTTGGTTGTACCGTTGTTGCTGTGGCTGCTGTTGTTGTTTTGGTGACTGTCCGTAAATTTCAAAGAGGGACTGGGTAAAAGATAACCGATGCAACTGCTAAGTAAAATGGTCCACAATTGTTTGTCTCCTTGTTGCAAACTCAAATTGGCAATGGCTGCTTTGATGACACAATACACCACAAAGATTTGGCAGAAAAAGACGATTTGATTTTTAGGCACACGTTCTCCGCACCACACCCAGAGCGGTTGTTTTTGTAATTCTTGAAGAGAAGAACTCTGCGAAGGAGTCGAGGTCGTGGCTGCTGTGTTGAATGGCATGTTGGGTTACTTCTTCTTTTTATAGTCGACGACTTGGGAAGCGGCAATCCAAGAATCAAAACTAGGAGGATATCCTTTCCAACATACTTTGACTTCTTCTACTCGACGTTTACCCACTTTGCGTGTTCTTTGTTAGAGAATGCTTTCGATGTCGTACAAATCGTCTTCCTTTTTGGTCACTCGTTGTAACTCAGGCAAGTAAAATGTTCCTTTGAGTACTTCTCCGTGCATGTCTTCCAATTTATAGACGGGAGGATCACGTCCACGCACGGGTCCAGTGACACGAAACAATTCGGTGGTCCAGTTGGGTAAATAACCTTTGTCAAAAGTGCGTTTGGTTTTTCCGATGCGAACCCAATCTCCCGTCTTTAACTCCAACAAGGGTTTCTTTTTCTGGTGTCTCCTTTGGGGTGTACCAAACAATCGATCAAATACTGTCACTTCGTTTTCAGGGCTGACTTCTTCGGGGGCACATCCGATGCTTCGATGGTAAGATTGATTGTACGCTTTGACCAAACGGGGTAACACGTCGATGTACTTGAGAGTGTGTTGATGTGTAAAATATTTCCACATGCGTTCTTTCAAAGTTCTTTGAAAACGTTCTACGATACTGGCTTTGGTTTCAGGATTTTCGGTGGTAACAAAATGAATGTGTCTTTGTTTCAGTTCTTTTTGAGAAGCTTGGTTTAGAAATTCGGTGCCTTTGTCAGTTTGCCATCGTAAAGGGTGACGACCACTTTGTTTCAAAACCAGTTTTAAGGCACATACCAATTCGGTACTGCTTTTAAAAGTCAAAGGCACGACCCAAGCAAATTTGGAAAACACGTCAATGACACAAAACAAATATTTGTGACCACGATTGTAGGCTGCCAAATGAGAGACGTCGGCTAAATCGGCTTGCCATTGATGATCGATACCCTCCTCTTGGGTTAGACTTCTAGAAAATTTTCGTCGAATGGGTTTGTGTAACGTGTACGTCGATTGTTCTTGTAACCATCGTCGTACTTCTGGCAAACGTACACTTTTCAATTTACTTTTAGCAGCTCGATACAATTTTTGAACTCCTCCATAACCAGCAGCATGACCAGGATTGTAGTAAATGGTGGCTAAACGTTTTTTCATGTTTTGTTTTTCAATAAGTCACCCACTGTTCGATGCTACTACTACTTATTTTGTCGTGTGGTTTGGACGAAGTAGCTTGACGCGTTCGACGAGCCACAGGAGTGGGTAGTGAAGAAGGAGTGATGGCAGGTTTCTTCTTGGCAGTGTCTTTTTTCACTTCAGTCTTGCTGTCTTTCTTGTTTTCTTCTGCTGAAGAAGGAGTGGACATCTTCTTATGAAACCAATCTTTCATTTTTTCTCGATGAGGAGTAGGTGAGGGTGTCAACAAGTCCGCGGCAATCTTACTCGAGATACCAGCAGCAGACGGAGTTTGAAACACTTCTCGGGGCTCGTCATCCCCGTGGCGGTGTCTGTTTTAGTGGTGGTGGTGACTTTAGGTTCGCTTTTCATCAGGGTTTTGAAATCTCTCAGAGTGGGTGGAGCTGTTTCGTCTACAGCTTTTTGGTGAAAGAGTTGCAGACGTTGTAAGAGTTGACCGTACCGTTGCGATTTTTCTGTTTCTGACAAATCGCATCGTTCCATCAGCGCTTGTAATTCTTGTTGTAACTGTGACATTTCGTTGAGATTAGGATTGGGTGGTAAATGAGGTATCCGTTGTTCGTTCCAACGATGGAATTCCATCCATCGTTTGTAAGGTACTAAAGTCAGTTTTCGTCCTTCCATTTCATCCAAAGGTACAAAAATGTGTGGTCTTTCCAGAGAAGGGTGTCCTTTTTATCTTCTTTTTTTTTATCGCATTACACCTCCTAAAAGCGGTCCAGCAATCGTTCCTAACAAAGGAGCCGCTATTTTTAACAACGGTCCTATCAGCATGGGTAGAAATCCTCCTCGTTGCACCAACATTTTTTTCTTTTGCTGGAGAGGTATTTTCTTTTTGACCATTTGACGAAGAACGTTCCGATGTTTGCCTAATTTTTGTTTCTGTATCTTGGACAAAGGTACCGTTCCTTTCAAGACATTCAAACAACATTCGCACACGGTATCGATGATTTCTGTAGGAGCTGTTTGAATGAGTTGTTTTCGCATGGGAGGATTGGATTTGGTCAGGACAGACAAGACGTCCCAATGTTTAGCCAAACGAGGTTAAAGTCCTCTTTTGGTTTTGCTTTTCTTCTTTTGGTGGTGGTGGTGTGCACGTTTGGGGGTCATCTTTTTTTAGAGGTCAGGAACAAGTCTGAAGTCTCTGGCAGGTCACACTTCTATTTTATACTGGAAGACGACTCCATTGATTGTCTGCACGACGTACCATCTTCATGACAGGCATCACTCGACGTTGAGGTGTTTTCAACGGACTAAACCGTCTCAATTCTTATTTGGATAAATCCACTAAACTTTGTAATATGCCGGTTCTCTCTTGGACTTTGGTTTTAGGGGATGGTACTTTGTTTGCGGCTGCGGCCATGGCCAAATCAGCCGATGTCGTAGGCCCCGAAGTGGTGACTTTCGAAATGGGTTTCCATTTTTGCATCAAATTAGGAAACACTTGTCTTAAGTCCGGTTTGGCAGGCATCATCATGAAGGGAGGTGAAGAAGATGATTTGGACGCAAGAGGAGAAGGAGACCTCGTCACTGCTGTCTGTCGTCGTGGTGTCTTGCGGGTGTACGTTTGTGTCCTCGCCGCAGTACCTCTCTTACGGCTCCTTGCAGTGGTGGTGGTGGTGGGTGTTTTTTCTTCTTGGCAGAACGACTTTTCTTTTTCTTGGGGCTTTTCTTTTTTTTAGGACTTTTCTTTATTTTGGTTTTTGTTTTTTTTTTTTGGGCTTGGGCATTAGGATCCCATTTCAAAAGTGAACGAATCATGACCCCTCCTAAAGAACCACTACCTCCAGGGGTTAAAATGATTTGTTTTTTAGTCCGTGGATCTATTCTAGGATCGGCTAGTTGTGACAACGCCCCTTTATGTTTTTGAAAAAAACGTTGAGTTTGATGAGGGATGTGAATGCTGCCTTGCAGTAATTGACGTGCCGTCAAAGTAAACCATCGTAACACTTCTTTGAGACTAGCTTCTAACAAATGGGCACGGACTTGTGCATTTTTTTCGCGACTGATGCCATACAAGGCACGAATCAATTTGGCAGAAGGATGAGCTTGAAAGGAAGTCATCTCGAAGACTGTGAGGCAGAAATTACGTAGTGGATGTTTTTATAGGTTTTTTTTCAGAGTGTGGCTGAAGGGGACGTGTAAATGACGGGGCCTCCTTCTTAGAACCAATGGTGAAACAATTGAGTACGAAATCTCAGATAGTCGGGAGTGGTAGGTTTTAAGTCGATGAGTAAATACGCATGAGGTGTTTGAGTGGCATCGTCGTACGCATAATTCAGCCAAGGAGTGCCTAACTGTTTGGCTAACACTTGCACTTGAGATTTGTCTCTGGGGCTTTTAAACAAGACCAACGTAATGAGCGTTGAGACTGATGGTACGATGGGCTTTACTTTGTTGAAATAAATTTTGAGTAATGTAAATGATGCTGGCATTTCGATGATGTCCTTTTCGTGTAAACCAAAGTTTAATTTCTTCTTCGTCTTCTCCTAACATGTCGTCGAAGATGACCAGATGTGTTTGACTCACGTCAGACACGATCCCATCGTCTTCGCGAGGAATGCCTTCCACAACCGAAATGGCTTCTCCTTGACTTTCACGAAGTAAAGTGTAAGACGATTGCCACTCTTTGTAACACCACACGATGCGTTGAGGTGGACGATCGAACAAATGAGATTTGTGTTCGATCAAACGTTTGACAAATTCGGTTTTACCTGAACCACTCGGTCCAGCAATCAACATGTTAAATGGATGGCGCAGATACAAAGCTTTCCAACCTGGACGATCTAACTTTTCGTCGATCACTTTGACCACAGATGAAGTAGAAGAGGCAGACGAGGCAGAGGAAGATGCAGCCATGACTCAGGTAGGTAGAATTTTGAGAAGAAGACAAAAGACACAAGACATTTTATACGTTTCATACACGTTTATTTTTTTTGTAAAAAATGTCAACACAACAAAAACATTTTTTTACAAGTCATGAAGGACAAAAATGCAGACCGCAAAAATGGTCACGTACAACAATAAAGGCTACCACTAAAAGTATCAAAGTTCTGTATAAACAAGTCAATATACAACAAGAACAAAACACTGTCCTAGGAATGGAAGGCACAGGCACTGGCGGTATTCTTCTGCTCGTCTTTGTTCTGGTGGTGGTGGTAGAAGAATGAAATGTCTCTGACGGTAAGGAGGGGGTGTGTTCCTCAAGGGGTTGTATTTGGACGACGACGGTGTGGTCTTTCTCTGCTGTGTCAGGTTCTTCCAGGATTGTTTCTAAGGTCATTTTTTTTTTACTTGGATTTCAAGTGGTTCACTTTTGGAAACTTAGTGACGTGCCAGATCTTTGGCAAACTGGGCCATTTCTTGTAGCCAAGCATCGAAACTAATTTTTCTCCAGTCACGTACATCTTTCCAAGCGTAAAGTTGTTGGTGTAACTCACTAGCAATACACACTTCTTGAAACGTATGAAGGGTAGATAAAGTTTGACTAATGTCTTCTTCACACGGAGGTACCCCACTCGTCTTCATCACCACCCTCAACACTTTGAGTACAATTTGTCTTTCGTGTACCGATAAAGCATGAATGGTCATGTTTTTTTTTATGGTTCATCAAAATAGTCCAAAACAACCACGGGTCCTCCAAAATAATCCAAGACAAACAATGGTCCTCAAAAATACTCCACAACGAATGTCCTGGAAAACGAAATCCAAGAAATGCAGTCACTAACACACACACCGCATAGCGTCCAAAATTCAATGGAAACAGTTCTTGTATCAAGTGTTTATAATCCTCTAAGGTCTGAACACGATCGTTGACTTCCTTCCACGGAATACGTTTCACGAGTGAAGACCACAGTCCTGGCATGGTGAGTTTTTATATCTAGGTTCCCAAGTTGGTTGGTATCTTTTGTGGTGGGTTTTTATATACAGGTTCTTTTGTGATAGACTATTCCCGGGATCCTACTATGAAAGGTTTTCCCCAGAATCTTTCTTCTGACAGTTTGGAAGTAAGCATAGCTTAAAAATCGAGAAATGACTTTGAGTTTGCGTTTCACTTGGATCTGGACAAACTCTATGTAAATACGTTCTCGCAGCTCCAAAGGCAAACCACGAATGTACTCTGGTAAAGTATTTGACTTGGAAAGAAGTAACTCTCTCTTGTTTTCTTCACTATACCTGTGATAGTTTCTCTCCAGAATCAGGCTTCTGATACGGTGGAAGTAGCAATAGATTAAAAATCGAGGAATGACTTTGAGTTTGCGTTTCACTTGGATCAGGACAAACTCTTTGTAAATGCGTACTCGCAACTTCAAAGGCAAATCACGAATGCGCTCTTCTAAACTAGGGTTCTTGGTGACAAAACAGTCACACTTTAGCCAAATGGAATCGTCGGGTAAAGGATATCCAAGATTTTGAGTGAGGACCGTACTACACGTAAGACGACGTAAAGGCGTTTCGTCTTGAGGTGACACTTCTTGTAAACGTTTTTGGTATTCCTGTAAGTTGGTTGCTTCCTCCACTTCGTTCCATCGAATTCTATGTATCACTCCCACATGGTAGGTGGTGCCATCCAATTCCTTACAAGCCCAATTTCCATTTCTATCAATGTCTGACCATTTGAACAACTTGGCACTAATCAGTATTCTTATAGCATTCAGATACCAATGGCTAAATTCTCTGTGTCGTAAAGGATGTAACTGTTCTTTACGTTTCACTTGTATCTGAACCCATTCTTGGTAAATTTGTACTCGCAACTCCCAAGGTAAACCACGAATGTACCATTGTAAAGTATCATCCGACATGTTACTTCTTCTTTGTATCCGGCTCATCGTACGTGTACTCTTCTGAGGCAACTAAAGGCAAGTACAGACAGTGCGGAGACCATCTGGCATGTTCAATGTAAGCTGAGTCGGTAGGCTCCCATTGGTGAAGTCTCACACCGCAACTGAAACACTGAACTTTATCTCCTTCTCCCAAGTAGATAAATCCAGAACTGGCTAAAGCTTTGGGAGTAGTTGCTTGTAGTAGATATTTAGGCCACTTGTCTTGGAACGTCTGGAGTCGACTTTCAAACTTGGAATAACCAGGCAAAGCCACAGGTATCGTCAATTCTTTACTCCTGTAGGTATGACATTCATGTGTACGTTTAATAAAGAATAAAGGTCGTCCAGCATCGTTAGAGGGACGGTGAAGTCGTGCTGCATCGATGATGTCAAAGCGTACGACATCCGTCTCATCGCGTGAATCGCTGATGCCAAAGCGTACGGAATCCATCTCCTCGCATGACACTGCATCGCACTCCAAGTCGTGATGGCACCTGGAGTTCACACTAGATTTCTTCCTTGGTGGGTGAGTGGCAAAAGCACTCATCTTTTTTCTTCTTGCTCGGTCAACGTTGGAAGTCCTAATGAATGGTTAGACTTGGAAGTGGTCCCTTTTTTATACCGAAGATCGGCGTGTCCGTAAGGCAAAGTGGTGTGGTCTGGAAGTCTCACTCGTTTCTGGTACACGATTCGGTACACTTTTTGTAAAGGACGAGTGACGATTTGGTGATTAGGTAACCGTACGATCTTGTGAGGTTCTAATGTGTGCACTCGAAAGTCTTCCACTTGTCCAGACAGCAAAGCATTTTTCAAAACCTCAAAGTTGACCACTCGGCTGGTTCGATAGTTTAGGGTCAATCCTTTGACTTTGCATTGGGTGTGAAATTGTCCTTGCGGGTCTCGGTATCGGTAGCCGTAATTTTTAGAACCGCCGCTGGCAAAACTCAGGATGGTGTCTTGAGGGTGCTCGTCCGTCCAGGTTCCTAAACGATCTCCTTGGATGGTAGGGTGTGGGCAACCGGGGCGATGAATGTAGATACAACTGTCGGTGTCAAAGTACAGGACACGATCTCCCAAGACTTCTAAAGCTTCGTCGTTCAATTTCAAGCGAGCATGAGCTGTCACGTAAGCTGCAATGACCACGTTGCTAAACTTGTCGGGTTTTACAAACTTCCTTTCTTCTTCGAAATTGACTAAGATCAAATCATCACGGACGATTTCGACGTGTTTCATCAGTATACTTTTGTCGTCCACCAATTTAAAGTAGCGATAAGGATCGGTTACGTATTCCGTCTTGGGTAAGATCGTACCTTATGCCATTTTTCCCCACAAGCAATTGAGCATGACTTTGGCAAACGATCTTTTTCCTTCGTTTTTTTCTACGTCTTCAAAAGTGATCCCTTCGACGTCACGGTACTCTTCTTTGAATCGAACTTGGTCTTCGGGAGTCTGACACCACGAAGGATAGCCGCTGGCTTCTTGTTTCAGTTTGAGAAATTGGTTGACGTACCACGAGAAAATGCCTGGATTCGAGGCGTCGTCCTTTTGGTATTGTGCTGTGGTTGGAAAGTGCCAGATTTCGTACACTTTCAACAAACCGTATCCTCGATCCAGTGCCCGAAACAATTCAGCACTGACCCACGTTCCTGTCAAAGAGCGTTCTTCCTCCGTGTGGTGACAGGGGTGATCTTGGTTGCATGTTTCGGCACACGTACGGCATAAAGGAAACATCAGTTTTCCTTGGCAATTATGAGGTAAGATAGGATGGTACAAGTTGGTCGGGGGTAAGACTTTACATTTGATCAATCCTTCGTATTGACGAATGTGTTCCACGTCGATGTGTTCTGTCAAGATTTCAGGGTGACCGATTGGAAAACGAGCATATTTGCACACCCAAAGATATAACGAACACACGTCGATGTACTTGATTTCTTCTCCTTTTGATTCGTCTACGTCGTAGAGCAAACGCGTGGCATTGGTTCGTCCTCCAAATAAACTGTGGCGTGGATCCAAAGGCTCGATGGTGGTCACGTCGTAACTTTCGGTGATGCTCTTAAATTCAGGATCGGGTTTCAAACGTCGATCGTACTCGTGCTCCCACATTTCTACCACTTGGTATCCTTGACTTTCTAACATGAGTCTTCGTTGGTAAGTCCGTTCGTACAACTGTTCCATGGTAGAGTCTGAATAAGGACTTTTCATGTCTCGTTCAGGAAAACAGGTAGGACATCCGTGAAACAAGCAACCCTGAAATTCGTACACCGTGTTAGGGTTTTTTAAATCAAATCCATCCACGGAATAAGATCCAATCTTCTTTTCTCCTCCTCCGTTTCTGGCATGTTGTATCCATTTGTCTTCCTTTTGGCACAAGTAATGGAACCAACGCAAGGTTTTGGCCGAGTATTGACGACTGGCAAAGAGAGGCATGTTGGAGTCTATGATGGCTAGTTTGTTCTTGGGCATAAAGTTTTTGGTGTAGACTAAGGTACAGGCTTTGGGTAGGGTGGACGCTTCTTTCAAAGGATCGACGTCTCCGTGATCTAGAAATAACTGGCGAAACTTTCCACAGCAACGGCGCAAAATGTCCACATCGGATCGACAGTACTTGAGCATTTCTTCTTGGAAGTCAAACGATTCTGACTGGTGAGCACGGTACCAAGCGTGAAAGGCTTCTCGGTGTTCCGGGCTCATTCCGTCAGGGCCGTAACAGTCGACGTCAGGCAAATATGGTAGTACGGCGTGTTGATTGGCTTCCGTATTGAAGAAGTGAGGAAAATATCCTTTGGCCATTTCTGTCATGCCAAATGTTTTTGGCATTCGACTCAAAGGCATGGCCAAATAACTCATGGAATCTTTAAATTTGACTTGACCCACTTTCATGTAGATGAGTTTGGCTCCGTTCATGGTGACCATGGGACATTCAGTACCTTGTTGCGAATAATATTTTAACAAAAACTGTCCAACGTATCCCGAGAAATTGTGAGCCATGACGGTCGCATAGCGATGACAGTCTCCGTAACGTTGAATGTCCTCTTCGGTCCAAGTGTCGTCGGTGGGGTCTAAAATCCATTCAGCAAACTCGGACAGAGTGTTAGGACCACGAAAGATTTTTTCACGTCCTCCTGGAATCCGACTACAATGAGGACAGTGAAAATGGATAGATTCTTGGATGCACTTCTCACAAGCCCGATGAGCCACGCAGAAATTGGGAATGTGAATGCCTGTTTCTTGCATGCATTCAAAATCAAAAAAGATGAACTCAACTTGGGTCTTGTTCTTCTGATCGCCTTTTAATTCTTTCTTCGCTGTATTGTCGTACTTTTGCATGAAACATCGATGATCGTAATCCACCATCTGCTGACAAATGTTACATCTTTTTTTTCCAGTACAAGTGTGTCTCTTGGGGTCGTTGGTACAAATCAGCTGTCCACACGTGGAGCACATTTTCAATAAGTCGCAAGCACATTTTTGTTGGTGTCCTTGTGTCTTGCGATGCTGTTCGTAACAAGAGGGACTGAGAAAAGTGCGTCGACAGGTTTCACAATGGACGTGTTGTTCAGGAAGGCATGGTTTGTTCGCTAAACAGCTCCGACATCGCTCACCGCAATGAATGTGTCGCTCCCGACTGTTAAATCCTTGGTCGCATTTCTCGCAGTAGTAAGAGTATCCTAGAAATCCTGTGATACTGCTGATGGCATCGAAATGTTCTTGATGGTAATAGACGTGAATGTATTTTCCTTCGGGGAAATCGGGGCCTCGAAACAGGATATCTCCGCGCACTTCTTGAGGGTGAACTTTCAAAGTGTAGTGAGGAGCCAAGACGTCTTGAAGTTGTTGCATTTGAGAAATGCCACACACGGTCTCTTTGGGGATGCCTGCTTGTCGTAACAGGAGTTCTGCTTCTTTTCGTTGTTTGGGTTTGTTAGATCGTCGAATGTTATTCCAGGCTCTTTTCCATTCTGCGGTCTCGTTCTTGTTGGCATACGTTCGCCCCACCACGATGGCTCGAGCCAAGCACATCTGGTCTTGAGAACTGTCGATTTGGACGACACTGTGTTTGGTACTTCGAAGGTCGTCCACCAGTAACGCTTTCCTGCTTCGTCCGCTCCCTCGAGGAGGAGCAACGTGAGTCATGTAAAGTGTGGCCTTTCCATCCGTGATGGTAAACTTTTCGTTGGATTGTTGAACGTGTTCTATTTTGGACATGACTTTGGTTGGTGTTAATTCTGCCGGGGTGCTGAACTCGATCCAGACAGGTGACTTCAAACTGTCGTGATGGATGGCCAGTCTCAATCGATCGTCCTCTTTGGCTCCGCATTGTCGTTTCAAGTTCTGTAACACAGATCCCCACAAATCGCTAATGAACCCAGCAGCTTTCTCGGGAGGCACTTCGGACTTGAAGTCTTTAAAGTGAACCGTGTGAGTGTATGCCGTGGTTCTAAATTTTCTAGAGGTTATTTTTTGCGTCTCTCGAATCCGATAGTAATTTTCCGGAGCCACGGTAGGACTTTCTTGGTCAGGCGTGGTGGTGGTGGTGGATTCTTTAGGTGGGTTAGAAGTTGGTAAGGTTTCAGGTTCACTCATCTCCTCTTCGAAATAGCTAGCATGGACTTGAGCTAGCAGTTCAGCAAGCGGTGTTTCAGGCGGCACGGAAAGTCTTCGTCGTGGCCTCTTTGTTTCTTCTTCTGTTTTCTCATAGATTGGGCGTGATCTTTTCATCTTGAAGTTTAATTTGAAACTGATTCAGTTTTACATAGAATCTCTCCCTATATATATATATATATATATATATATATATATATATATATATATATATATATATATATTTATATATATATATATATATATACCCTGTCTCTACCTACGTTTGTAATAATGGCTTGCTTAACTTTAAATTTGCCAAAATGAAAATGTCTAGGAGCAATAGAAAGCTATGTGACGTTAATTTTGAAACTAGCACAGACTCTCAACTTTACATGTGTCACGACAAAAATGTCTATCCGATGTTTGCCGTTTTCCAAACACTCAAACTTGTAACTGTACTAGAAATCGTAACTTCATACAAGCCTCCAAATTCACTAGTTTGAAAAAAACGGCCCCCTAAATAGTGTAGCCCTTCTCTCTCTCTCTACCTATGTGTGTATGTCAAAATGACTCAGTGACAACATTTTTTTTTTCCAGTTTTCAAAATCCGAGCCAATAATGTTACAGTTCAGTATTTAGCGTGGCGAGAAAAAATGTTACAGGACACGAATTCTTAACATGATTGCAAATTCCCTCTAGTCTGTCTGCACCGCAATCGTAAAAAACTAGGCAAAAGGCAATATTTTGCCACACTGCCTGTCTGGAATCTATAACAAAACACTTCGTCACTCATTATAAGTAATTTCATTGGCTACAAATATTTTCTTACCGCGTTCGCTTTGAATCGCCCTCAGTTGCTATTGACAAAGTGAGAAGAATAGACTTGTTGTTTTTTTTCTGTGCCTGACCGTTAGTCTCTTTACAAATAAAAGCTAACGCACAACCCCATCGTATAATTTGTGATCAATGGAAATTGTATCAGACTTAAGTCAAAATACATCACAGAACGTTTGGATGTAATATTTTGTGAGAATTTTACATCTACGTTTTCAAAAGAAGGATTTTAGGAGACCATGTCTCCAATTCAATCTTGTGATATTTTACCGAAAAAAAGAGGATTATTTTCCTATCGATGTGATTTTTTAAATGAAATGTGTGTTTTTTAAATTTCTTAAGGAAAATATACCATAAAAAACGTAAGTGTCGTGATATTTTTAAAAGTAGGAATAAAATATTCTCTCTCTCTCTCCGTCGTAATGTCAATTCTCTCTGTTTCACAAACACACTAAGTTTCTTATACAATGATTTCGATTGAAATGATAATGGTATCTGTTCCCGTTTTTAAGATGCCTCTCCACAAATGTTGGCAGTAGTCACAATGATTATGTGAAATGTGACGTTAGTTTTGTAATTTTTTCAAAAACTTGCACCCCTTAAAAATTGCACAACGATTTTTCTTCCATAGGTAAATCGTTGGCTCATATACAATCTTGAGTTTAGTTGTTCTTGTGCATGTCAGATATCTTAGCTTTGTTCCTATTTTGGCACTGCAATGTGTCATGAAAAAAATTCTAGATCTACCGTTTTCCGAAGGAAACCACAAAAAACAAGCACATAGCTTTACGGTGTAAGAATGACTCGAGTATGACCCCTCCAATTCTGCACTATATAACCCGTTCTAATCTACACTATCATTCTTGAGCCCAAACATGCGTTCAGTAAAACTGTAACAATGTATGCCCTATTTTCAGCCAGTCCATTTCAGACTGTCGATAAAACAAGACGTGTTTCTACTGTTCTCCCGTCTTCGGTTTTGGAAAATGTTGTAACATTGTTTGTAGCCACAAGGCGTGTTTCAGCAAAAACATAACCTATCTTAAATATTTGAGAGGCATACAACAAATGATACTACAGTCATTCGACAAGAAATATAACACTCCTTTTCTAAAACTGATGAATGAAAAAAAATTTGCCAATGAACATTTCTATCACAGAATTTACCCTTGTCTTCAGAAACTCATAGAAAGGGTAACCTTCTCTCTGTTTGAGGCAAACCATAGGTTTTTTTTTTTTTAAAATTATTACTACGTTCATTTCATAATATTTCATTGTGTACACTGCTCACATTAGCTAAAGACGTTAACGTGGCTAGGTCAATAAGTACGAAACGGCGTTTGGGGTTTTTAGACAGCACACAGGGTGTTTGGGATAGTGTGTATGGGTATTGGATAGTAGATAACTAAGTATTGGATAGTAGATAACTATTCCCATTAAATTCCCGTTTGTACCCAGAGTGCCCCCAATGCTAAATTCCCGTTTGTACCCAGAGTGCCCCCAATGCTAAATTCCCGTTTGTACCCAGAGTGCCCCCCAATGCTAAATTCCCGTTGGTACCCCAATAGACCCCACCATGTTCCATTCCCGTTAGTTCCACCAACTGTCAAGCCATGCTCCATTCCCGTTGGTACCCCAAGTGCCACCCCTTGGTACCCCAAGTGCCCCAATGCTAAATTCCCGTTGGTACCTATAGTGCCCCCCTTACCTATTTACCCCCCCCCCCCTATACTACTAACATTGGAACTTACTCTTATCAATAAATATGCATACAATTTATGTGACATTGGAACATAATCTTATCAATAAATATGTATGCAATTTATGTGACATTTGTTGAAAGGAGATATAGTTTTTTTCAATGATATAGTTGAACCTGTCAATGCTGGTTGCATTTTCCATCATGTACTTGCAAGTCAAGTTTCATTGCACTCATTAACTCGTTTTTTTTTTTTTAATTTAGAAATGTTTTCCAATGTTTATAACGTGTTAAAATGCGATGCATGATTCCCTGGTAAACTTGAACCTAGCATATTGCATTGATCTTCATAAATCTTGCGTTCCGGTCGATCAAGGGAAACAGACAAAATATTCTCCCAATGTGTAATTGGTTTCTGTATTAATTCTTATTCCCCGTACTTTCCCAGTGATCAGGTAGATGTATAATTCAGGTAAAAAGCTGATGCTATAATTTGAGTGACAAATGAAATTAAAGGTCTATTATTCTGTTTAAAATTCCAAAACCTATATCGTGCAATAATCTATATATTCCACTGGGTTGTTAATGTTAAAGGTATCTTTGTATCTTTACTAAATAAAAGGATCAGAATGTTAAGGAGATGAGGTGAATAAATAAGGAAACGATAAATTGCTTTGAGCCATCATTGCTCTTTAATTATGCAGCGATAAAATAAATAAATAAATAAATAAAAATTAAACGAGATCGGAACGAAGATGTGTGTGTGTGTGTGTGTGTGTGTGTGTGTGTGTGTGTGTGTGTGTGTGTGTGTGTGTGTGTGTGTAAAGGTAAAACGACCCGAATGAACAATGATGTATATATTTATGTACTGGTATAGCACATACAAGTCAAAGACTAAAAGCGAAAGGCTCGGAAAAGGTATATACTATAAATCATACTCTATATCATTATAATCGATTTTGTAATTGATTTACCGTCGAAGTTTATATATAGCTACAGCTTTATCCATGGTTACTACATGCATCATTAACAACCGCCCCGAATCCAAACCCAGACTTTCGCTCATACGCTCATTTGAAAGCTTCGGTTGTTGTGGTCATGTGACCCGAGTCGAGCGTCCGTGGATTTGTCATGTGACTGTCATGTGCACTTAGAAAGCAAGCATCTATATATAACAGGCAAAAATATTTCAAATTAACCGTTATAGTGGATTTATCATTCAGTTAATTTACCGCGTGATTATACAAAAAGCCAAATCAAACAAAAATATGGCGAATAATATCTGTCGAGTCAAGTCACATCACCAAAGCAACCGAAACCTTCAATGTGTGAATGAGCGGAAGTCGCAGCTGATTGGTTGCTGGATCTGATGGAACAGCCGGATGTAACCATGAAATTCGAAATGGTGACAGGAAGTAGAGTTGTGTTATTCCATGTGGGTTTACAAATTGTCAAACATAGGATTTGATCCGGAATTATTCTGAACATATCGCCGAAAGAACCTTTCAACCAACCGTAACTCAAAAGCCGCGATAAATACTGGTAAGTGTCATAAAATGTACACTGATGTGTTGCGGACAAATCTGTCTGCACAATTTCACAATTTAGCGAATAGGTGAGATCATACCCAAAACGTCCATCAGTATCAGTACAGGTTTTGGAGCTGATTTATAGGACTACCTAACCCCCATTCCCAGACAGTAATCCAGAGGTCATAACCCAACATACGTTATATTTTTATGTCTGTTCCTGCTTTTACCACATGTAAAAAGTTTTGTAAACAAAAACATTTGAATTGTACATTTGACCTTTGAACACATCCAACGGACCCCGGAAAAGCATTCAAAAATTATTTCTTTCTCGTATATATTTAGCATGTTGCCAACTTATGTACCAGGTATGTTGAATTTTTATTCAGCGGTTTAAGGAGACATAGAGTTAAAGACAGACGGATGGACGGACAGACAGACACACCGATTGCGGGTATTACAATACCCAGACGCTTAAGCGTTGGAATAAAAAAAGTTTATCTTGGAGCCTACATCTAACCTTTAATGGAACCAAATAGAGTGAACTTATAAGTTGTTAAATTCAAAGTTTTTCACCTCCTCGTGTTAACCTCTGTATGATGCATACATAACTGAAACATTATTGATTTTTAGTGTGCAAAACATTTATTATCCATCAATCACAATTACTCTTGACAATCATACTGTATAGCTTGCACTGATCAACTCGCACCAATGTTTCTATATTATCAAGACTTTTTGGACCGATGTACGTAGACAATTAATGTTTTCGGTCGATACATAGAAACTTCTGACCTCACTGTTATGTTTAATACATACGGAACACAATACTGCTGTCCGTTTTAAGCTCACGGGCAATTGCCTTCACAATGCGAAACACACACACACACACACACACACACATATATATATATACACACACACACACACACATATATATATATATACACACACACACACACACACACATATATATATATATATATTCGTCATATTTTTCGTGGAATTGATCTAAAGGAAGGTTATGAATAAACAGGGATGAAATGCCAACGTTTATAAGTTCTTTGACATTGCTAGATATACATATTTCTATGCCATTTGTAGTATTTAATCCAAATTAAGTTTAGTTTCTCTATACGATTTTACATTAAAAAGTATTTCATCCAAATTAAGTTTAGTTTCTGTATACAATTTTACATTCATCAATCTTTATTTCTTCTTTTCAGAAATAAGGATGTAAACAAAGGAAAATGAAAACAATATTGAATTGAATTGAATTATTTATATACAATTAGCAGAGGTGTACATGAGAGGAATCTATGAGTTTTACCTATGAGGATTCTTATATGAGGACACTATACTTACTAAAAGTATGGTGCACTCTTGCGCAATCCTCCAATACTTAATTATTGTACACATCATCATTATTTTACATAAAATAATATTTTATATGTAATATAAAAAATAAAAGAAAATAAAAAAATAGCATGCATGAAGACATGATTATCAAGATTTCTACGATCACTTAATTCCAAATCTTGATAATTTGAAAATCGATCTTATTACTATGAAAAGAATCCATGAATTACAGTTGCAGAGAACACTGAGGCAGACATTATAAAATTTCTCAGTATTTCAGGCTCATCTAAACACTTTGAGAAATTCCCTACCCAGGAGATGTTGAATAAATTCTTCATCTGGTATATTATGAAGGAACACGCCAAGACGAATGTCAACGTTATTTATAATATGTGTCCAAAATATGTCTCGTTGTCGCACAGTGCTCTGACAGAAAATAAATGCATGGATTATTACATCTGTGTAAGAATAACTGCAGTGTTTACAAACTTGCATAGTATTATTTTAGAACAGTTATCAGAACATTTGCAAGGGATGTAATTAATTGTAACTTTCTAGTTGTTTTAGGAGTTTGCCATAAAATTGAGGGTTTTATAGAAGTATGAACATTTTTGAATCTTTTGTAGAAAATATCAGTATGGCACAAGTTTGGAAAGCGCTCGTTTTCATATTTATGAGTAGCATGTTTTATAATTTGTTTCCATTGTACTTTTCCAGGAAATATTTTGTCTCTAAAAAAAATTTAAATAAATTCATAAATATTATATTTCTGCAAAATGCTACATATATCTGGAATAAAGTCTTTTTGTTCTGTAACATCTTTTCTAGAAAGATATAGTCTGAATAAATATATTCTTTTAGTTGTTACATTTTCTGGTAGATGGCATAATTTACCAAGAAAGTTCAGTTTCCTTTTATCAATTTCTGATATAATTCTCTTTATCCCCAGTAAACTTTCGCTCATTCCTGACCGTGTGGTTTGAGGAAAGTCTTGCAGAATTTTGGTACAATGATGCTGAAATACATCGAGCTATTTTATCTCTATTTTTAGAGAGACAACTTGAAAACTTAATTTGATTTAATCAGCATTTCTGTGTACTTCAAAGCTTAAAGATAAACTAATTGACTTGAAAATACATTGATAAGGAATATACACCATTCTGGAATCTGAAAGTTAATGAGCTTTTCAAACGTTACACTTCTGCCAGTCAATTAGTGACACACAAACAAGTTTGATCTCAGAGAAAGGTGTGAAAATTGATAATGATTTAATGAAAAGCAATATTTCTTCTATTTTATACTTCTTTTGTTTCACAGAACAGGTAATGCCAGCTGCAATAATAATATCATAACACTGCCAGGCGACTGACACGAGTTCCAAACGTTATTGTTCTGTTTGGAAATGTACCCGTGACTGACAATTCATAAATAAAGGACATTTTTAACTCCCATTCATGCAGATTTAGAAGAGTGGCAATGATCGTACTAAAAACAAATCTTTGCCATCTCAATTTATTTATTTAACATAAGAAACAGATATTACACTGAGTCCTTTTAAAAACTGGCGATTGGATATTGTTATTGTTTGAAATGGACTATAGCGAGCCTACACTGCGCTAATGGATCTCTGTCAACAACCAGCGTCTCCATGCTTTAATTGCACAATATATTGTTTGTTTGCTATAGAAGTCAATGCATATTATTGCAACGCTGCAGTCAAGACTTCCCCTTGTAGAGTGATTTTCCAAATACGGAACCAAATATACATGTAACTTAATAAACATCAAAACATAATATGACGTCACTTCCTCCCATTATTGTGATAGTAGTAGATTTATATTACCCATAAGCTTGAATTTAGATTTGCTAAATTATATAGTGATAACATTATATAGTGTAGTGATAACCTTATATAGTGATAACATTATATAGTGATAACATTATATAGTGATAACATTATTTAGTGATAACATTATATAGTGATAACATTATTTAGGGATAAAAAAGGGGCGTTGAATTATTAACAAAAAGGATCACACACTCACTGGTCCATCAATGCAACTCAGGCGGGGACTCCAGAGGCACTGTGTATTATGGTAATAAAAAAATTTAAACTTGAGATACCGTACCAATACAAAAATCCTGACAGAGTATGCCAACATGAAATAACATTTTTGAAATTTGTTCTGTGTCCGGGAGCAAAGCAACAGAGTAAAACACTCCGGTAGTTTTCCTATAATTACAAAAAAATTATACATGATCCGCAAATTTCCATGAAAAATTATGCATTGTCATATTTACGAATGAAAATGTATCATGGTATTAACTAAATACTATTTACCAATCGAAAATGTATCGTGGTATTAACTAAATACTATTTACCAATCGAAAATGTGTCGTGGTATTAACTAAATACTATTTACCAATCGAAAATGTATCGTGGTATTAACCAAACTATTTACCAATCGAAAATGCATCGTGGTATTAACCAAACTATTTACCAATCGAAAATGTATCGTGGTATCGACCAAATTATATTTACCAATCGAAAATGTATCGTGGCATCAACCAAATACTATTTACCAATCGAAAATGTATCATGGCATCAACCAAATACTATTTACCAATCGAAAATGTATCGTGGCATCAACCAAATACTATTTACCAATCGAAAATGTCAGTCTATTAGTTCTCTCTACAAGCATTAGCTTTCCAAAACGCTTGAAGACTATATTATTGAATTCATAGTTTGGTTAGGAAAGAAAGAAACATTAAAAAAACTTCAGTGGCATAGGACATAATGTCAGGTGATCTAAGTAAGTAAGGAATATTCTTGTAATTGTTGAACACAGGGACAGAATATAACACCTGTCTGATAGTCTCATCTGAGTTGTGGGATTTTGCTTTAGTACAGTCATTTTATTGCTGCCAATAGGAGAAGAAAGTGACCTGTTTTTTTGCTTTAGTTATCATTAGTACAGTGACCTATTTTTAAGATCTAGTCATCGTTAGTACAATTTTCAGACTCCAATGAATGCACAGGCTGGACATTTTAGTACAGTCGCAAATTCCATCTCTTACACGTTTGTTGAACATACATGTATATCTGACTAAAGTAAAATTTTACATACATAATGTCTTCCAATTAAATCTATTGCCAACACTATCTCGATACACATACCTAATGCCTCCCAATTAAATATATTGCCAACACTATCTCGATACACATACCTAATGCCTCTAAATCAAATCTATTGCCAACACTATCTTGATACACACGCCTAATGCTTCCCGATTAGATCTATTGCCAACAATATCTTGACACACATACCTAATGCCTCCCGATTAAATTTATTGCCAAAAATATCTCGATACACATACCTAATGCCTCCAATTAAATGTATTGCCAACACTATCTCGATACACATACCTAATGCCTCCCAATTAAATGTATTGCCAACACTATCTCGATACACATACCTAATGCCTCCCAATTAAATTTATTGCCAACACTACCAAGATACGCATACCTAACGTCTCCAAAGTAAATTCATTGCAAAAACTATTTCGATACACATACCTAATGCCTCCCAATTAAATGTATTGCCAACAATATCTCGATACACATACCTAATGCCTCCCGATTCAATATATTTCCAGCACTATCTCGATACACATATCTAATGCCTCCCGATTCAATATATTTCCAGCACTATCTCGATACACATACCTAATGCCTCCCGATTCAATATATTTCCAGCACTATCTCGATACACATACCTAATGCCTCCCGATTCAAAATATTTCCAGCACTATCTTGATACATATATCTAATGCCTCCCGATTAAATATATTTCCAGCACTATCTCGATACACATACCTAATGCCTCCCGATTCAATATATTTCCAGCACTATCTCGATACACATACCTAATGCCTCCCGATTCAATATATTTCCAGCACTATCTCGATACACATACCTAATGCCTCCCGATTAAATATATTGCCAACACTATCTTGATACACATACCTAATGCCTCTCGATTAAATATATTGCCAACACTATCTCGATACACATACCTAATGCTTCCCGATTAAATCTATTACCAACACTATCTGGATACACATACCTAATGTCTCCCAAGTAAATTCATTGCCAACACTATCTCGATACACATATATAATGCCTCCCGATTAAATGTATTGCCAACACTATCTCGATACACATACCTAATGCCTACCAATTGAATCTATCGACAGCACTATCTCGATGCAAATACCTGATGTCTCCAATTAAATTTATTGATAACACTATATCAATGCACATACCTAATGCCTCCCGATTAAATATATTGCCAACACTATCTCAATACACATACCTAATGCCTCCCAAGTAAATTCATTGCCAACACTATCTCTATACACATATATAATGCCTCCCGATTAAATCTATTTCCAACACTATCTCGATACACATGCCTAACGCCTCCCGTTTAAATCTTTTGCAACAATATCTCGATACACATACCAAATGCCTCCCGATTCAATCTTCTGCCAACAATATCTCGATATAGAACTTGTGAATTTAATTCCACTAGGAATTATGCTTCGTAAGACTTTTGAAATTTCTATATGCAACCTAGATTGGCACATGGACTCGTAAATATGCTTTCATGCATTAAAACCCTATTGGTGTGTACACCTCTCAGCGCGAAACAACCGGAACATTTCGTGGATTAAATTTTCTTTAGAGTCAGATGGTTAAAAGTGTGTCCTGGAAACGCTTAAAATGCACCAAGGGGTACGTCCCACAGACCCCTCGCCTACTATTCACGCCCTCCCTTTCCCCTAAACGATACTAATTTCTGGATTCGCCCCTGTCAAAAGCTGTAAATCTCACGATCATGCAATGAGCATAGAAGACAATGGAACTTTCTTGACTGTCTTAAGTTATACATTTGCCGTAATTAATTATCTTTCTTTGAATCACATTATAGTATTTTCTTGCACATTAATTATATTTTCATATCCGGATGAAACCGGGGAGCTGCCACAAAAGGTCTACTTTTAGTGCATGCGGCAGACTGAAATGCACTAAATTGTTACATATATATGGGTTTGAATACAGAATATAATAGCTTTACTTGGTGATATAAACCATGTGTGACGTTTGATGAGGTTAATACAAAGACTTATGAACCCAGGAAAAATATATTATTTGTGGCCGGACAATATGGTAGCTGTTGGAAGCAATTAGAATTCATAGAGTCATGGCATGCAAGGAAATACAAAAACCATGACGTAGACAGATTATTTGTTTTATGACCAATTTAGAATTTTACAGACAGTCTGGAATGTTTATTGTATATTACTTGATTGTATTTTATATAATAAATATAATAATAACAATAATAAATATAAAATATAATAAATATATTTACACAAAATAAAATATAAAATAAATAAATTAACAGTATTTGGAGCGTTAACATTGTCACGTTGCATTTTCCTGCTTTTGGCTCTAGCTAGAAATGGTATTATTGGTGCAATCCGTAAATTTAGGCACAATTAAATTATTATGTAATTTTATAGGCAGAATTGTCGTCTCTTTTCCACCTGTGATTGATAAATACATAAAAATATACGATGTTCAACAGATTGCTTCGTAAGTACACACCCTAATGCAGATTGTCCTGTAAAATACAATATATCATTTTATGGATGTTTGTTGTCATAATTTATAGTTATTCCATCTCAAATATGTAATAACGCATCAATACCTTCGTGTTTTTTCCTGATTCATTTGACATCTTTTTATAATCAAGCTAAATAGTTCAAAACAACACTATATATTATCTTAAACATAAAGCGCACTGACTCATTAATTTTCTTATTTACTTTCCCGTGGGAAAAGTTTCAAATGTATTGTAGTAAATCTTGGTGACAGATTACTTTTGTCCCAGTCTTATAATAATAATAATAATAATAATAATAATAATTATTAGTAATAGTAGTAGTATTAGTAGTAGTATTGTTGTTATTATTATTATTGTTGTTGTTATTATTAATGTTGTTATTATTATTATTATTGTTATTATTATTGTTGTTGTTGTTGTTGTTGTTTTGTTGTTGTTTATTATTACTTTTATTATTATTATTATTATTATTATTATTATTATTATTATTATCATCATCATCATCATCATTATTGTTATTATTATTATTATTATTATTATTATTATTATTATTATTATTATTATTATTATATGTATTTGTTGGTAAAGTTGCTTATAACCATGTTTTTGTATGAAACATTTCTTGGAAGTAAAATGTCTGGCATATCTCGGATATACAGTCCTGTCCATGATAGGCAAATATGATAAGAATGTAATACAACATTATATATAACCCATGTTTTTTAGTGTGTAGTAAATAACTCGCACATGTAACTCTGTCACCAAGCTACTGTGCCCGGTATGGTTCACACTCTGTATAATATAACCCTTGTTTTTTAGTGTGCAGTAAATAACTCGCACATGTAACTCTGTCACCAAGCTACTGTGCCCGGTATGGTTCACACTCTGTATAATACAACCCTTGTTTTTTAGTGTGCAGTAAATAACTCGCACATGTAACTCTGTCACCAAGCTACTGTGCCTGGTATGGTTCACACTCTGTATAAATTCTCTTAAGGACGGTAAAAGAAAATCACAGAACATTTGAAAACAATCTGCTTAGTTCAGCAAAAAGCAAAATGCCCGAGAATATGGCTCGATGTAAACTTATTATTTGACTTAAGTTGTATGTCTTTTTGGTTTTCATGAAAACATCTTGACAGAAACATACAGGGGCTAACAATATTAAATTCTGATTTAAAAATTGTTAAGCAAATATACTGCA
This sequence comes from Margaritifera margaritifera, assembly GCA_029931535.1. Classification (NCBI taxonomy): domain Eukaryota; kingdom Metazoa; phylum Mollusca; class Bivalvia; order Unionida; family Margaritiferidae; genus Margaritifera; species Margaritifera margaritifera. Next base: position 3,339,449 of record JAQPZY010001639.1, on the reverse strand, counting down.
AACCTATTGAGTTCAGATGTATATAAAAAAGCTCCAGAAATGAGTGGAAAGAAAAGATATATTGTGGATACAAATTAACTTGTATGTATAAAAGATCTGTAAATGTAAAATTATTATAAGAGGGAAACCTGACTTTAATGTAATCAAAGTATGCGCGAAGCGTTGAGACAATCAAAATATAAAATTGTACAAAAACAAAAGTTTCTATTCATGAAAACAAGGTAAATTTTAACATTGTCTTCCGAGCACTTGCTTTTTTATTTCTTGTAAATTAATTCTAAAGAAGGTGACTTTGGAAAGTCTATATTCAAAGCTTTGGTATTTTCATAAACGACTAAAAGAAAAGTATACCTTATGTAAATCACCCGTGCAACTTAATCATCTTGAACTCATTTTAGGTCAGTGGTTTCCGAACTCTTTTGGATCGCGACCCTAAATACCATCTTTTGCGACCCAAAATGCAGTACCGGGGTCATTGCGACCCGGGGTTTGGGAACCACTGCTGCAGGTGAACATTTGTTTTATTGAACGCCTTGTTAGGTTGTAGCAAGCTGAACGCACGTATAATCCACCCTCGTGTATTGAACGCTCCATGAAACCGATCGATGGATAATGGAAGTTCTCTTCCACGTGAATAAAAAATTCAGTTTAGAAGGCGCTTTTACACTGTGATAAAACAATTGCTGGAGTTAATGTTCTTTTGCAATTTCAAGATCATCATATCCGTAGCAAAGGGTCGTCTATCTCGTTTGATGTAGAAAGAAGTGGATCGACGAACCTTGGCTAACGAAGATATATCATCCAATGCTCATACACAAATGTTGTTACAAACATTACACAGAATTTTTAACGTCAAAGTTGGACTTTGGATTAGGTGTCTTTGTGGTATCATTCATCATCGCTGTCATATACGTTTTACAACAAACTGACACATCTGTTGTTCTTTGGCAGTAACATTTTGATTTATACCACGTTATTTTTTGTTTAAATATATATTATACTCTACAGTGCTTTAATCAATATCTCGTTTGCTTTCCACAAACGGAAGTCTGCATTACTCTGTATCGGTTTATCATGGTTTACCCAAGGCTAAGCTCTAATCAGCTTATATTCTCACCTTTTTATTTCTATTTCGTCGTATTGTATAGCATACAAGTTACTCTACACTCAGTGGCGTCACTAGGGGGGTGCGGTGGGTGCGGGCCGCACCGGGTGACACCATCACAGGGGGGTGACACCAAAATGGAAAAGTTTAAACTGAAAAGTTTAATGTTTAATGTTTAATGTTAAAATAAAAAATAACATAATTTTGTTGCAGTTCTTAAACGCTGTTACCTCAAATTTTATTGTTTTCTTCTTATGTCCTTTATAACTTTAGGACTTAAATTTACAAACATTACTATAGGCGATTCTGTATGGTCTGGTACAGGAGGACTCGGAGGAGGTCCATGGAGGAAGTCTGGAGGGGGTGACACCATGAGTTTACCGCACTGGGTGACGCCAACCCTAGTGACGCCACTGACTACACTAATATGATTACAAATTATTATGTAGATGATGATACCTATGATAATGTTAGTGAAATCGTAAGTTTGCAATCTTTAAATGGTTAAGACCAAGACAAAAGAAGACACTAGATCTTCCGAGATTGTCAGTGCACTTCTAATTTAGTCATAAGTTATTATCTGTTCTTGTAACCCAGTTTCTGCACTTCCTTGCATCTCAGTGTATACGTCAAGTCCGGATGAAACCGGATGCGGTCAACCTTGTGTGCGAGCGGCAGTCTAAAGTAGACATTATTTAAAGCCAAAATGTCAGAGAAAGAATACACCAACAAATTTCATACGATCGGCATGCTTTTAGGCTTCAAAGTATAGACGAACTGGTGACAGATTTGAAAAGAACTGAAAAAATAGATACCAGTTTAGAATCTGCATTATTTTGCTTTATTATAAAGCTTGAAAATTTTGTGGGTTTTTATGTTTGTTTGTTGTTTTGTTTTTTTTTTTAATTTATGAGAAACCCTGGCTCAGTTACCTCTGAACTATATTTTGCTTTTTTATCGATTTGTCTTAAAAAGAAAAAACATTTGACTAAGACCGCATTTAAAAGCATTTTCACACACATTTTTAACTTTCAGTGTTCAAATCTTAACTATTTTACCAAGTTTTGAGCCTTAGAGAGCTACGAGTTTATTAAAATGTTATGAAAAACCCTGGCTTACTAACCCAAAAATTTTTTTATGAAAAACCCTGGCTTACTAACCTCAAAATATTTTATGAAAAACCCTGGATCACTAAACTCCAAATACTGTATGAAAAATCCGGGCTCACTTACCAACAAAAATTGTATGAAAAACTCTGGCTCACTTACACTAAAAATTTTATGAAAAAAAACCGGTACACTAACCTCCAAAATGTTATGGAAAAAACATGGCTCACTCCTCTCCCCCCCCCCCCCAATATTATGAAAAACAATCAGCCATTAGAACCAAAAATTTTATGAAATACAGTAGCTCAGTTATCTGTACTATTTTAACTATCTGTACTATTTTAACTATCTGTACAATTTTAACTATCTGTACTATTTTAACTATCTGTACAATTTTAACTATCTGTACTATTTTAACTATCTGTACTATTTTAACTATCTGTACTATTTTAACTATCTGTACTATTTTAACTATCTGTACAATTTTAACTATCTGTACTATTTTAAATATCTGTACAATTTTAACTATCTGTACAATTTTAACTATCTGTACTATTTTAACTATCTGTACTATTTTAACTATCTGTACAATTTTAACTATCTGTACAATTTTAACTATATGTACTATTTTAACCGTCTATGATGTATGTACTATTCACTAACACAACACAAATTTAATGCAGAAATCTGGCTCAATAACACTTAAAATTTTATGAAAAAACCTGGCTCACTAGCCTGTAAAATTTTATGATAAACCCTGGTTCACTAAAACCCAAAACTTTTGTGAAAAACCCTGGCTCACTAACACCAAAACGTTTGTGAGAAAAACTGGCTCACTAACAACTCTGGCTGAAAAACTCACTAACACCACAAATTGTGTGAGAAAACCCTGGCTCACTAACACCAAAATTTTATGAAAAATCCTGGTTCACTAACCTCCAAAAATGTTATTAAAAACATAGGCTTGCTAACACCCATAATTTTATGAAAAACCATAGCTCGTTAAAACTCAAAATCTTATCTAACACCATCAGCGGCTGTCACTCAAAAATTTTATGAAAAACCATTGGCCACTAACATTACATTTAATTTTTAAAAAACCCAAAAAAACACGACTGCTAACACTCAGAATTATGAAAAACCCCGCCCACCCTTCCAATGCTCCAATTTTCATGACTTTTAAATTCACATTTTAGCCCCGAATTTCTAAATATCCTTAGCTGAGAGTCATGATTTATACAATTATTAAAATCAAGAACCTAGGATGAAAAGCATGCGCATCGCGAAGCGAGACGACCTCTCCCCCCCGCCCCCCTCCCTCGGTCTGAAGCAGAGTTAAGCGACGCGAATGGGCTGGAGTGGTCTTTATATCCCCTGATTTTATTCTTTTCAAATTCTGCAAATTCAAACAACATGTCACAGGACTTATAAATCTGGTTTAGAAAAAGACGTCCGTAGAAGGCCCACCAACAAAAACCACCACAAACTATCTTATTTTGACATTATTCAATTAAAAAATCCTAAGATACAAATTAAGCCAGTCAGGCGCCTCACTCTCTGAAGCGTTGCGAAGCGACTCAAAGAGGGAGATCTTTGAATTCCCTAATTTTATTAATTTCAAATTCTGTAAATCCAAACAACTAGGGATGGCAGTACTTATAAATAGACACACAGGCTTTGATGATAGCGAGCTCTGATCTGCTATTGTATTAAGTACATAGCTTTTATCGATCGGCCTGGCCTGGTGTTAAATGTAGCACACAGCTTTTATCGATCGGTCTCGCCTGGTGTTAAAATATAGCACATAGCTTGTATCAATCGGTTTGTTTGGGTGAAAAAGAACCTGAATATGAGTAGACCTATTTATTACCAAAACTTCGAGAATTATGTTTTTGAAATTTTTGACGATAGTATGTGCTATTTATACAAAAATAGTTATTTTATATGAATTTGTCAAGCTTAGTGTATCATGGTTTCGAAAAAATTGTGGGTGTTAGTGAGCCATGGTGTTTCGTACACAATTTTGAGTGTTTGCCGGGGTTTTTCATGAAATTGTGGGTATTAGTGAATAGTACAGATAGTATAGATAGTTCGAATAGTACAGATAACTGAACTGTTTTTTTTTGTTTCTTTTTTAATAATTTTTTTATTTTTTATTTTTTTGATTGAGTGTTAATAGCTGATTGTTTTTCATAACATTTTGGGCGTTAGTGAGTCACGGGTTTTCCATACAATTCTGGTTATCAAAAGATTATATATATATATATATATATATATATATATATATATATATATATATATATATATATATATATATAATTATCTTTACTGGAGTATTACATTCACTTTATGTATCATTATCTATGCTGGAGTATTACATTCACTGTATGTATCATTATCTATACTGGAGCATTACATTCACTTGATATATCATTATCTTTACTGGAGTATTACATTCACTGTATGTATCATTATCATTACTGGAGTATTGCATTCACTTTATGTCTCATTATCTTTACTGGAATACTTGTGTTGCAATCACTTTCCGTGGACTGCTTTGTGATTCCAATCTTTACAGGTCTTTAGTGAACTAATATTAAACTCTCTTGCATTAAGTCAATAATGGAAATTGCATATCTTCAAATCTGTAATGTTAAAACGGCAAATCCATTATCGTGGGTCAATAGGTAATATTCAGTATTGATCCCATCTTTACATGCCCTGCAGGAGTTAACATTATTTCGAAATTTCCATTATCAAAGAATCATTAATCCCATATTACAGACATCACAACAGATTTCTATAGCTTAGATAAAACCGGATCTTGGATCAGATGGCTTTGTCATTTCAGTCATCAGTTCTTTGATCGATATTTTCCACCATTTGTCGGGGGCCCCGGGTGGGTGAGTGGTCTAAGGCGCTCGCCTTTACAGATCACTGACATTTCACCTCTGTCCGCGTGGGTTCGAGTCTCTGGCTCGGTCAACGTGGGTATGTGAGAAAGATTGCCAGTAGCTTCCCGTGGGTCGGTGGTTCTTCCCAGGGTTTTCTCGGGTTCTTTCTCCACCAAATATACTGGCCGCCAGCCATGTATAGCCTATCATGTGCTGAAAAAGGACGTTAAACCCATAACAACCAACCACCATTTGTCGCTTTGTGATTGGTTGGTTGGTGATCATGTGGTTTTATCACTGTTTATTAATTGTATACTGTTGATTAGATAATTGAGAAAAGGTCAATACATGAAGGCAGCTCTTAAACTTCCCATGGTATTTAGAATGACTGTTGCATGTAAATTCTTTTTGTTTTGTTTTTGTTTTAACGGCACTTGAAACACATTAGCGACTATATCATGCCGAGGAAATTGGGATCTAAGTGCCTTTCCAAGAGACACACCGAGGATGTTGCTTGTAATAATGCAAATCATACGGGCAAAGACATTGATGATAAAGAAATGAAGAGAATAAACTTTTCCAATTGTGATCTCAAATTCAGAGGTAATAAAAATCAATTATCTGCCCTTGTACCACGGATTTTAGTACTTTCTTTCATGTTAATTGTACGTGAAATTGAGATAAAACCGGAGAACAGCAAGATACTGTCATCCTTTGGTACAAGAGATAGTCTAAAAGGAAGCATTTATCGTAGAATAGAGTGTCTAAGAAATGGATTAAGTTCTGCTATATGTATGGATTGGAATACAAAATATAGTAAACCTTATTATATAATTAACTTTTGATTAGATCTATACAAGGATTAATCAACCCCACAATATCTTGGGAAAAAAAATGACAAAAAAAAAAAATAATAATAATTAAAAAAAAAAAATTGAACAGCACTCAGCGGGATTGCATTTCATGGTGGTTGTTGGAAGCACAGTGTCCATAAATAGCATCATGCAGTGCGCGAAGGTATGCCGTAAAGAGGACAGAGGTTGTTTATCATGACAAGTTTAGGATTGTACAGACACACTGGAACGTTTTCGTGTCATAATAAATGTTTAATTATGTACTATCATCTGGTTCGCAATATTTACAAGAGATAATCAATTAATTTTCCTTTTAAATACAATACATCAACAAAATTTCACGAATATACTACTAGGGATCATACAGGGTTTGCTGTGTTCAAGCTTTTGATGGATACAGCACGAGTGAAGAGTTTGAGCACAAGAATCCAAAGTCTTTCCTGTTTGTTCCAGGCAAATGTGTGTCCCAGGCAGACGTTTGTATACAGCCAAATGTGTGTCTCAGGCAAACGTTTGTCTCAGACAAATGTGTGTCCCAGGCAAACGTTAGTCCCAGCCAAATGTGTGTCCCAGGCAGACGTTTGTACACAGCTAAATGTGTGTCCCAGGCAAACGTTTGTCCCACGCAAATGTGTGTCCCAGACAAACGTTTGTCCCAGGCAAATATGTGTCCCAGGCAGACGTTTGTACACAGCAAAACGTGCATGATCCTTATTATTACATGATTAAGTACTAAGTACATAAATTATTTACCAAAATACCTAGAGAAAGGGCCTGTAAAAGAAGAAAAGTTGCTATCCAGCAGCACGTGCAATTCCAATGTTTCAGCACGACTAGCATCACAAAATCGCACGCGTCAAACAACCATCTAAAAATCTGCCTGTTATATAAGAATAAATAATAGAGAACAATCTCAAATCTTCTAAGGTAATAATAGTATGTTATCTCGATTTGCTTCTACTTCAGTCGGAAATTATAGCATCGGTTTAATCAGCGCATTTAGTTGCAAATCAATGATTTTCTTAATTTATTGCCAGAACTGATGATGTTTTATCATTAGCGATGACAAATTGCTAATAAACATCTGATATTCAATCAATTGATTCAGCTTCCGGACATATTATGTCACTGATTGTCTTGCATTGTAAACTGTCATACAATACAGCTTTTGGACATATTATGTCACTGATTGTCTTGCATTGTAAACTGTCATACAATACAGCTTTTGGACATATTATGTCACTGATTGTCCTGCATTGTAAACTGTCATACAATACAGATTCTGCATGTTATACGTGTAAAGAAGAATTCGTACAGGAGTCTTTTTATACACCTTCAAAATGGCGGAGCGTATCATGTTATGATGTTTGTCTGTCCGTCCGTCTGTTCCTTATTTTGTCACAATGACCTTGACATTTGACCTTTTGACTGAATATCAATAGGCCTCTGTAATACCTTAACCAAAAGCCTTCCACAAACTTTGTTCAAGGTAAGTGGTTTCAGACTAAAGTTTTTGTGCAAAAACCATTTTCTTCTTTCAGTAACAGTGACATTGGCCTGTGACCTTTCGACACCAAAATCAATAGGCTTCTTTCTTACCCAAAGTGTAAGCCACCCACAAAATTTTGTGAATGTACATGGTCGAAACTTAAATGTTTGTTGGAAACAAAAATTCAGCAAAACCTTCTGGACCAGTGATAATGAGCATATTTTGGTCAACGAATTGGCCGAATCCACTTGTTATCATGTAATAATAATCTTGAAGGAGTCGATCAAGGATGAAAAACAGTGTAACCTCAGTTTAAATATGGGTGAAGAAATCGAACGAACTAGCAAAGAGTTTGACATATTTACCCTAAAACTGACATGAGAGAGAACATATCACGACCTGATGCTAATTAATATTTGCATGTACCGTATCAGCTCATGTATCACACTCGTGCAAAATGCATGTTCGTAGATTGATGTGTGTTATATACATAACATCGTAACATTCCATTCATGCCAAATCGTCCTTTCTTTGGGGGTATATATATATATATATATATATATATATATATATATATATATATATATATATATATATATATATATATATATATATATATATATATATATATATATATATACACACACACACACACACACACACACACACATATATCATTCCATTCATGCCAAATCATCCTGGGGGGGGGGGGGGGAAATATTACTGTATATGTGCATATCATTCCATTCATGACAAATAATCCTTTGGGGTGACAAATTACTGTCTATATACATATGATTCCTTTCATTTCAAATCATCTTTTGGGCTGAAATATCACCGTATATATTACACACGATTCCTTTCATGCCAAATCATCCTTGGGGGTAAACTTTAGATCTATGTATGCATTTGACTCCGGTCATGCCAAATCAACCTTTGTAGAAAACATTACCGTATTCAAATTAATCTATGTGTCAATGTTGCTATTATACAAAAAAGGAAAAGTATGTTTCATCAATAGATGTTAAATTTTCAATTTTTCTACAGAGCAAATTTTTGCATCTTGCAAATTAATTCTGGAGAAGTCTATATGCTCCTACAGTTACTTATTAACTTTAAGAAAATTATACTTTCAATAAATATTGACTAGTAGAGTATGCATCATTTTATTTACTAGAACATTAGATTAAGTTGATGCAAACTTCCTTTTTACTCCATTCCTTCGGGTTTGTTTTAGTACACTAAGGTTCCTATATAGACTTCTGGCAAATATTAAACTTTCTTCCACCCTATTGATAATGGATATTGCACTTTTACATTATTACACTGGACGGCGCTTTATCGATGTTGGTAAATATTTACGTTTAAGTAGTATTTTTATCGTTACATGCCGTGAGTGAGTTTCTTTTCAATTATCTATCATCATAACACTGTAAAACAAATTTTGTTACAATTATCACAATATATATCGATAGATTCAACAAAATTCGGACAAGATTATGTGCTTTTTTAATTTCTATTGCTACAATAAAAAATCTTTCGTTAAATGACTCGTTCATTATTGTTATCGATCTTATTTTGGTGTAACTTCGATCTATTTTACACTACAGCTTACATCATATGTCACATGATTAATAATGCGTCTATTTGTAAGCAAAGCTTCAACAGCCACACAGGGTAGCTGAATGTTTGGTGCAGTAGTGAAATATGAATAGACAACGGTGCTGAAACGGTGAAGAAAGTCAGAAAGACAATAAAACTGCCTTGACAGTCTGTCCAATCTACATTGGTAATGATTACTGTTTTTTCCTTGTGACCTAATGTCTGTATTTTATTGGTAATGATTAGTTTTTTCCTTGTGACCTAATGTCTGTATTTTATTGGTAATGATTACTGTTTTTTCCTTGTGACCTAATGTCTGTATTTTATTGTTAATGATTACTGGGTTTTTTTCCTTGTGACCCAATGTCTGTATTTTATTGGTAATGATTACTGTTTTTTTCTTTGTGACCTAATGTCTGTATTTTATTGGTAATGATTACTGGGTTTTTTTCTTGTGACCTAATGTCTGTATTTTTTGGGTAATGATTACTGTTTTTTTCTTGTGACCTAATGTCTGTATTTTATTGCAGTGAATTTATACTTCCAGACTGATAAAACAACTTAAGGCCTACAAACTAAACAGAGCAGCAATGAAGGCCTACAAACTAGACAGAGCAGCGATGCTCCAGTAGCATACATTTTGAACATCCTGGACCAATTAGTAAATTACTGAATTGACCCTGTAAATTACAAATATAACAGGGGATTTCGCCACATTTTGTCATCAGTATATTGTAATTTAATGGTTCACTACAAGATCAACAATAGTGCTCAAAATCTATACTACTCCAACAATTACTATATCAGTCAGACTCGAGAATATTATGTCACAAATTAAAATGACTATACTAGTCAAAGTTGAAGTACAGGTAATAAAAATGTGGTCTGTTTGGATTTTACAGATAAATAATTAATGCATATTGTACATGTGTTAGTAAGCAAGGCCGCGTGATGTGGACCTGAAACACAGGAACTTAGAGGTAACAAACCTTTTATTACATAAAAGTACTTGTCAGATACATCCGGAAATATATCAATATGTTTGAATCATAAGTTGTGTTAAATAAATCCGGAAATGCATCACTAAGTCTGAATCATAAGATGTCTCAGATAAATCAGAAGTGCAGAACCATTAAAACCTGTACTCACACAATAAACGATGACGTATATGTATACAATAAACAAGGACATATATGTGCACAATAAATGAAAACGTAAAACATATATATATATATATATATATATATATATATATATATATATATATATATATATATATATTCAGCCAAATAAATCAAAATGAATACTTCAATACTTGATATGCCAATTACAAAACAAAATAAGAACAAAAAAATGACATCCCCCTTTTATACGTTCTTCATCTGGAAACAAAAATTAAGACGGATGAATATACGGAATTTAAACAGAATCATCACGAAAACACTTAGAAATTAATTTAAGCGATATGTGTTTAGATTTTGTGGTGGCAACAATCAAGATTTGTACGAATTTTTCAATCGCACTGAACCATAGTTGAAGATCATCCGCAGAAAATTCGACAATCTGGTTCCATGAAAGTTCAATTAGACATAGCTATTAGTCTTATGAAACGACTCAATAAATATATTTGCCTGAATGGATAAAGAATAAAATAAGCTTGTATGACGGTAACGAATAAAGATGACTAGTGTGTATTTCATGCTGTGGAATGTGTTAAACACATCAAGTGATCATGACCATCAGAATACAATTGGGAGAGATACAGTCATTGGTTTGATAGGTGTCCGATACAAATAGAGGTAATTGGGAAATTTTGAAAATGAAATCAATATATCCATAAATGTGTATGAAATATTGGAAGAGGAGACATCAGAAACAGGATAAACTACATTAAATCGCTTAAAAATAACTAAATGGAATGACAAAGAGATGCTAACATATTAATAGAATTTGAATGTGGTACTCATAATAGCTACAAACATGTCAGGTATCACTATACTGGGATATTTTTTCAAGATTATTATCATCACAGATAAACAGATATAACGGACGGAAACTTATTGAGAAAAAAATGCTTTATTTTTTCAATACACCAGAAAAAATTATCAGCACACAAAAGACTTTGTTACAATGAAGACAATTCGATAGATTTAATGCCTGGAAAGGGTTCCGTTGTAAAAGTCAACAACTACAAAAACCAATCAAAAGTACCGTCGCTATGTATGAAGGCATCATTGTACACGTGAACAGCGAAATTTACATCCTCTGCGAAGCAAAACCGAATATATAATTCTGTATAATCAAAATATAAATATTCCATCAGGGTTTTATATCGGACTCAAAATAATCCACGAGATATAAACTAATAGTTTATACAGGAACAGATTATATTCAAGTATTTTATAGTGTGTTGAGAAAACTTGCAAAACTGATGTATGAAGACTTAAGGACAAAGAAACCCATGGTGCTCACAGAGGAACATTCAAACATATCAAATGACGATTATCAGTATGTACAGGATATGTTTGTGATAATTGAGAGTGGTTTAAGAGGTGGAAGTAGCATGATACCACATGTATACATCAAAGCAAATCAATAATACTACTCAGAATGAAAAAAAGAACAGTAAGATTTACAATTGATGGCCTGTATCAAAGGTCATTATTTATGTACCTATTTACTAACAACCTTTATGCAATGGCCATAAGCCAATACACACCATTAAGAAACGTTAAATGGTCATTTGAAGTAGAAATTAAAATAAAAGAGAAGCCTTTACTCTATTGGATGCTGATTTTAATACCGGTTGAATTTTAGAAGTGGACTTAGAGATTCCATTACACTTGGATGACTATTTCAAGGACTACCTATTCGCTTCAGAGAAATGTATACCAGACGAAAATGATTTATCAAAGTTACAGAAGAAGTTGATAATTAATACAAAAGTAACAAAGCAACAATACCAAAATTAGTATGCATATTGAAATATAAAGAAAAATACATCATTCAATACAGAAGGCTGAAGCTTTGCACACAATTAGGTTGCATACAATTAGGTTAAAAGCTGAAAAAATACAGAGCTGTTTTGTTTAATGGAGAATTATGTGATCGTGCTACTTCTTCCTCATAGTCCACTCTCAATCATACATTGGGCTGAATATAAATTTCAAAAGAAAAAAAAAGGCTAGCAATAATTTCGCAAAAGATTTTTTAAAAACTTATGAATAACACTGTGTTTAGTAAACATTTGAAAAATCTCAGCAGGAAAAGGATAAAATTTAAAATATATTCAGACGAAAATAAATTTGCAAATGTAAAAGTGATTATAGTATGTAAGAAGAACTATTTCTAACGACGGCTTAGTGTTAGTCAGTTGAAAAACCAACAGATGAAATTAATCCAACCAATTTACGGAGGTTTTACATTGCTAGATTTCTAAAAATTTGTTGACGCACACGTTTTTGTACAAGAAGCTGAAACACAAATACGGTGATAGAATGAGATTACTCATGACTGATACAGTTTCACTGTGTATCTATGTTGGGACAGAAAATCCTTACAGTCACATCAAGAATATCATCAAGTGCTATGACAATAGTAACTACTGAAAGGGTAACATGTTTTTTTACAACAAAAAATTAAACAAATTATACCCGATCTTTTCAAGGATGAACTAAGATTTATTCCTATTCAAGCGTCTGTATGACTGAAATCCAAACTTCATTCATTTAGGAATAATAAAGATAAAAAGAAAGATTGCAAATATAAAAAAATAAATATAAAAAAATGTGTGCTGGAAAAGAATTTAAAAAATCGAATTGTACAAAGATTGCTTATTTAATCAAACTGAAAATTACCAGAAAACGAATTTACTCCGATGATACAGTCATGATATGTGTAGCATGAACATGATTAAAGTAGGCGGCAAGCAGTTTTTGGTTGACAACATAGATGTATTACCTTATAGACACGTAGGTACTCTATAGTCAAAGGGAAATTCTAAACACTAAAAAGTTTCTTTCTGCTGTTCTGTTTTTGGTTATCTACTATTTCTCCTTTTATTTCTTCCGGAATACCATTGTTTGCTTCAATTAAGCTGGAGAAGACAACCAGCCTGCATTAGCTCTGAAATCTTTGAGTACAGAGTTGTACTTTTGCATGATCAAGTATAAGAATATTCTGAAATGTCTGCCACGAAAGCTAGTTGGTTAGGTTAGTTGCTTTCAGTTTGACGTGATCTCAATGAACACAGCCATCAATAAGAAGAAAAGTATTGGTTTCAGGGTAAACATGAACCAGTCAGTAATCCTAACCATATAGTTTATTTTCAGGATCTTTAACAATCACCTTTTCATCCGTTAGTATACACTAATGTAAGTCTTGCTGAACAGAAACGTTTCTAACAGATATAGAGCAAACATAATCTTTCCTCAAGCTACCAGTTATCATATTATGATGTTCTTTAAAATGCATTTATTGTGCTAATGTTATTCATTCATAGCTAAAACAAAGCTGATTTGATCCCATTGTTTTCAATATTTACCTGAGCATCAGACACGAAATGAATATACATTTTGGGGTTATCTACATTTTCTTTTCTTTTGATGTTGGTGGATACTTTGTTGCATGTTATCTAATTTATGACTGCTACCATGCAATCTGTAATTGTGTGCACTTCTTAAATCAATCCAGATGCAACTATAGTAAGTGTAAAACTTGTTAACAATTGTGTTACTGAAGTTTGAGTGCTTTTTTTGTTCATGAAATAAATACTTTAATTTTGAAAACCCTGAGAGCAAACCATATTTGGTACGCCTTCTATAGACACAGACTTGTTTCTATTCCTGATTTTAAAAAATGTATAAATCCCTTCTCCGCATTTTTGTACAGTATAAACACCCTTTAAAGTAATTTCAGGCGAATCAAGTGTGAGTTTCGTTAAAGTTGTATTGGCTGCAAAGTCTATCATTCTCTCCCTAGTGGTGTATTCATAAAAGAAAGCAATCCCATTTCTGCATTTTTCACAATCGGATTAAAATCGAGATCTCCGACATAGATTACAGCTTTCACATTTATGAAAGTAGAAGGGAAAAAAACCTTTCTTTCAGACTGAAAGAGACCATTATGGCCCATCAGCCATATTGTATGGAATTCGTTATAAATTTGTAGTCTTCTAACCTGCCTTCTTCACAACGTTCGTAACGTAGTGAAGAAGGCAGGGTACCAGACTACCGATACATATGTACATAACAAACATACTGGGTCTGTCCAGTTGTCCGTATACACAGTAATGATAAACCTAATTCGGAATGTATCGTTTCTAACGATAACTCTCCCTAACATGAAATGCAACACTTTATCTGATAGGTTACTAAAAATAAATGGACCAGGAATTCCAAGGTTAAGCAGAACAGTACCTGCCTCTGATCGTAACTTTCTTAATGTATCGTTCAAAATGCCTTATTCAATCATGTTTGTTCTTATATACGTTGGCTGGTAACCACACATCTTTCTATGTCATGAAGATGTTGTAGTCATTCAACTTAAAATGAGCATTGCTTCCAGTTATACTGTTTGAACAAGAAGAAAAGGAAATTAAACTGAACGAACTATTACGTAATTCTGGTTACAACGTAGGCTTGGGCTTTGTAAGTAAATATGCAAGACATATTGTGTAGAAATAGTAACGGTGAAATATACCTCAAATCAAAAGCCGGATTAGATGATGTATTTGATTTGATGATGACACAAAATTGCAGTACAAAACCTTAAAAACCGAGTTCAAAACCTAGTTCAATAGACAGAAAGCCTGAGGATTTTATTTTTTTATTTTTTATTTTTTTTTATTTGAAAGAAATAAAGAGTTTATGCCAGGACACACTGAGCTTTATATGGAAAGTGATACCAAATGGATTCTCTTGAATTCTTAATATAATTAACAGCTAATAAAATATAAAACTCAACACACACACAAACACACACACACACACACACACACACACACACACATATATATATATATATATATATATATATATATATATATATATATATATATATATATATATATGTGTGTGTGTGTGTGTGTGTGTGTGTGTGACCCATTTGAATATGTTTTCGTTGGGATAAACTGTGACTATCCTTTCTATGTAGAATCCATGGCAACCAGAGATAAGTATGCTTTTTGAGTCTTTCCGTGTGATATATGGCCTATTCAAATTCAATATAAAAAAGCGCAACCATGCCATGAACAAAATCACACATACTGCCATCAACAAAATCACACATACTGCCAGAACAAAATCACACATACTGCCATGAACAAAATCACACATACTGCCAGAACAAAATCACACATACTGCCATGAAGAAAACTTAATAAATAATTCAGTAGCACACTAAAGTTGGGTAATAAAAGCACATGGATTTTCTGTAAGTAATAAAATTTTCAAAAATTGATTTTGTTCAAAAAATTGTCTGTTTGAATAGTAAAAGATATTTACTGTTCGCCAATAATTCAGTATTCAATACATCGTATTGCAATTATTTTGATAAAACTATTTGTTTAGGACCATAGTATGTAAGACATAAACAAGTAGCTTAAAAATTTTCAAATATTTTTTTTTCTACTATAGTAGCCATTACATTTCTTAAAACATTTAGGGAGCAGTTGCTAACATAGATTAACCTGTCACTCGTAAGAAGCGGTCTGCAACAAACGAAAGTAAAAGGACTAGTCGTCGACTTTAATTAGAAAATATTTTGGCGAATAATTTATCATAGCAACTATTCATCAATACCAGCAGCTAGATACAAATAGTTTATAGCAAATCCAGTGATCTGCTAAATTATTGTGCCCTAGTATCAAACAGTTATGGGCAAACATATGCCGAGCAAATATTCAAGAATCATCTAGGAGGAAATGTGACAAAAAAGTGATTTGTATAGAGTGCCAGTGGAGCATGATATTATAATCGATTTATATTTAGATAATACCAAGGGAGCATGACAATAAAATATATTTCAGCAACTATTTATATCCCACAGCAACTAAAAGCCCATAGTCAATGAATAATGCATCAACACAAATATCCGTTCATGTGCATTTAAAAACTAACAAAATATAAGTATGCAATGTCATGAACATTTTGTTATGTCACCCTTTAACCTGAGAATCACTCAGTTTTCTTCTTACAACACACTCCAAGACTCTACACCCCAGCCCGCCCCATCACCAAAGGGTGGTATCAAGAACCTCTTTATCTCCACCCCACCCCCTCAGCCCTAGATGAGCCCCACATACCCCGTACCCAGTAGTAATATTCCCAAACCCACTGCTCATTTTCTGTTGAGAATATATAATCTAAGATTTGATTTGTGTGCTGGGGGACGTTGGGGATTGACGTGATGGCTTAAACCAATCGGAACTTAGATTAGGTGCGTTATTCATGTGCGTTTGTTATAATGTAAAATTTCCACAAATTGACACTCTAGTTATTTATTAGCAATTGTTATTTTTTGCATACGCAACCAATCAAAAATGGAATCTAATCTATACAAGATAAAACTGGGAGCAATATCAAAATTTGCTACTCTTAAATACAGCAAGTGGCTCCACCTGCATATATAATTGGAAGAGCAATAGATACCCGTTTAGCATTGACAGAATTCAACTATCTGTTCAAGTTATTTGATCCCAATTGGAGTGGATGAGGAACAAATTAGACATGACATTAACGGCAGACCTAGACAAGCCCACTGCCAGTATTAATTTTGGAATAACAACACAAACGCAAATAGTGGATTAATCCGGATACAGTTCGAGGAAACCCAATAGTTTAATACCGTAGATCTCGGGAGACCAACTGACACGCCTACACTAAGGTAACTGCGCATGCCAGTGTCCCTCTGGCGACAAAGGTGACCAGTCTCCATAGGTCCCACGGGTCGGAGAGGGTCAGATATAGGTTTTGCAACTAATTACTCATTCCCACCCAAAACACCTGCCTCCTCGGTTACTCGTTCTTGAGACTTACATAGGTAGGCCAACTCCCCTCTGGTACCAGAGGTAGAGTGGGCCTCTCTGGTGACAGAATTAGTCCATTTCTCCACACCGCTCCTTCCATCCTAGTGCACACTAGGTAGGGTTGTATGTATGCATACGCCAGTTGATTTCCAAGATCCACAGTCGTCTCCCTGGATCAAACCAATCCAGTGGGTTTACACCCTGCACCATCCGCCACATGACTGGGTCTATAACCAACTCATCGCCAAATTATGCGTGAAGGGTTGTGTTTGAATTCTTATTTTGTACATTATCAATGTACTGAACAAACCAATAGGAAGCTTACACCTGGAAACTTTTAAAATCGCAATGATTATCACATAGCAATCCATGCGATAACGCATATACATGCCCACGTATGCATCTGAAATATGTCCCAGGAGTTAAACTAATGGGATTGGCTTGGAATTGTGCAAATTGTATTCTGGTATCATATTTATTCTAGTCTATCTCCAAGGAATCGCTTAATTTAGATTACAGCTATAAATGAACACTATTCAAGAGAGTTGGGAAAATACATATATATAATCTAGGTTCAATCTTTCGAATATGAAAACGCTAAAAAATATAAACTTTTTTTACGAGCTTTTTTTTTTTTGGGGGGGGGGGGGGGTAAATGACAAACGCTGTATTTTCCTTGCTTTCTGTGTGTTAGCCAAAAACATCCTATTAAATTTCAACATTTATATTCACACATTTATATTACTCCATGAACATGAAAAAAATGAACTTTTTCTACAATATATGTATGGTATGTTTCAGTTTTATACAGAAGAACAATACCAAGGACCTAAATGGAGATCGATTACAATGATCACTGCAGAACAAAAACAATAAAATAACTTGCTTACTCTGGACATGCACAGAATACGAGACTGAGAAATGTGTGCCTTTCTTTCACAGCGTCCATCCTGGAACTGGTCCAAACCATTCGGAAGCCCAAAGGCGACAGGGTCACAACATCGGAGGCCCACATTGTACACTGGGTTACCTCCACTATAACAAAGTCAGCAATATATAAATGTTTTCATTGTAAGCCAACATGTGCTCCCAAGAACGCACATCACTATCTTGTCAATGCTGCCTTAAACCCATTTATCATTAATCTGATAATTGTTAATATTACACAGGAGTACCAGATAAAAACTGAAGATTTCATTGAAAATAGGGCCAATACTATTGACTAAATGATTGACAGAGCAAAATTTGGTCATTCTGTCCTTGAACAATCTTGATGATATGTTTTCTCTGTACACGTATATTCACAGTGACGATGATGGTAGGCATTATTTAAATGAAAAGACAAAACTTGCGAAAGAAAGACAGCCTAAAATGAATGCTTTAATTACCAACCTTCAGATGAATAAGTCAAATAACAATTCATATTTATTGCAATTGTGATGGGTGTTAGCGTATATGTTACAGGTTTGTGTAGGTTTGTTTGTAGCACATTAAATAGCAAAGATGTCGACGTACGGTAAATAAATAACTCCTAAGAAGCAGGAGAAAATACCACATGGAGTTAAATATCTCAATCAAACACATCATTGTATCACTTACATTGTATCATTGTATCACTTACATTGTATCATTGTATAACTTACACACCCATCATTGTATCACTTACACACATCATTGTATCACTTACACACCCATCATTGTATCACTTACACACCCATCATTGTATCACTTACATCGTATCATTGTATCACTTACACACACATCATTGTATCACTTACACACACATCATTGTATCACTTACACACCCATCATTGTATCACTTTCACACCCATCATTGTATCACTTACACACCCATCATTGTATCACTTACATTGTATCATTGTATCACTTACACACCCATCATTGTATCACTTACACACCCATCATTGTATCACTTACACACACATCATTGTATCACTTACACACCCATCATTGAATCAATTACACACACATCATTGTATCACTTACACACACATCATTGTATCACTTACACACACATCATTGTATCACTTACACACCCATCATTGTATCACTTACACACACATCATTGTATCACTTACACACCCATCATTGTATCACTTACACACCCATCATTGTATCACTTACACGCCTATCATTGTATCACTTACACGCCCATCATTGTATCACTTACACACCCATCATTGTATCACTTACACACACATCATTGTATCACTTACACACCCATCATTGTATCACTTACACACCCATCATTGTATCACTTACACACCCATCATTGTATCACTTACACACCCATCATTGTATTACTTACACACCCATCATTGTATCGCTTACACACCCATCATTGTATCACTTACACACCCATCATTGTATCACTTACACACCCATCATTGTATCGCTTACACACACATCATTGTATCACTTACACACACATCATTGTATCACTTACACACCCATCATTGTATCACTTACACACCCATCATTGTATCACTTACACACCCATCATTGTATCACTTACACACCCATCATTGTATCACTTACACACCCATCATTGTATCACTTACACACCCATCATTGTATCACTTACACACCCATCATTGTATCACTTACACACCCATCATTGTATCACTTACACACCCATCATTGTATCACTTACACACCCATCATTGTATCACTTACACACACACATCATTGTATCACTTACACACCCATCATTGTATCACTTACACACCCAGCAGCATTAAACAAGAAACAAAATGGCATGTTTGCATACCAAAACTCACTCCAAATATCACGATTGTACATACTATTTTTTCGTGTCGTTTGACATGAAAGTGAAAGGGGATGTCTCGATTGGGGTGGGGCTGAAGCTGCGTCTCCGAGGAATGTATGAGTACATGGCCTTAGTGGTAACCAGACTGACATCGTGCTCTGTAACGGCTTGTGATATGGAACACTTCCTTGGGGATGTTGTCTGCCAGCTTTTCGGAGGATGTCAACGAACTACAGCTGGCTAAGGAAGAACGCCATGTACTTCTCCATGTTGTTGAGGATGGCTCTGATGCGGGCTGTGGAGGCCGTCCCGATGTATTCCATGACCAGGTGTATGTCGTAGTCATGCAGGTTGTGGATCACGACCAGCACCTTGGTATTCTCAGGGCTGATGCGCAGCTGGAGATTGCACGCGTTGTTGGCCGCGCTGCGGTACTTGCCTGTAATGTGGCAGTATTCCTGCACTTGGTCCTTCCCTATGGCCTTGTCGCAGACGTGGCAGTCCTTTGCCCTCTACAAAAACTTGGTAGCGGCAGCGCCCATAACCAGCTTGGCTGGGTTCCGAAACACCCCCTAAATCTCATCCATCTTGCGCTAAAGGCTTCGGGTGAAGGTGGCGACCGCCTCTTTGCCTCGGTACAGCACGGGCTCCTTGGCGGCCCCGTCAAAACAGACGACTACATAGCAGAAGCCGCACGGGACCTGGTCGGCGTCTTTTAGAGTGCTGCTTTTTTTTGGGGGGGGGGGGCCTCAGGTGGGACCTTTAACAGTCACGTTCAACGCCTCGAAATCTGCGTAAATAACGTACGGGACGCGCATCCAGTGGTAGAGGTGGTTGAGTCATTGGGTGCTTTTTTCCGGCTCCTGCGTGAAGGTTCGCTGCGGTTTCTCGCCTATGCCAGCGCAGTCTTTTGCGTGGACCTCCGGCAGGTCGGCCCGGCTGAAGATGTGCAGGCACTGGCGGTAGACGTGCTCCTTGCCTTCGTACTGGCAGTGTTTGTGCAACATTCGACCAAGATACTTGATCCAGCCGTAGTGGATTTTGACGGCTTCTCCTTCCACCTGGGACAATAGAAGCACGTCCTCAGCGTCTGCCCTTACTTTCTCCCAAATCACCAGTGGGTAGAGACCGTTCCCCCAGCGAAAGAAGCTGATCGCGATTCCCGGGCTGAGAGCTCGTAATTGCCGACCTCGCTCACTTTAACTGAAAAGACGATCCCATCAAAGTTAAGCTTGCTCAGGTGCTGGCTGTACTTGCCTGGCCGGTCGCCATTGTCGTCCGTGGGGTGTAGGGCTGACAGGATAGCATACTCGAAAAATCGGTAGTCAGTGTTTTTCACACTAATGATAGACCGCGGCGGAATACACTTTGGCGACGGTATGTAGCTCTGCCCCCGAAATGGGCGGTACTTTGAAATGTGGAAGTGTGTGGGGTGTACTACCCTCGTTAAAAGGTGTCCGCTTTATTTGGTTGGTTATCGTTTCTAGAGGATGATCGACCTCGGTGTTATTGCCCGGATCGAGTAAATAATAATATAAATTATGAAACTTATAGATAGAATAAATAGAGATCTGAGCAGATATATAGAACAGAATAACACGAGCCCCCGTACATGAAATATAACAATTTAATCAATTACATAAACAAACTGGGAAAATACATTACATTAGGAAGATACACTTCTTTTTGAAATAAATCACTTACTGAATTTGAAAACGAATATACTTATGCAAATAGCCGATCTGTTTAAACGATAGAATTAGTTCATCATATAATCGAGTGTACAATCGAAGTCATTGTCCGTGCATAACAGCATAACCTGGTTAGCGCTGGACCCTCCAAATTCACCGTTGCTGTTTTTTTTGATCTTCCGATTTTTTTCCCCTAAACACTCTCTCTATCTCGCCTCTGTCGGCCCTCAACTTTGTGTGGGTAGGTGGATACATGGATACGTAGGTACGTGGATACGTAGGTACTTGGATACGTAGGTGGGTGAATGGAGCTATTTCCCCTTTCAAAATAAACAGAGAAGCAACCTAAATCTTCTGTCAGATATCCTACTGGGAATAGACCATTACTCCACTCTCGTTATGTCAGATATCGTCCTATCGGAATTCAAACAGATACCAAAGGCTATCTGGTCAAGCCAACATGGCAGACCACAAACAAACCTAGTTTCATAAGATTAATGTACTTCCTAACGGCTATTTCATCACTGACTCACATTAACATCACACGAGACATAACAGTTCCGCTCTCGTCTCAATTATACAAATGAATGAATGAAATTCATTACATGGCTTAACTACGTCAATTTCAGCGAATACACACATTCAAGTCTTTAGCATACATGAAATCTCACTTCATGGCTTAACAACGTTAATTTCAGTCAATACACACTCAAGTCTTTATCATACGTGAAATCATCTAAGATCGGTGAATTCACACGGATTCTCGTACCTCACATCAACTAAAGTAATGCATGAAATTCTTAGAATACCTGATTCCTATAACAATCAAGACGACAAATTCCAATACTTCGTCAAACTTATATAAAGAAGATCAATGTACGATTTCAGATAAATGAACTCAAACACAGTTATACTCATATCAAGTAAATTGATCTACAAATTTAAACAAATAAATTCATGCAAATATAAGCAAATAAATTCAAGCAAATAATTATATTGGTATCAACGAATTACATGAGATTGACGCAAATACCTTGTGCTTTCAAGCCTTGATTGCTTCTTCCGCCAGAATTGTGTCCATCAACTTTCCAGACATCCGGTCCCTTGGATAATTGTTTTACGAGATAATTTCTTCTAAATTCAATCTCGGAGTCTCCTATATTTTTACTCTTACAGAAAAAACATAGACTGACTAAATTTTGCGATGGGGCATATTAAAAACCATGAAATTTCTTCTGGGAAACACGCCCCTTATTCAGCGTAGCCAATCAGATTAAACGGATCTACCGCCTTTTATAAATATGCGACAATTCGGTCAGCGTAACCTTCTAGATTTCGCGCTATTTATGTAACTGATTCTGGACAATCTCAAAAAGATAATACTACGTCCACTAGCTTACAAATGGTTTCTGTACCCTCTCAACTCTGACATTTTTGATCCCAAGAAAGAGGCTAACCTTTCCTTCCAATCTGTCTGACCGTTGAATAAACGAATGCTTAATTAAGAATCCATCTCGCCCACAACACGAACATTAAAACCATTGCAGTCTAGCGATTTAGTATGGTACCGGTCCTCATAAATCTAATTAATGGTTCTCTGTCAAACTAAACTTTGCTCTACAGAAATCGACAGAAATTTGCACCATTACAAAGTGCTAGTTCCACACACCACGCGAAGTACCAGCCGGAACCCTCGCGCATGTAATTTTCGATGCGCTCTTGGATCGCGATGTTCGTTTGGGAGACCAGCAACTCTACCTGGTCGGGCCGGATGGCGGCGGTGATGGGGCTACTGTAATAGGCCGTAAACCTGGACGGCTTCCTGCTGGCATGGCGCGGCTTTCTCGAGTTTGACCGCCAAGGCTAAACTTCACGCCGCTGTGTTTGCTGATTTCCCTGCCAAGGGTTCACCGCGCATTGGTGGCCTTGGCATCAAGAAAGGTGGTTGCGTTTGCTTCAGGGCACAGTAGTCTTTCACAGACGTGGTGCCACCACTCCTCTGCTTCACTAGCACGGTTGTGGTTGGAGGCGCCTGCGGGTTGTTTTGGCGGTGGTCCGCGCCTGGTGGGTGCGACTTGTCGCCTCGGTGCTGGACTTGGTTTTGGCGGACTTGGCTGCCTGGCCATAGCGGCCAGTATTCTATCCAGCATACCATCATATTTGATCTCGTTTATCTGTCCCTCCCGGAGCAGCTCGTTTATTCGCTCAATAGACGGCATCCTATTACAAATCATACGTTATCTCTAACTGGCCGGTTCTTATCACGGCTAAACCACCACCTCTAATTCCGCACAAGCAACTCGCAAAGAAACTTGGCGAATTGTTTCCTCGCCTTGACTTCTATCCATTTCAGTTTCATTGCTTGGCGAGGCCCCCAAAGCGTGGGCAAATGCGGTGTGCAACGCCAACACCAACCCCGCATTTCCAGCACGGCGCTATCGCCATTCCTTTCCTGCTCCGAGAGGCGGGGACCCAGCAATACATGTTGATACATCTCTCCCCGTACAGCTCTTTACCACCCAGTTTCAGCCACTCGCACTTATTCTTTCCCCAGAGAATCATATTTGAGGCGTGCTATCCACCACAGCCGTCGTGGAGGACATCGATGATGGTAACCAGACGTTTAGCATTAATGCTAGCCACCAAAAGTTATCTACCGGTGGGTCAAAACTTCTATTTTACTACTACTAATGTGAAAGATTAGAGATTAATTCAAAACAATTTTATATAGCGACCATATATACGAAGCACTATTCTCACAGCTAAACACCTCTAGTTTCATATCTTTGTGAAATAGAGACTAAATTTGTATTTCACGTATGTAAACTTCTATGTCAAAAATAAATTTCTCATATGTGAAACAAAGAATCAATAATAAAACGGCTTGCCAATTCTAGTGGTGCCACATTCAGGCCGATAGTATTTATATCTCGAAAAGGTTAAAAAACTTAACTAAAAGTGTATTCACCTAAAAACTGAAATTGCTTCAGTTGGTAAATGTAACGAAGATTTCCATTGGTCAGACAGTAACCATATAATCAATTTAACTAGTCTTATTTATATATAAAGTGTGTGAAGAACCACTTATTTTATATAAAAAATACCAGCGTTTATAAATAGAGTCACGGGCAGTGTAATAAAATGTAAACATTGTAAGCGAAGGCAGAAGCACTGTATGCCTTCAAAATTAAATAAAAATGAGAAAATATTTTATGAAAATTGAAATAAACTGATTCTGAAAGATTCAAATAACAAATCTTTTTAATTTTAAGTTTTAAAAATCATTCTTTCTTTGACTACATCCGACATAAATCCGGATAAAAATGTTGGAAGTACGCTATGTCAAGATAAGTGGTCGCAAGTATTCTGCATCCAACAGCAATGTCAGAAATGATAGAATTTGGGGAATTTCAGCTACATTTACCACATCAGATAGATTTCCTACATGGAGACACTACAAATATTGACCCATCACTATCTGGTGCACCGTTTGATGTGGAAATCTCACAAGATGAGTTATCACGCATTTGGAATGAACCAGCTTTTCACACAAACCAAAACGATGTAAAGCTCTCAAAGAGGAAGATCACTCAAGATTCGATGAACAGCAATACTCAAATTTTACCAAGAAAATCACTGTAGAGCTACAACAGTTACACAGGGGCTCGATATAAATCAAATTAAAACTATCTGTAAATATATATATAGGGATGGGTGGGTGGGTGGGAGTTGGGGTCGGGGGATCAAAGACTAACAATAAAACACTTTGACCCCCTGCTAGTCATACTGTCTGTAAATGGATATGGGGAGGGGGGTCTGGGGATTCATATACTAACAATAACACACTTTGACCCCTAGTAGTCGCACTGTGTAAAACGTTGAACATGATGGGTCAACGTCTTAGATTATATGACTATTGGACCCCTATTAACCATATACCAATAGTATTTATTTCATGTGTAACTATATCCTGTAGTATCTTCTTACAGTCTTTTGAACCACCATCCTTATAGCCATTTACCGATAGTCTTAAAATTTAATTTTTTAACGTGCCCCTTTGGAGCCACCATCCTTATAGCCATTCACCGATAGTCTTAAAATTTAATTTTTTAACGTGCCCCTTTGGAGCCACCATCCTTATAGCCATTTACCGATAGTCTTAAAATTTAATTTTTTAACGTGCCCCTTTGGAGCCACTATCATTATAGCCATTTACTGATAGTCTTAATTTAATTTTTAACGTGCCCCTTTGGTTTGTTCGGCCTCTTTAGGAACACTGAAAAAGGTTTATACAAGCGAAAATTGGTTACTCGCGAGTCTGAACAATGATGAATCAGCCAACTCGCGTTGACCTCGTCCATGAAAACTTGAAATCTTAGTAATTTTTATGTCCCACAGAGACACACGTACTTTGCTTTCCAAATCGGCTTTCACTCAGAATACATGTTCCCATTTATATAAAATATTAAAAACATCGGGGGGGATTTTCAAAACCTAAGATCGGCCACTAGTCTATTGGTTGAAGTACTTATTTGATGTTGACGAAGCTACTATATTGTTGATTGATAATACCGTGTACTATAAATAGCTACCGTAGCTACGCTGAAATGGCATTCAAAACGTCATACAAAATATCAAAATAAAAACAAACAAACAAAAATACACATATGAATAAACTTAATACAAATTATAATTATAAGAGTTTAATGTTTTGTAAGTTTTTTCTGCATATATCGTGGTATAAACTGTCGGTGTTTTTGAAATACAGATAAACAACATTAAACTCTTCATGATACATCTTTCAATTATAAACACACAAATGTTTTGTAGACACATCTTATACATCTTACGCAAGTGTAAGCACCGTCCATTTCATGTGAGAAGTGAGGGTGGGAGATGTGATTTGCTTTTCGAACAACTTTTGTTCCATATTTACCACAAAACATTTTTTATATTTTTATTTTTTCATGTAGTAGATAACATTTTTTATATTTTTATTTTTTCATGTACTAGATAACATTTTTTATATTTTTATTTTTTCATGAACTAGATAACATTTTTTTCCTTAAAGACTAAGGCCAGAATATTCTAATGACTGACAGTTTTTTTTATTTAAGTGCAAATCAAAGCATTTGGATTTATAACATACCAAAGACCACTATATCCAACCCAAACAATGAAAGTTTAATGGTCTGTACCTTACTATTCAAAAAAGGAAAATCCAGTGAAAGCTGCTTTTGAATTTTAAAATAATATCAGAATACATTAAGACCTACAAGCAGTGGTGTACTGGCCATTGGGCATACCGGGACAAATCCCGGTGGGCCGCCGCAAAAAAAATCCGTTTTTACCGGTGTTTTACTGGTGTGAGCAAAACCCCGGGCCTGTCCCGGCAGACCGCCGCATCGGTGGGCTGGTGGGCCGTCAAAAAAATCCGTTTTTACCGGTGTTTTCCTGGTGTGAGAGAAACCCCGGGCCTGTCCCGGCAGATAAGTAAAGGGCCGAGTTGCTGACCCAGTACACTCCTGACTACAAGGGATATGCCGCTCTACATTGGGGCATGCACAGCTTATTTGAAACCACGCTTCACATTTATTATAGTGAATATTTAAAAAATAATAAGGAACAGTGTACACTTCAGATCTCAAAATTGAATTTATTAGATACAGTATATCCTTTTCTGGAATAATCATCAATCGCAGGAAAAAGCAGGATGTTTAGACAATGTCAAATATCCATTAAAAGTTCAGATTCCTTCTGTTCCAAAAAAAGCTATTATCAATTTTGTACACCTCTCTCTGTTGTTAGTAATTACATTCTGTCAATGTTCAGTGCTAATGCAATATTTGAAATGCGGTATAAGTATACAAAGCACTTGTCTGTATCAATTACATCTCAAGTTAAGCTGAAAGCGGTTACCCTCTGAAGTTTAATTTGAAAGGTTCTTAAACAATCAGCCTAGCCAGAACAATAATAATATTAGGGACAACCATATCGTTTTCAGGGGATACATTCGTAATGTGTGAAACAAACATCTGTGTTTGGCCGTCCTACAGATAATACTAGTAGAACAAATCATCAGAGGAGACATATTAACAGTTTTTACCTAAATGAAGATAATTTCAGATAATCGTCTTCCATAAAATGGTTGTGTTCAAAAGAGATACCCCACATCCCCTTGAAACATAATGGTTGTGCCCTAGCACATTGTCTCTTTATCAGTAGGTACATGTATAACAGTATAAGGCGTCACCTAAACAACTTATCTCAAGGTACAGGGATCAATGACAAAGATATCCAATAAATGAATCCTATACAAATACATCTTTGGCTGATTATTTATCGGGCTATGACAAAGCAAGATTGGTTGTACGTTTCTAAATTATGCGTGTGTATTTTGCTGAATTTACGTAATTTCAGGAGTTTTACTTAATTGTTTGCTGTTTAGTCTATAACTGGAACAATTAGCACTCGCAAAAAGTTGCAAGAGCTTAAAATTCTCAACTTGCATTTTCATTTTGCGAGTATGCAAGTGTTAAATTCGAACCCTGTATAATAAACGTTGTGTTAAATTCGATCCCTGTATAATAAACGTTGTGTTAAATTCGAACC
Organism: Margaritifera margaritifera; assembly: GCA_029931535.1. NCBI lineage: Eukaryota > Metazoa > Mollusca > Bivalvia > Unionida > Margaritiferidae > Margaritifera > Margaritifera margaritifera. The sequence goes on along the minus strand of JAQPZY010001639.1, from coordinate 3,311,279 downwards.
CTGTATAATAAACGTTGTGTTAAATTCGATCCCTGTATAATAAACGTTGTGTTAAATTCGAACCCTGTATAATAAACGTTGTGTTAAATTCGAACCCTGTATAATAAACGTTGTGTTCAATTCGATCCCTGTATAATAAACGTTGTGTTAAATTCGAACCCTGTATAATAAACGTTGTGTTAAATTCGATCCCTGTATAATAAACGTTGTGTTAAATTCGATCCCTGTATAATAAACGTTGTGTTAAATTCGATCCCTGTATAATAAACGTTGTGTTAAATTCGATCCCTGTATAATAAACGTTGTGTTAAATTCGATCCCTGTATAATAAGCGTTGTGTTAAATTCGAACCCTCTTTAATAAGCGTTGTCGTCGTCGTAGTCTTAGCAGCAATAGTTATAGTAGATTTGCTGCAACTGATGACGATGATTATTACTTGTATATCCCATTTACTCCTATAGGTAACAACAAACAGCAACCAGTTGAATTTTTTTAAATCGTGAATAAGCAACTGGTTACCTATAATCGAGTCGGGAAAAAGATATAAGGAATAGCGAGTATTCGAGCGTTAATTCGAACACTGAATAATACGCGTTCTCGTCGTCGTAATCGTCATGGTAGCAATAATTGTAGTACAGGTGCTGTTGATTATGATGATTACTACTAGTAAATCCCAGGTACTCCTACCTGTAACAACAGAAACCAGCTGTGTTTTTTTTTTAAATCGGGAATAAGCAACTGGTTACCTATTATTGAATTAAGGAAAAAGATATAAAGAAGATGATGATTACTACTACTACGTTTGACGTATACCTATCGGTATTAAGTAAGTAACTGGTCGCGTATTCCCTGTTGAATCAGGAATAAGATATAAGGAATAATTAGGAAATAAGTAACTGTTTATTTCAAATACTTCTTAAGAGGGTCGAACATAACCCTAGGTACAAAATATTTAAGAACGATCCATGTCATAATCATATAAGGAGGACACATTACGCCCCTATGTACTCACCCCCTCCCCCCACCATATATTTAGCCCCCTATTTCTCGAAATCGGCTCGACGATTTTTTTCTAACTATTGCTTCTGTTGGAAAAACTCAATAACTAGGATCTTTCGAAAAGGGCTTTAAAAACAAAATTCTCCAAGTAAGGGTTCACGTATGACAAGGTCCGGATAGAATCGGTCCAGACTATACCAGTTTAATTGTCAGTATACATAAGAACCCTCCTATTTCACTGATTGCTCTTGACAAACGTCATCAATATTTATTTTGGGGTCAAACAGATCCCGAGGTACAAAATATCAAAGAAGGATCCATGTTAAAATCGTTTTTAGTGGTGGACTGAACATGTCCATCTATGGACTTAATTTGTAATCTTCTCCTGTGCTTTGTTATACCGATTGTATATTTAGCTCCCTCCTTCGCGAAATCGGCTAGACAATTTTTCTTCGAAGTTGTCCTACTTTTGGAGAAGATTCTTAAGTAGAAATTTCCAAAGAGGCGTTGAAATCAAAATTCTCTAAGTAGAGGTTCATTTAGTACAAAATGTTGATAGAATCAATCCGCAATTAATGTGCTTTTCATACCCGGTACCTATAAGTTGCCCCTCTCTTCGCTTATTCCTCTCGCCGAAATTCGTCAAGCCTTCTTTTGCAAGAGATAAAATCTCAAAGAAGGGTCCATGCCAAATTTATTTAAGGAGGGGATGGTAGCGCTCATACGTATATGTAAGATTCCACCCTCTTACGGCCTGCAATACCCCCCCCCCCCCCTACACACACACAAATGTAACCCCTATTTCTCAAAATCGGATCGACGAATTTATTTTTGAAACTTTTGTTTGTTGGAACAGATCATTAACTGTGAACTGTCAAACGGGCTGAAATCAAAATTGTATAAGTAGGGGTCCACGCATTGCAAATTTTGGATATAATCGGTTCATACAATGCCAGTTTAATGTTGCCAGTATCCATAAGGACCTTACTAATTCTCTGATTCCTCTCTACGAACTTAGTTAATACTTATTTTGGGGTTCAAACATGTCCCTAGGTAAAACATGTCAAAGAACGATCCATGTCAAAATAATTTTTTAGGGGTGGACTGTAGGGTCCATATATGGACTTAAGAGGTAATCTTCTTGTAGGTTTTTTAAAATTGGCATATATTTCGCTCCCTATTTTTCGAAATCTTCTCGACAAATTTTCTCTGAACTTCTTCTAATGATGGAGCATATCCCAGTCTAGAAACCGCCGAAGATGCGTTGAAATCAAAATCCTCTAAATAGGGCTTCAGATAGTACAAAATGTTGATAGCATAGATCCACATTTGTACCTGCTTTTCATATACAGTACTCATAAGTTGCCCCTTATTTCGCCGATTCTTCTCGACGAAATTCGTCAAGACTTCTTTTGTGGGTCGATAGTAATGCTAGAGATAAAGTCTCAAAGAAAGCTCAGTGTAAAAATTCTTTAATGAAGGGTTGTTAGGGCCCATATGCATATGTACGATTTAATCCCCTTACGGCCTGTGTTATATACCCCCCACCCCCCGCATACACACACACCATACATTTATCTCCCTATTTCTTGAAAACGGATTGATGAATTTTTTTTTCTAACTAGCGCTACTGTTGAAACAGATCATTAACTAGGAACTTTCAAACAGGTTTGAGATCAAAATTTTCTAAGTTGGGCTTCACACATTGCACATTTTGGATACAATCGAGCCACACCAGAGTAGTTTAAAATTGCCGGTATCCATAAAAACCCTCCTATTTCTCTGATTGCCTCTCGACGTACTTCGTCAATACTTCTTTTGATAGTCAAACATATCCCTAGGTACAAAATATCAAAGAACGATGTATTTTAAAATCTGTATAAGTGGTGGACTGTATAGTCCGTATATGGACTTAAAGGGGTAATCTCTTTGTGGACTTTTTTTTTTTATACCTACCATATATTTAGCTCCCTATTTCACGAAATAGGCTCTACTGAATTTCTCTGATCTTTTCCTACTGTTCGAGCAGAACCCTAACTAGAAACTCTCAAATAGCCCTTGAAATCAAAATCCTCTAAACAGGGCTTCAAATAGTATGAAATGTTGATAGCATCGAGCCACATTGTTCCTGCTTTTCAAGACTTCTTTGTAGGTCGAAAAAATCCCTATAGGTAAAATCAACTTTGAATAGCCCTACTATTTCTCTGATTACTCTCTACAAATTTGGTCAAGAGTTGTTTTGTGGGTCGAAAAGAACCCTAGAGATAAGATCTCAAAGATGGGTCCATGTCAAAATGATTAAGGGGAGGGGGTCCATAGGTGGACTTGAGAGGTATATTGATATAGCTATATCTCGCAATAGGCCTCGACGAATTTTTCTTAACATTTCCTTCTGTTGGAGCAGATCCCTAACTAGAAACTGTCAAAGTGTTGTTCAGACGAAAATACTTTAAGGTTTTATGTCGTTGAAAATGTTAAAATAATCGGTAATCTCACTGTATCCAGCTTTATATAGCTGATACCAATAAGACCATCCCTATTTCTCCAATTAGGCTAGACTAATTGTTTCATCTCAACATATTATAGTTGTCAACGTGGACCAATAACCTGAAGAGTGTTAAAATTTGTAGCATTTTTTGAATCAGCAATAAGTGGTAACCTATTCCTTATTGAATCAGGAATAAGGAATAAGTAACCAACTAGATGTGAAAATTGTGACTCGGGAATAAGTAATAAGTAACCAACTGGATGTGAACATTTCTGAATCAGGAATAAGGAATAAGTAACCAACTCGATGTGAAAATTGTGAATCGGGAATAAGTAACTGGTTACTTATTCCTTATTGAATTGGAATAAGGAATAAGTGACCAACTGGATTTCAGTCCCTGTGTCAAAAACATCGAGGATGTGTAAACAAGATTTTCTCTGCCCACATAATTTGTTCATCGTTTCATCATCTGAAGTTTTAACCGGCATGTACTGGCTCAATGCCCAATCATATGAATTATTTGAGTAGATGTATATACTATATGACATTGATTACATATTTTATATTTCCATCATCATCAACGTAATATTCGTTATTTTCTCTGTCGTATCTATGTACCATGATACTAATAACATCTCTTATTCAGCTCTCAATCATCAAAAACATGTCAAGCTCTGTCAACAGTTGAATTTTTATATCTGATATATTTTAAACGGCATCATTGACTTAACCAAGTGCATTGTAATAGTGTGCTGTGTCAGGGTTGTACTTGCTAGCACAGACTGAATAGCGTCAAAGAAACATCTATCATCCACGTTTTTATTTTTCACCCGTTCAGGCAAATCAGTGTAGGAGCTTCTTTTTATCGATTGATACCGGTCTACATTCAGTGTTGAATATTCAATCCTCTCAAACATCCACCTCGTGTTCTTATTTCTTTCCTGTCAAAATTTGGTATGTACGGTAAAATATGGAATAAACACTGAATGACATCATCCACTTCATCTCTGTTCATTATTTGTATGTGTATATATCTTGTTCATTATGTGTATGTGTATATATCTTGTTCATTATGTGTATGTGTATATACCTCGTTAACTGGTAAAATTCCATGTACCGTTCGTTTATACTAGCGTATAATCTCAAATAACTGTATAGACGCAGATCTGCCGTCGCATAATGCGCCGGCAGATCTGGGTCTATACAGTTTGTACGGACTAATCAGTAGAACAAACAACATAGACCCTGATCTGCCTGCGCATTATGCGACATTAGATCAGGGTCTATGTTGTTTGCATTTGGACCCGAATATACGCGAGTATAGACGGTATTCAATTTTCTCTCCGTTATACATGGGCTGTTTCTGAGTCTGATAGTAATGTCAAGCTGAAATTTGACAGCACAGAATTAATGGATTTTACTAATTATGACATTTCTTAGAATAGGGTACAATGTCATTGAAAAATTCATACAAATCTTGATTGTTACCATAGTAAAATCTGTACTCATTTACATTTCTCTTGGATGAACCTCTAAACTTTTTCGTGACGATTCTGTTTACATGTTGCTTTTTCATACATCTTATTTCTTTTCTTGTCTGAATAAGCATTAAAAAAGCTTTTATTTTTTCTAACTTGCTTTGGAATCGGTAAATCAAGAACCGAATTCATCATCTTTTAATTTATTTACCAAGCACAATTTCAATATATTTTACTTCTACTAAATCTTTAAATGTGTGTGAAAAAGATATATTTGTCATAAATGTGGCTGCCATATTGAATGTCTGAGCAGCACCATTTCATTTAGGACCAAATAGACCCAGGGATGGATGTGTGTGTAAAGTTTCATGGCAATCCTCAAAGTAGTTTAGGAAAAGTAGCAATAACAAACTTGTGCAAATGGACGGGTGGACATTGGAAGACAGATGTCGGATGACAGATGACAGATGACAGACAAAAGGCCATCTCATAAGCTCTTCTGGTTTTATAACCGGTAGAGCTAAAAAAAGAAAAACCTTTAAATAACTTCTTGTACAAAACTGCTGAACAGAATCTGATCATATTTTAAATAAAGCATCCTGCCATAATGACCTTCCAAATTTGTGCAAAAGATGCTGATCCACCATCAAATATGTCTGCTATTACTAAAACAGAAAAACCCTCAAACAACTTCTTCTGAAACTCTGCTCAACAGAATCTGACCAAACTCTGCGGAAAAACTTTCAAATTTGTACAAATGATGCCAATCCACGACTAAAAGTAGACAAAATTTACACAATTTTATCTAAAAAAAACTGCTGAATAGAATCTAACCAACTTTGACACAATGACACAAAGCATCCTGGCATAGAACCCTTTCAATATTGAACAAATGATGCTGATGTGCCATCAAATATGGATGAATATTCAAACAGTAGTGAAAACTTGAAACGATTGTTTTCATGACATATGCAATCAACAGCATTGAAAAACATTTCAACAAAAGCATTCTCCTGACCCAGATTCCTTAGTCAACTGCTCTTGTAATTTGGCTATTAAGCAGATATCAGCTAGGTGAGCAATCTCGTGCCGACTTGAGTCGCTTGTTTCCACTCTGACCTTGCCTGTTCCCTGATTAACCTTGATATTTCAGTGTATCCTTATAGATATTACTAAACGGAACTAACAGGTCACTTTGACAAACTGTTCATGCTCCATTAACAATATTGAGAAACGTCATCAGGACAGATTTACATCAGAAAATATAATTTGTGCTGTCTTAATTCTTGAAATGTGCATTCTTCCTGGCGTGTGCTAAACTCTTCAAAAGCAGGTCATTGCAAACAACTTTTTAAACCAAAACGGATAAAATTTCTTCTGTTTCTGCATTCAGCCAAGCCTCAAAACAAAACGGATAAAATTTCCTCTGTTTCTGCATTTAGCCAAGCCTTTAACCAAAACGGATAACATTTCTTCTGTTTCTGCATTCAGCCGATTCTCAAACCAAAACGGATAAAATTTCTTCTGTTTCTGCATTCAGCCAAGCCTCAAACCAAAACGGATATAATTTCTTCTGTTTCTGCATTAAGCCAAGCCTCAAACCAAAACGGATAAAATTTCTTCTGTTTCTGCATTCAGCCAAGCCTCAAAACAAAACGGATATAATTTCTTCTGTTTCTGCATTCAGCCAAGCCTCAAAACAAAACGGATATAATTTCTAGTAAGATAAGTAGATACCAGATGACTGGTTTCTCATCCATGCAATGTCTCATGATGAAATTTGATATGCACCTGCTATGAAAAGGCATTAGGGTGAGCAAAACTACCAGGCTTGGAAAAAAATAAGCATTGTTCCTATCTTTCTACACTCATATGATAATGTGAGCATTTGTGTTTAGTTTTAGGACTCCAATGCTTCAGCTGATAAGTGTTCTTAACTCCTTCCCTGTAAAGATCTTTTCATTAGTATGAAAAATTAGTCTGATTTTTTTCTATTTTACATGTGTATTCCTAACTCCTTCCATGTAAAGATCTTTTCATTATATTGAAAAATTAGTCTGATTTTCTATTTTACATGTGTATTCTTAACTCCTTCCCTGTAATGGTATTTTCTTTAGCATGAAAAATGAGTCTGATTTTCTATTTTACATGTGTATTCTTAACTCCTTCCCTGTAAAGATCTTTTCCTTAGCATGAAAAATGAGTCTGATTTTCTATTTTACATGTGTATTTCTAACTCCTTCCCTGTAAAGATCTTTTCTTTAGTATGAAAAATGAGTCTGATTTTCTATTTTACATGTGTATTTCTAACTCCTTCCCTGTAAAGATCTTTTCTTTAGTATGAAAAATGAGTCTGATTTTCTATTTTACATGTGTATTTCTAACTCCTTCCCTGTAAAGATCTTTTCTTTAGTATGAAAAATGAGTCTGATTTTCTATTTTACATGTGTATTTCTAACTCCTTCCCTGTAAAGATCTTTTCTTTAGCATGAAAAATGAGTCTGATTTTCTATTTTACATGTGTATTTCTAACTCCTTCCCTGTAATGGTATTTTCTGTAGATTTTCTATTTTACATGTGTATTTCTAACTCTTTCCTTGTAATGGTATTTTCTTTAGATGTTCTATTTTACATGTGTATTCCTAACTCCTTCCCTGTAATGGTATTTTCTTTTGCATGAAAAATGAGTCTGATTTTCTATTTTACATGTGTATTCCTAACTCCTTCCCTGTAATGCTATTTTCTTTAGCATGAAAAATTAGTCTGATTTTCTATTTTACATGTGTATTCCTAACTCCTTCCCTGTAATGGTATTTTCTTTTGCATGAAAAATGAGTCTGATTTTCTATTTTACATGTGTATTCCTAACTCCTTCCCTGTAAGTTTATTTTCTTTGGCATGAAAAATTAGTCTTATTTTCTAATTCCTTGTATCTGATGAATACATCTCAATCTCTTCTCTCTGTTCTTCACACCCCACCCCACCCCAATCTGATAAATACATCTCAAGTTCCTCTCTCTGTCCTTCCCACCCCACCCCAATTTTCTATAAACAATTTAATATGATGGTGACTTGTACTATTTTTGTCCCTGTTATATTGTCAAAGTCCAGTAGGACTTAGAACCCTGATTAAAAAAACGATGCATTCATAATTTTATCATCATTTAATATCACACTGAGGTGGCATACTGAAGGAAAAACCTAAGGAACAAAAGCTTGTTTAACTGGCAGATGGTGATGTTTGCAACTCAAAGTACTGGACTTTAAAACAATGTAGTTGAAACAAACAGTTATGATACTCAAATCTCTTATTTGCAAATTTACAGTTGCTGGTTTTAAATAGAATGTTTGTTTTGTTGATTTTAATGGCACTTTTAAGACATTATTGGCTATATCATGCCAAGGAAATGGGAGCTAAGTGCCAAGGCTGCCAACCTGGCCTAGCCTGGGTGGGTATTGAACTCACAACCTTTGGATTACAAGTCCAAAGCTCTACCAACTGAGCTACTATGGCTCTCCTTTAAATACAATGTAATTCTATCAAGTACTTTTTATGTCAACCAATAAGAAATTACATACCATATACTCGTTTATAATACGATACCAACTGCAAACTGCATTGACCCATATCTGCCGTCGCATAATGCGCCGGCCGATCAGGGTTTATGTTGTTTGTGCTACTGATTAGTCCTGACAAACTGCATAGATCCAGATATGCTGGCGCATTATGTGACGACAGATCTGGGTCTATGCAGTTTGCAGTTGGTATGGGCTTATATGCGAGTATATACAGTAGTTTTTGTTACTTACCTTTCTTCCTGGGATATATATTTTCATAACATCAAATCTCTCTTTCTCTCAACAATGAACATTTAGTACAATAAATTCTGATATACTGTGTAGCTTAAGGCACCTAAAACTCATTCAAATCTAATACAAGTCAAGTCAACATCACATTGCTGAATACATGCTGTAAAGTATTAGACACAAACAATGCACGATGTCAACATTTCAAACTAAACAGCATCACTACCAAGCTGTTGATGAAACATGAAAACTATATACCAGTAGTTTCATTAAAAATGCTGACATAAACAAGTGCATTATTTATCTAATTTTCTTTTAGACTGGTTTGACACATCAACACTATAAAATAGTGTTGACAAGAAATTTAAGGAAGTTTACACTTAAAAAAATTCCATAGATTTCTTTAGTCAATGACATTTTACAAAAATGCTGCAAAAACTATCAAGTTTTTTAGATTTAGATGAAATGATTTATCAAAATACTCAGGTGTTTAAAACAGTTTTTTTATCTTCAGTAAAAATACTAAGTGGTACAGGAATTACAAACCTTTGACAATGTGATAAATTTTACATAACTAATCATAAAATGGTGGCTCATGAAGACTTGACACTTCAAAGTTTTACCATCCACACAATTGTCTTCTTTAAAAACTGCTAATTTAATCTCAACAAATATTTTATATTTCAATAATGGTTTAAATTCTGTACAAAATATGAATAAATATATCGCAATTTCACTTTTACATTTAACAAACCTGTGTTCACCACAGAATTCTATAAGACATTTAAAAGTGGGTATGTATTTATTGCCACTTCATTATGCCTACTTTCTGGTATTTATTGCCACTTTCATTATGCCTACTTTCTGGTATTTATTGCCACTTTTATTATGCCCACTTTTTGGTATTTATTGCCACTTTCATTATGCCCACTTTCCAGTATTTTTTGCCACTTTCATTATGCCTACTTTCTGGTATTTATTGCCACTTTCATTATGCCTACTTTCTGGTATTTATTGCCACTTTCATTATGCCTACTTTTCGGTATTTATTGCCACTTTCATTATGCCCACTTTTTGGTATTTATTGCCACTTCCATTATGCCCACTTTCTGGCATTTATTGCCACTTTTATTATGCCTACTTTCTGGTAGTTATTGCCACTTCCATTATGCCTACTTTCTGGTATTTATTGCCACTTTTATTATGCCTACTTTCTGGTAGTTATTGCCACTTTCATTATGCCCACTTTCTTCACCTGTGTCACTGGTGTCATAATATTTCTCCATGAAATGTAAATAAAATGCTGGAAACATGAGACCTAACTTTGGTGCACACTCTTCCTATGACATAGGTATGTGTGTACTAGTACAGTATTAGATAGTAATCAAGATTTATTATTATAACAGTGTTAATAATGTAGATTAATAAAACATGTCTTTACTTGTTTCAGCAAAAGCAACATACATAGTACTCTACCATTTGGTTGTTATTCTATGTCAAGAAAAATATTGTAAAAATGAGGTATATTTAGTATAACATACATTTGGTTTGGTTTTGTGGGGTTTAATGCTATTTTTCAACACATGATAGGCTATAAACTGTGGCCGACATATTTAGTATAATATACATTTGGTCTGGTTTTGTGGGGTTTAATGCCATTTTTCAGCACATGATAGGCTATAAACTGTGGCCAGTATATTTAATATAATATACATTTGGTTTTGTTTTGTGGGGTTTAATGACATTTTTTTCAACACATGATAGGCTATAAACTGTGGCCAGTATATTTAGTATAATATACATTTGGTCTGGTTTTGTGGGGTTTAATGCCATTTTTCAACACATGAAAGGCTATAAACTGTGGCCAGTATATTAAATATAATATACATTTGGTTTTGTTTTGTGGGGTTTAATGCCATTTTTAACACATGATAGGCTATAAACTGTGGCCAGTATAATTAGTATAATATACATTTGGTCTGGTTTTGTGGGGTTTAATGCCATTTTTCAACACATGAAAGGCTATAAACTGTGGCCAGTATATTTAATATAATATACATTTGGTTTCGTTTTGTGGGGTTTAATGCCATTTTTAACACATGATAGGCTATAAACTGTGGCCAGTATAATTAGTATAATATACATTTGGTCTGGTTTTGTGGGGTTTAATGCCATTTTTCAGCACATGATAGGCTATAAACTATGGCCAGTATATTTGGTGGAGGAAGAACCTGGGAAGACCCCAGGAAGAACCACTGACCCATGTGAAGATACTGGCAAGCTTCCTTACATATCCACTTTGGTCAAGCCGAGACTCGAATTCATGCGTACAGATGCGAGATGTGTGAGTGATCTTTAAAGGCAAGTGTCTTAGACCACTCAGATAAATGGGGCTCCTTTAGTATAATATACAAGAAGATATTAAACAAAAAATTGCAACTCTCTATTTAGTATAATATACAAGAAGATATTAAACAAAAAATCGCAACTCTCTATTTAGTATAATATACAAGAAGATATTAAACAAAAAATTGCAACTCTCTATTTAGTATAATATACAAGAAGATATTAAACAAAAAATTGCAACTCTCTATTTAGTATAATATACAAGAAGATATTAAACAAAAAATTGCAACTCTCTATTTAGTATAATATACAAGAAGATATTAAACAAAAAATTGCAACTCTCTATTTAGTATAATATACAAGAAGATATTAAACAAAAAATTGCAACTCTCTATTTAGTATAATATACAAGAAGATATTAAACAAAAAATTGCAACTCTCTATTTAGCATAATATACAAGAAGATATTAAACAAAAAATTGCAACTCTCTAGATTGAACATTTATTATAGTCATTCACAGAAGAAAGTAAATATGATTCAATATTTTTGTACTGGCTTGAAAATAAATCAACATACAAAATAGTAGCAAGAAAAATATACTCAAACCAGAAATGTGTCCATACAAAACATATGCCCCCTCCAATATGAACCAATTAAAGGGCAAAGTTGTAAGTCAAACAGGGACCATAACTCTGTAAAATTTGGCTAGAATATGGTTAAAATCAACCCTGATAAAGATCTTAATGTAAAACATCATACCAGATTTGGTTTCAAGTCATTCAATCTTTCAAAAGTCGCTGAGTGGAAACTAAAGGGCAAAAGAAACTTCAAACAGGGGCCATCACTCCATACATTTATATTTTTCCAGAAAATGGTGACAATCAAACTTTTGAGCTAATCCTCCTTGATGTAAAGCCTCATACTCAATTTCATTTCAATCCATCAAGTCCTTCAGAAGTTATCAAGTGGAAACAACATTGTAAGACAAATTGCAAAGTCAAACAAGGGCCATAACTTTCTAAAGTTTTGCCAGAAAATGGTAAAAACTGACGATGACCTAGGTTTTCTAAATATAAAGCCTCATACCAAAATTTATTTTAATCCATGAGGGCCTTCAAAAGTTATTGGAACTAAATATGTGATGGGCATAATGCGACTGAACGGACTAGGGTAGCACTACAATATCCCTCCATATGTATGGCGGGAGCATTAAAAAAAACTACTTAACTATCACACATTTTAGAACAATTTAAGAGGAAATACTTATATTTTATTGTTTTAGTGATATTTTGACAGATACTTGCCAGTAACCAAACACTGCAAATGAATCATGTTGAAATATTGAGCAGGTTTTGATTATTAGCCTGGTATCTATTTATCACAAATGAGAAAGACAAAGTAAGTTCATTTAGAGGCAATATAAAATTGTGAACTATATTCCTCCATCATAAAGAAGCTTTGCATATTACCATCAGAGTTACTTCCTCTGTATTAGGATTTGAAGTTCCTCCTCATTACAGCAGAGCCTTTCCTCTGCAGAATTTTTACCTCTTGCATGTGTTCAGAATTTTTACCTCTTGCATGTGTTCAAAACATGTATATATACAGTAATAGAAATAGATTTTGGTGATGCCAATTTTACTTATTGGAAAGTTGAAGAATAAATTTTCCCAAGCTCAGGTGTAGTTAACACCAAGCTCAGGTGTGGTTAACATTTCTTTCAGAGACAAATCCATGACTTTATGTACCAATCAAAAAGTAATTTTTGGCTAAACTGAAAATTGAAAATTGATGCATACGAAAAAAAAAATGAATTATGAGTATTTATTCCTTTATACCTGCTTAATGTTTAGTGAAAACTTATAGTTATAACCAAGCATTAAGAAAGACATTATACATTTATTGCCCTTATTATATTATATGAAGATTTTTTTCACCTAAGGCAAATCATGTTCCATGTGGGCAAACCCTGAGTGGAACATGACTTGTTACAAGTGAACAAATCCTCATATCTCCCCCAAACAAGGGCAATAAATTGTTTATAATACTGAATCAAAAAAGACTGGGAAATAAGACTGTGTGAGCCACAATCACATGAGAAAGACATGATTGCGTGTTACAATGTTTTCTTCCATGACACATGACATTCTGTGCGCCAATCATTGACACTGTTACTTTAATGAGGTATAATAATAACAAGTATCAAAATAATTTATGGAAGAAAATTTGAGATAAATTATGAAACAGGGGCCTGAGCTTACCCTGGTTGCCATGTTGTGTAGAGACTGAAAGCACAAGACATCCCCTGGTTGCCATGTTGTGTAGAGACTGAAAGCACAAAACATCCCCTTGATAGGGTACCAGTCCATCACATGTTAACCCCCAGCAGACATAGCTGCCCATTTACAGCTGGATCAACCAGTGCAGTCAAGATTACAAACCTTGCACAAAGATACAGCAGCAATGTCAGCAGTGGGACTCGAACCACTAACAACCTGATCTTGTTTCTGGTGTGCTGATATATTGCCTCTCTCCTAACTTTAAAAGCTGACTCAGTCAGAAATATTTTCTTTCATTGAAACAATCAATATCAACATTGCAGAGAAGTATTATCTTTCAGTAGGTGTATGACAACTTGACTAAATTTAAAATTTACATTTGTGATTATTCTAATCTCCAAAACATGCAAAAGTCTATTTGTATGAGTTTGTTGTCTTGCAGTAATTTTCTGATAATTGAGAATTTCTGTGACACAGAGTAGTTCCTAGCTATTACAAATCTAATATGAATTCTTGGATACAAAATAAACACCCACAATGGAGGCCAAAATATCTTGTATATGGATTAATTAACATCTCATTGAAACATATTGTCTTTATTGTTATTCTTTCTCAAATCATGCATTATACAGAGGGACTCAAGCACCATTTATACTTGTCTTTAAGTCAGGTCCCACTAGAAACAACATAGATCATAATCTGCCATCACATAATGTGCTGGCAGATCAGGGTCTAAGATGTTTGTTCTACCAATGACTCCTGACAAACTGCATAGACCCAGATCTGCTGGTGCATTATGCGATGTCAGGTCAGGGTCTATGCAGTTTGCAGTTGGACTATATAAGCGACTATATGCGGTAAAAAACAATCTGATTAAAATCAAGATCTTTTTTATAATAAGTAAATCTGACAGGCACTGATAAAAATTCATATTCTGGTGACCTTTGGAATTTCCAACCCATTAATTTTTGTGTAGAGAATCAGATACAGCACTGAATTTTGTCTTATGAAGAGTTATTGATAATAACAATATGCTCTGAATGAAGAGTTATTGATAATAACAATATGCTCTGAATGAAGAGTTATTGATAATAACAATATGCTGTGAATGAAGAGTTATTGATAATAACAATATGCTGTGAATGAAGAGTTATTGATAATAAAAATATCCTCTGAATGAAGTTTCACTTTCAGAAATATGAAAGCTGTAATTTGATTGGTGAATTAAAAGGTCAAACAAAAACATGACATCGTATCAATGCCCATGAGATCTCCATTATGCCAGAGACCTTAATTTTAATCAGATTGAGTAAATAGCAGATAACTGACAAAAGAATGAATAAAATCAATAACCTAAAATATATTGTGGATAGTTGTGTCAGCAGATAAATAAATTTTGTGTTTGCTTAATTTGTTTTTTAAGCTTTTAATGATCAGGCTGTAGTAGAAGGCTTCATGTGAGATTAGTGTATGCAATAATTTACTCACTATAAAGTTGTTTATTATTATTATTATTATTATTATTATTATCATAGTGTAATTTTTATTTACTTCATTTTTATTTTCCTTCTCAAGCTGTTGTTGCTTCCACATAAATAACAACCATGCTTCATAATGGTAAAAATTCTGCAGAGAAATGAAGAAATACACAACATTATTTAGAAATCTCCCTGTCCTGTTCTGCACAAAATGTACTTTGATCCAGCATGTGAATAAATGTCTTCAGTGTATACAGAATGGAAAAAATCTAGTAACAAACAGTGCTGAAATGAATCTATGAATTGTACAATGAAAAAAGTCCATTTTCAATCACATACATCTGTTTCATTTATGATATTGCAAGAATTTTGCAGAGCGAACCAATTACTGTCTGAGAGAAATTAATGATTTAAGCTATTGTGTGAACAAGAGATCCAAGTGGACATGAGATCACTCACCTGGCTGAAATCTTCCTAATAGTCAAATGCAAAAGCAGTTGGCCAAGAAATCTGAGCCAGTAAGATGCTTTGTGTAAAAATGACTGCTTTCTGTAAAAATGACTGCCAATACTGTTGATCAACTATGTTAAACAAACAATTCTTTCCAGGTTTCTCTATTTTTTTTGTTTGTTTTTGTATCTTCATCCATATTAGACAGCCCATCATCATCATTTGTCCAATACTTAAAGGCCTTTATATGTCTGGATGGTTTCTGTCAAAGTTGGTCAAATTGTGTTAAGTGTCTTTTTTGAGATCAAGGTGTTAAATATTTTTCTAATGTTAGTAATGGTGGTCATATTTAATGATGGATTGATATCACTTGTATAAATTTTAAATTCCTACATGCCACAGTGCTTTCTGTCAAATTTAGTGGTTTTTGAGAAAGATTTGTTTCAAGATTTTTCTATTTTTTACTAACAGTTGCCATATTTGATAGCAGGTTGGCATCATTTATAACTAATTGAAAGCTCTGAATAACAGGATGCATTTTGTTAAATTTGGTCCAGTTCTGTTCAATTTCTTTATTAAGGAAAATGTTTAAAGGTTTTTTAGTAACAGCTGCCATATCTGATGGCAGATCAACATCATCTGTATAATTTTTAAAGCCCCTTATGTCAGTATGATCTCTGTCAAATTTGGATAAATTCTGTTTAATGGTTTTTAAAGAAGTCATTCAAAGATTTTACTATTTTAAGTAACAGTAGCTATAATGGTGGATCCACATCATTTATACAAAATCTGAATTTTTATGCCAAGATGCTCTCAGATTTGGTCAAATTCTGTTGAGCAGTTTTTGAGAAGTTGTTTAAAGGTTTTTCTAATTTTAGTAATGGTGGCCATATTTCTGTGGTGGATTGGTATCATCTGAATGGCATCATCTGAACAAATCTAAAAGACCTTTATGCCTGCATATTTTCGTAAAATTTGGTTGAAGTCTGCTGAGTGGTTTTTGAGAAGTAGTAGTTTAAAGATTGTTCTACTTTTAGTAATGGCGACAATGACAATATTGGATGACAGATCAACATCCATTTAACAAATTTTAAAGGTCTTGATGCTAGAATACTTATTGTAAAAAGTATTTGCAAATTAGTCAAGTGTTGATTGAGAAAAAGTTATAAATAGCAATTGTGAACAGATGGACAATGCATGATAACCGATGGATTAAGGAACATACCAAAAGCTTCCTTGGCCTTATGGACAAGTGAGCTAAAAAAAACTAAATACTACGAGTGCAGGAAGAACAACGATACAAAAATCTATAAAATAAAAGGAAATAATGTTAAGTTATGCAAGATATATGTAATTGGAGTTGATGCGGTAAGGGTATTGCTTCAAAAGCAGTCAATTTAAAAAATAAATTGCTGACTCAAATCCATAGTTAAAATATTCTTCAAATGAATTTAATTACTAACATTTATGCCTATGCTGAACTTAAATTAGGTTTACATAAAACCACAGTGAATGTATGAGCAAAATAGTAGTTGCAGAAAACGTTTTGAGGTTGATTCTCCAGCTGACATGAATGAGATTTTCAAAATGTGTGGCCATGTAAGACAATGGTAAAAGTAAATGAAAATTTTCAGTTCAAGACAGTTCCATTCTTCTATGCAATAATTAATGTTGGATCATTCCATTTTGTGCCAGGGTTGAACAGGGAGTGAAATTAGCCTCAGCACCCAGTGACAGTTGGGTCTATCCCAGATCTTTTGGTGATCTGAAGTTTGACTATTTCCTCAGCACAGGTTGGGTGAATTCCAAAAGTGTTCTTAAAGTGCTGCCATGTTGCTCCACAACTGTAAAACATAACATGATGATAATGTATGTATGTGTATACATATTTTTTTTTCTTCATAATATCTAAGTCTGTTTTCAATCAGAACTCTATAGTTTTCTTTTTTTATGTTCTTCCAATAAGAGAAGAGTTTAATTTTTTGTTTCTTTTATTACTTTAAAAACACAATGCATTTCATGCAATAATATAGATATAACAAGCTAAGAATATTATAAGATTTTGTTTGTTAATATCAATACACAAATGTTTATCATATGAAATCATGAGACAAAGTTGCTTACTGTATTTACAAGAGATATTTTCTGGTACACTGTTATTTGTCTCATTCAGGACTATTTAGTCTAGAACAGAGCAAAGTAAAATATTTGCCTTGCTGAAATAATTTTGAATAATACTCTTTCTTTGAATCAATGAAGAATCTGATGATGTGCAACAATGCATCATCACTGTTATTGGCAAGCCTTTTAGAAGTACACCGCTCCCTTGTTTTAGCATGCCTAGATAACTTGCGAACCTACTTATTGGCAAGCCTTTTATAAGTGTCAACTTAAAATACGTGAAATTCCTACATAATAGAAAAAAAAGCAAAGTATTTTTATTTCTTTAAAAAAATCACTTCTCTGAAAATTAGCCTTCCCTCCCTTACTAATAAGTCAAGTCTAACTGCAAAACTGCATAGACCCAGATCTACCATCATATAATGTGTCGGCAGATCTGGGTCTATGTCAGGGTCTATGTTGTTTGAATATATGATATATAGCATGGTATGGATAAGGGTACATACTTGATAGCCACAGCAAAACCTTGAAGTATTTCTCCAGCATTGGGACTTGTTATGTGAAGGCCAAGTATCTTACTGTTACTCTCTTTGTTACATACCAGCTGAAAGGGAGAGAATCCATATTACATACAAGCTGAAAGGGAGAGAATACATATTACATACCAGCTGAAAGGGAGAGAATCCATATTACATACCAGCTGAAAGGGAGAGAATCCATATTACATACAAGCTGAAAGGGAGAGAATCCATATTACATACCAGCTGAACGGGAGAGAATCCATATTACATACAAGAAAGAATAACATCAGTTTCTTCTGAAATGGTAGTGACATTTGTCTTTCATCTTCCTGTCTCCCTGATAACCCATAATAAAGACAGTTTAAGTTATGGTCAGATTTAACTCCCCTGGAAAAGATTTTCAATATCATATGGAATAATCTTCCAAAACATTTTTATCGATGGTAAATGTAACTTGTACTAAAAGTTTAGGCTACCAAAATATAAGATATCCTGCACTTATCTTCTGTTAAGCACTTATAACCATTTTTTTCTTTAAAACTCATAGACCTCTAGAAATCATGAAAAATTTCCTGCAATCCAATTTCTGCTACACACTTATTATAACATAACAGAATGGCTGAAAGAATGACATTAGTCATTTCAGACAGGTTTGATCACAACTGACCCAGTTTTTATCAATAACCATCCCAGTTCTTCAAGATAAGAGGCTGAAAATAAGTCTGGCTACATATGGCTGCAATGAATACTAAATGGTTGTTTAGCAGTCTATCAAATATACTGAATACCAAATGGTTGTTTGGCAGTCTATCAAAAATACTGAATACCAAATGGTTGTTTGGTAGGCTATCAAATATACTGAATACAAAATGGCTGTTTGGCAGGCTATCAAAAATACATTCATTCAGCAGAGCATGTCCCAAGTACCAAGTTTGATCATGACTGCCTTCATGTTTCTGGAGTCTATTTATCCACTTCTAACTATGATGGTAAAACAGATGCTAATGCTGCTACAGTGAATATGACCTTAACCAAATATATCATGAGGAATATGCCTCACAAGTTTGTTGATAATTGCTCATATAATTATGGGAAAAAATAAAAATAAATGCATGCTACTCTTAAGGGCAATAGTAAGCTCACATGACCTTGGTCCAAGGGAGGTAAAGCTAAGAACAAGGATAAGTTAAAGACTGTATTTGGATTAATATAATGATAGAGTAGTATTACATGATGCTAGTGGCCTGGAAGGGCTGATTCACATCTAATTCACAAATGAACTGTACAAATCAAACTCTTTTATCAAACTCAGAAAAAAAAGTAAGGTATTCAAATAACATTTTTGTTTTTTTCAATTTTAAAAAGCATTCAAATTTTGTTAGAAAGTTAGGAAATGTATCAATCATTGATTTGTTCTCCACTAACAGGTGTCCAATACAGAAATTACCGTCAGATGGAAGCCTGAGGTAAAATATATGTTGCATGAAAAGTATTTACCATATATACTCATGTATAAGCTGATAGCAGCTGCAAACTGCATAAACCCAGATCTGCCATCACATAATGTGTTGGCAGATATGGGTCTATGCAGTTTGTAAGGACTAGTCAGTAGAACAAACAACATAGACCCTGTTGCAGCAGATCAGAGTCTATGTTGTTTGCATTTGGACCAAGATTATATATGAGTATATACGGTAGGCTTAAATAAAACTAGATTACACACAAAAATAATTACAGAAATCATTTATTTGTGCATAGTGAGGAGTAAAATCCTCCAAAACTTTGCAAGAAGTACATGAATGTCATGATTTGTCCTTGTATGAGTTGTAACACATCTTGAAACCAATGAAGACAGCATCAATATTCTGTGTTCCAAGCTGAAAAAACTTGGATTGTACTGCACAGTATACTCATTACAAATATGACACATTTTAACTCTTGACAGATGTCATTTAGTGAAAGGAATGTTTTTTATGTTTCTTGGCAATTCAGAAACATATCCATTGCCACATTTTGGTTAAATGTTTGGTGAATTAAAAAGTATTATTGATGATTTGGAAAGATTGATAAATCTCGCCTAAATTAAGCTTGAAATGTGCTCATACATGTTGGATGACCCTGCCAATATCATGCAATTGAACTGCAAAGTTCTACGTCAAACAGTGGGCATTACTCCAGAAAATGTTGCTGATAAATGACAAAAATTGAACTTAATTTAGATCTTTATAGTAAAAAACCTCATACTAAAGTTGGTTTAAATCCATGAAGTCCTTAACAAGAGTTCCTCGATGGGACCAATACTCTACTGACTGAAAAGAATTTCCAGGAATTCAAGATAAGACCATGTCTTCTTTTTAACTGCTGAGTCTTGAAACCATCTTTTATCTTTGAGCAATAACAAGATTTTCAAATTGGCGCTCTGGTGGCCATATTGGAAGGAAGATCAGCACCATTTTCATTTAGGACCAACTTGATATCATCAGAAGTCTTTTGGTGAAAACCCCATGTGAATATGACCATCCATTCAGAAGAATAAGATTTTCAAGATGGCCACCATGGTGGCGATATTGGATGTCAGAACAGCCTCATTTTTATTTAGGCACAACTAAACATCATAAGAAGTCTTCTGGTGAAAACCTTATGTTAATAAGACTTTCATTCAGGATGAGTAACAATAACAAGATTTTCAAGATGGCTGCCATGGTAACCATATTAGAGGTCAGACTGGCACCATTCTGATTTAAGACCAAGCAGACATCACAAGAAGTCTTTTGCTGAAACCCAACGTTGATACCACCATTCATCTAGTAAAAGTAGCAATCACAAGATTTTCAGGATGGCCACTGTGGTGGCCATATTGGAGGTCAGATTGGCACCATTTTCACTGAGACCAACTAGACATCATAAGAAGTCTTCCAGTGAAAACTCACTGTCAATATAACTTTCCATTCTGGAGGAGTATCAATAACAAGATTTTCAAGATGGATGCCATGGTTGTCATACTGGATGTCAAATTGGCACCATTTTTAGTTAGGACCAAACAAACTTCATAAGAAATCTTTTAGTAAAAACCTCACATAGATATGACTTTCCATTCTGAATGAGTAGGCAATAGCGAGATTTTCAAGATGGCTGCCATGGTGGCTATACTGGACATCAGATTCGCAACAGTTTCATTTTGGACCAACTAGACATCATAAAAAGTCTCCTGGTGAATGTGACTTTGCATTCAGGATGAATAGTGATAAAAAGATTTTCAGGATGGCAGCCATGGCAGCCATATTGGCTTTCAGATTGGCACCATTTTCATTTAGGATCAACCAGACATCATAAGAAGTCTTTTAGAGAAAACTCCATTTTGATATGACCACCCATTCAGGAGGAGTAGCGATAACAAGATTTTCAGGACTGAGCAGTACCCTTTTCATTTAGGACCATGGGATGAATGTGTGTGTAAAGTTTCATGTCAATCCTCTAAGTAGTTTAGCAGGAGAAGCAATTACAAACTTATGCTAATGGATGGATGGATTATGGACAACAGGCCATCCCACAGATCTTCTGGTCTATGACCAGTAGTGCTAAAACTTAACTGAGTAGAAACTAAAGGGTAAAGATCTAAGTTACAAATGGCCAGAACTCCATAAATATTTCCTGGAAAATGGCAAAAATCAAACTTGACCTTCAAAAGTTACTGAGTGGAAACAAAATTGAAGGGCAAAGGTCCAAGTAAACTGTGGCCAATCTTGCCAGGAAAATCACACTTGATCTAGGTCTTCCTAATACCAAATCTGATTTCAATCTATGAAGTCCTTCAAAAATCTATGTAAAACCTCATACCAAATCTGATTTCAATTTATGAAGTCCTTCAAAAGTTATTGAGTGGAAATGAAATTGAAAGGCTAAGTTCTAAGTCAAATAAGGGCCATTACTTGATGAAAATTTGCTGGAAATGGTGGTGCATTTACGTAGGTCACAGTGACCTTTTTCTTTGCTATGATGATGTAGTACTTCTCAGGATGTATGCACATGCTCAGTTTGATGTCTGTACAACCAACATGGTCCAAGAAACTCAACTAGACATTAAAAGTGCACATAATCACTTAGGTGTAAAAGGTAGGTCAGTATGACCTATTTATCATGCTCTAACAGTGTTGCACCTTGTGTGAGTCCAGGGGACATTATTCAACACCAAAATGCCAGTGTCCTCCTAAATTTAACAAATCTGCATATCTTGATCATTATAGAGGGACAGAGGTACATAAAATGTCCCGCTAATAGCTCATCCAAGGTGCAACACTGCTTGAATGATCATGTAAAACAATCTGAAAGATGTACATAATCACTTATGCGTAAAAGTAGTTCACAGTTACATAATTTTGATATAATGATCTACTACTCATCAGGATGCATGCACCAGGGCTTGAAATTAAAGCTAATCTGCAGTTAGTGACTTTGCCAATGGATGACTAAACCCCAGCTGTCACTAAATCATTGGAGTAGTGAAAATTACCACCGGTCACCATCATAACAGTTAACAAGTGGTCTTGTGTCGGATGTATCAAATAAAACATGAGTTGGCATTCCTTTTAATAGTTAATTGATCTGATTATTGTGCTAATTGAGTAACTGCCAACATCCTGCACTTGATGAGGTACAATAAATGCTCACAGTGCAAATGGACAGGTGTTAAAACACTTATCCACTCATTAAGTAAATTGGAGTGATTACTGTCAAAACAGTCTTCGCACACGTGGAACTAGTGTGGTGTACTGGATGCTAGCACGGATTTCATTACTGATGATAGTAAAAGGTGTAAGGTATTAGTCTAGTACTTACCAATCAGAAAAGGTCACATTCGCTGACTCACCTAATACAATAAATCCAGAATTATACTGAACAATGTGTTTTAATATTTATATCGCTGTTGATAAATATTCAATGCATTGTTTGGTGACAATTGTAAACACGTGAAAAGCACAGCTGTTATTGTTTTGAGTTGATGCTAATGAATAATAAATATTGGCTTCTGTTTGATTTAGCAGGATCAGTGAAATTTAGGCAGGATCAAAAAATTTTTAATTAAGACGATCCTGTGGGTTAGTGAAAAAAAAATCCTATTTTTGAGCCCCGATGTACATATCAAGTTTCATGACTGTACAAGCAACAGTGTCTAGGAAACTCATCAATATCTAAAAGAAGAGTCCCAACTAGAGCCTGAGATCACTCACCTGTCCAACATGTACCTAGAAGCCAAATGCAAGGGCAGTTGATCAAGAAATCTGGGTTAACATGATGCTTCTGACCTATCAAGGTATTTTCAGTAATGGCAGCTGTATTGGAGAGTAGATCAGCATCATTTGTGCAGACTTGAAAGGCTTTATGCCAGGATGCTTCCTGTGCAATTTGGTCAAAGTCTCTTGACTGTTTGTTGATAAGAAGGCATCTAAAGGAGTTTTATTTTCAGTGCCAATGGACGTATTGAACAGATGATCAGCACTATCTGTGCATAAATTTAAAAGCCTTCATGCCAGGATGCTTTATGTCAAATTGGGTCAAATTTATTCATATAAAATAGAAAGCCATCTTCCAATGATGATTTTTTTGTCGAATATAGGTCAAATTTAGTTCTACAGTTTCTGAGAAGAAGTTATTTGAAGGTTTACTAGTTTCAGTACAGTATAACCTGTCTGGAGAGACCACCCCTTCTGCCAAATAATTATGTTCCCTCAAGACAGGTAGTCTCTCATGGCAGTGATCTTTCAGGGCAGGTTTTACTGTAACAGTGGCCATCTCTGACAGCAGATTAGCATCATTTGCACAAATTGAAAAGGCTTTCATGCTGGAATACTGTCTGTCCAATTTGGTCAAATTCTGTTCAGCAGTCCGTGAGAAAAAGCTGTTTGAAACTTTTTCTGTCTTGGTAATGCCAGCCATATTTGATGGCATATCAGCATCATTTGTATAAATTTAAATGGTGTTCATGCCTGACTGTTTTCTGTCAAATTTGGCTGAATACTGTTGAGGTTTTTTTGCGAAGTCATTTTAAGGTTTTAGTATTTTTAGTAATAGTGGTGATATTTGATAATGGATTGGTATCATTTGCACAAATCTGGAAGACTTTCATGCTAAAATGCTTTCTGTCAAATTTGGTCAAATCCTGTTCAGTAGTTTTTGGGGAAGACATTGTATAAAGGTTTCTCTGTCTGTAACAGTGGCCATATTTGTACAAACTTAAATACCCTTTATGCCAGAGTAATTTCTGTCAAATTTGGTCCAATTCTGTAAAGCAGTTTTCCATAAGTCAAAAAAAGGTTTGATATTTTTAGTAAAGCTGTCCATATTTGATGTCAGACGGGCACCATTAGTACAAATGTGAAAGGTCTCTATGCAAGTATGCTTTCCATCAAATCTGATCAAATTCTGGTCCGACGTTTTTGAGAAAAAGTTATTTAAAGTCTTTTTTATTTTTAGTAATGGTGGCCATATCTGAAAGCAGATCAGCAGCAGCTGTATAAAATTTGAAGGCCTTTATGCCAAGATGCTCTCCATCAAATCTGGTCAAATTCTATTCAGCAGTTACAGCTTTTTATATTTTTAGTAAGAGTGACAATATTTGGTAGCAGATCAGCATCATTTGTACAAAATTGAAAGGCCTGTATGCCATGTTGTTTTGTGTATAATTTGGTTGAAATCTGTTCCGTGATTTGTGAGAAAAAGTTGTTTGAGAGTTTTTCTGTCTTTAGTAGCACCGGCTGTTCTTAAAAGCAGTTTTTGAGACGTTGTTTAAAATTTTTCTATATTTAGTAATGCTGGCTAAATCTGATGGCAGACTAGTATTATCTGTACATAATTGAATAATCATCTTTTCTGGAAGGATTCATCTTAATCAGAATTGGGAGTTGTGGATTGTCGCCAGGGTGAAAGGGACAAACAAGACATTAATTTTCATAAAACCATGTTAAATGCCTTCTTCTCATTCCAATTGTTTTTTTACACTGGTAGTTGCATTGACCCTGGTTAGATTGACATTAAGCAATTTTTCTTGCCTCGTCATGATATCAACAATGTTCATAGGTATCCAGATATACCAAGACAGGCTAATTTAAGAAAGGATGCTTACTGTCAAATTTGTTCAGCAATTTTGAAAAGAAGCCACAATTAAAAAAAATTCCATTTGTAGTAATGGCAGCCATATTTGATTGAGAATCAGCATTATATGTATGGAGTCTTCCTGCCAGGATGCTTTCTGTTAAATATGGTCAAATTTTTTTCAGCTGTTTTGGAGAAAAATCTTTAAAAGTGATTTCTAGTTTAGTAACAGTGTCCAATTTGATGGCACATTGGCATTGTCTGTGTACAAACTTGAAAGGTATTCATGCCAGGATGTTTCTATTCAGCAGACTAGGAGAAGATGCCATTTAAAGGTTTTCTATTTTTAGTAAGAGTGGTCACATTTGATGGCAACTCAACTTCATTTGTACAGATTTGAATGATCTTCATGCCAGAATGATTTCTGTAGAATTTGGTCCAACTCTGTTCATCAGTTTTTGAGAGGATGTTTGAAGGCTTTTCTATTTTTAGTAATGTCACCATATTTGATAGTGAATAGACATCATTTGCACAAACTTTAAAGACCTTGCGGACAGGATGCTCTGTGTCAAGTTTGGTTGAAATTGTCCCTGGGGTTTTTGTGAAGAAGTTGAAAACAGATGATGGATGATGCATGATGGACAAAAAGCCATACCAAAGTTAAAATGGCCTTACAGTTAGGTTAGCTACAAAAAATGTGCATAATCACAGAAACGAGAAAAGCAGGATACACTGCCAATTTTTGGTATGATGGTGTAGTGAATCCTCATTATAAGTCTGCAAGCTACACTGTCACTGTCACTGTCACAGAAACACAAGAATGGTATTCAGTGAAGCAATTGGAGTACAGTGCCTTGACCAAGGACACACAATGGTAGCCGACCTGAGCTGATCAAATGGTTGGATTCAAACTTGCACCCTTTCAGTCACGAGTCTAGCTTGCCAACCAATTAGCCACCACTGAAACTGACTGAGGCATACAAGGTGCACATGATCATTGGAGCATGAAAAGTAGATTATAGTGGTCATGTGGCACCTGTTGGTGGAGAATTAACCGTAAGTACATGTAACTATATTACTACTGTTCACCAAGTGTGACATCTGTTGGTGGAGAATTAACCGTAAGTACATGTAACTATATTACTACTGTTCACCAAGCGTGACATCTGTTGGTGGAGAATTAACCGTAAGTACATGTAGCTATACTACTACTATTCACCAAGCGTGACATCTGTTGGTGGAGAATTAACCGTAAGTACATGTAGCTATATTACTACTGTTCACCAAGTGTGACATCTGTTGGTGAAGAATTAACCCTAAGTAGCTATATTACTGCAGCAAAAGATGATTTGAAACATATACAATGTTTCAATATCATAGACACCAAATTTGTAAACGACTCCATTGCCTTAAATCCATACAATGATACAAGGTATATGACTTGAGAAAAACTTTAACACATTGTTGATGTCCATGATAAAGACAAGATTCACTGCCAGAAAAGTAGTACCTACGCCTTGCTATCTTCTATGCAGGCAAGACAAAATCAACACAATCATTGTCCAAATAGTCTTCTATGCAGGTAAGACAAAATCAACACAATAATTGTCCCAATAGTCTTTTACCTTAATGTAGCACTGAGAAGCATCTCTTCCTGGGACAGTGAATTCTAAAGGTTTGTAAAATGCATGGTAAATCTGAAAAGTAAAAGCACAGGAAGTGATCAGAAGGTTGAACATATAATTCTGAAACAAAACTCTGATACCAAAATTTTATTGTAAGGCCAAACAGAAATGGAAACTTAAAAGTAAAATTTTTATCATGCAAAATTGTGTGCAGTCTACACTCTTAAATGTATCAAAATAGTGTCCTTCTCATCCTTAAAAAACCAACCCTTTGCCAGAACTCATGGTAAAATTTGAATTCAGTGACAAAGCCTGGAGGTTCAAACTGACCTTTCACTAGAGAAGAAAAAACCATACCCTACTCATTAACATAGCACATCATATAAAATCAAGTATTTTATATTGACGCCTACCCCATGTGAATTGGCATTAGTGTTTTAGTGCATGTTGAAAATGTCATTACAAATGGTTGAAAAATGTTCAAGATATGATGATTGGAAGTTGTATATGATATACAGTGACAGTCAGATAGGTGATGGATATAAGGTCTGTATGTGCTCTTGTAAATCAAGTGATGCTTTCCACCAAGTACTCAGGTTTGAGTGAATACAGCGATATGTTAATTCTTCTCCAAGTGTTCTGGCAACTCTTTGACTTGTTAACTTTGTATGATTATTATTCTTACAATATAAATAATTGTATCAAATAATTTTAAAAGAAAACCCTCTCCAAGACCGAATCTTTTTTTCTTTTTGCAATATTAATTACTAGAATAGATCTCAAATATTTTACAAATGCAATCATACTTGTCTTAAGCTACCACCTGTAGAAAGTGGAAAAAGGGCTTCTTAAGAAAGGTGGTTGCTTAATAGAGGTTTATCATTGATGTAAATGTCAGTCATGATGAGACCTCAAAAAAGTGGCTGTTTAAGACAGGTGGTTGCTTAATAGAGATTTTATAATTGATGTAAATGTCAGTCATGATGGGACCTAAAAAAAGTGGCTGTTTAAGACAGGTGGTTGCTTAATAGAGGTTTATCATGATGTAAATCTCAGTCATGATGGGACCTCAAAAAAGTGGCTGTTTACGACAGGTGATTGTTTAACTGAGGTGACCTTTTTGAGTAGGTCTGACTGTATACTATTCAAAACTATGCATAATAATAACAACGTGTGACTAGACCTTATCTCATATCCATTTTTACCTAAATTTTTCTAAAGTGCATGTAATGATTCCTTGAATGAGCAATATACTACTGCTCCATATGCATAATTCTATTCTTATGTACCATAAAAATGACCCACATTACAAGTGAGGCCACCTCCATCTGCATAATGCTGTTCTTGGGTGCCATAAAAATGACCCACATTACAAGTGAGGCCACCTCCATCTGCATAATGCTGTTCTTGGGTGCCATAAAAATGACCCACATTACAAGTGAGGCCACCTCCATCTGCATAATGCTGTTTTTGGGTGCCATAAGAATGACCCACATTACAAGTGAGGCCACCACCATTTGCATAATGCTGTTCTTGGGTGCCATAAGAATGACCCACATTACAAGTGAGACCACCTCCATATGCATAATGCTGTTCTTGGGTGCCATAAGAATGACCCACATTACAAGAGAGGCCACCACCATTTGCATAATGCTGTTCTTGGGTGCCATACGAATGACACACATTACAAGTGAGACCACCTCCATATGCATAATGCTGTTCTTGGGTGCCATAAGAATGACCCACATTACAAGAGAGGCCACCACCATTTGCATAATGCTGTTCTTGGGTGCCATAAGAATGACCCACATTACAAGTGAGACCACCTCCATATGCATAATGCTGTTCTTGGGTGCCATAAGAATGACCCACATTACAAGAGAGGCCACCACCATTTGCATAATGCTGTTCTTGGGTGCCATAAGAATGACTCACATTACAAGAGAGGCCACATCATTCAGAAGTATGTTTCAACAAGACTGCTATAAAAATGCACAAAATACAAAATATAGGGTAGTGAAATTAATTAGGTAGCAGCAATAGAACAAATTTTAACCAATTTTATGGGATACATGACAATATTCACATTATAAGAGGGGCAGTGGTTTACTGAGAGGTTCTATAGTGATGGTTGGTTGGTTGAGTTTTAATGGCATATTAATAAATTATTGGCTATTTATCATGCCGAGAAAATGGCAGCCAAGTGCCTTTCCCAAGGACCCGGGCTGGCATAGGTGTGTATCTACACCATGACCTTTGGATTACAAGACCAATGCTCTGCCAACTGACTTACCATGGCTCCCTCTATAGTGATGGACTAAGATCACTGAACTGTATTCAAATGGCATGTGAAATTCCAATATTTGAGGAAAGGTAATGGCACTCAAATCACATTTCTGTCAACAGTGGAACCAGCAGGATTATGTAAGAAAATCAAGCCATTAGTGTTGACTGAAGCTAATACTTACTTCAATATTGTCCTCTCCATATCTCTGTATTGCTAGTTCTTCTGACATCCCAATGGAGCCAAACTCCAAGGGTGTGAACACAGTTGTTGGAAACTGCAAATAAACATAGCATGGTAAAGTGACATTTCAAAACTATAACTGTGTCCAGAGGATATGAATGTTTCCCATAAATATGGTGTAATTTGGGAAACTTTGGTTTATTATGCAAGGGGCCCATAACTCAGTCAAATTTTAACAGCAAAGAGTAAAAATCAAACTTGACCTTGGTCTTCTTCAAATTAAGCTCCATTCAAATCTTGGTCCAAAATTCATTGAGTTTTTGTGATCAATGCACCTGGTAATAATGTATGCCCCTCCAAAGAATATGGCAGGAGCACACTATTAAGTCGTTCTAACTCTTGGTGTTATAAGTACCAAGAATCCATTACATCTCATTACCTCAAGTTAAATGTAACAGATAATTAACTAATGCTAAATATTTGCTGGACAAATTAGAGTGTTCCAAAAAACCTACAAATTCAAAATTAGTTTTCTTTCTCACAATTAGGAAGCTGCAGTAGCTTGGTTGGTAGAGCCTTGGACTTGTAATCTAA
This sequence comes from Margaritifera margaritifera, assembly GCA_029931535.1. Taxonomy (NCBI): domain Eukaryota; kingdom Metazoa; phylum Mollusca; class Bivalvia; order Unionida; family Margaritiferidae; genus Margaritifera; species Margaritifera margaritifera. The sequence continues at coordinate 3,281,536 of JAQPZY010001639.1, read as the reverse complement.
GGGTTATGGGTTCAATACCTGCCAGGCCAGTCCAGGTCAGCTGCCCCGGTGTGTCCTTGGTAACGACCCATAGCTCCTATTTCTTCAGAATGATATAGCTAATAATGTGTTAAAAGTTCCATTAAAACCAACAAAAACAAAACAATTCTCACAATTATCTTTAAAGTGATGTGTTCTTAATATATAAACATGCTTAATTTCTGCACAATATTTTACTTTCTTTTCTCGTGGGTGTGTACAGCTTCAGGCCATGGGGTTAATTTTGGAGTATTAATAAATATGGTATGTGACATGATTTGCATCCCCTAATAATCTAGACTGTAAAGTAACTTCCCTCTCTACTAGCTTCAGATAAATAACCAAAAGGAGGTTATTATTTCAATGCCTGTCATTTATGAGGGTATTCCAATCTCAAGATGTTTTAACTGCAAAGAAAAAAATATTTTTTTCTACAATGTGACATATTCACACTATCTCAGAATAAAGATAGAATAAGAGGTGCAATATAGTATGAGAGTGAAATGTATAGTTTTTTAACTCATCGTGTATTCACTGCAATAAAATTGTTTGCCAAATTAAATACAGTAAAACTAGATTTGCTTAAATTCAAAATGGAAAGTAATTACTGCATAAACAAACTGTCAATTAATTCCAAGAAAACAAGAGCATGGAGTGAAATTGTGGCACATATCATGTCACATCAGTTTAAAAAGCCATCTTGTTATCTACCATTAAACAGTTTTCTAATAATTTCCTCAAAAATATTTAAAAAGATATGATTATCTCTTGGCATCAATATGTTGCATGATTTGTAAATAACACAAATTTGCAAAAACTTCCCAACAAGTAAAACAAATCTTTTATGGCGCTCTAACTCTGAATTGAAATAATAGAACAGAATCAAATTTTAAAATAATCGTACAGAATCAAATTTTAAAAACTTTTCTCATTTTAATTTACTTACATTTACACTGGATGTATTAGTCAGTATAAATACACAAAAAGTTACAAACTAGAAATGTGTTCATGAAGAACTAAATGCCCTGCCTGCCACAGTGACCTAAAATAAAAAAAACTTGACACAACGGCTGTGTACATACTGACATGACTAACACTACTGGACTATTCCACATTTGTGCTGGGGCAAAAGAACAAGTTGTATCAGCACACAAGCTATTTATTACAGGTCCAAGGACACCACTTTTGCACCGATTGTCATTTGTTACATTAGAGTACTTTTTTTACCTAATTTTCATATTTTCAGGAGGTTGTGTGCATTTTATAGAAAAACTAACAAAAAAAGTGTTTTTTTCTAGGTAAATCTGACGAAAGGATGAAGGCTCTATAGCTACCTACATGTGTCACATTCACTCCTTGTGAAATATTAAATCCATGCACACTGCATTGTAACTAAATTGTTTACCAGTACTAAAAAAATAAATATTGCTCATAAACTTTGATAGTCTTGTTCTTTGATTGCTTATGTTAATAAACTCATTTCATTTCACATCACTGTGTAGCATTTTGTTTCTGTGACTCAACCGGAAATACTTGTCAATAATGACTGGTAACTTGTTGTTCTAAAGCTGTGCAAAGTACCGTATTGCAGCAGAACAAATATGATGATTACTGTACCTGTACCGTAAATGTTCAGTATTCAATAACTGTGGATCTAATCAATTTTTTTCTTCCGTTATTCTTGGTTGAATTGAAATATAATATTTAGAACTCAAGCAGTGTTAATGTTCTTATCATAGGCACATTAGGGGACATCTTTTTTCTGACTATGGTTTGTCTGTTATGGTAACACTGACACATAGTGAAATAAAATAATCAATTAATGTATGAAGTAAAAAAAAAAAAAATTCTTTGGAAAATAAACTTGTTTTTTTTTTTTTCTTCTCATCTTAAGGCATAGTATTTGATATATCTTTGCGACTATACAGTGATCAATGCTTCACTGATTTAGTGTGGTCTTTTCACGGTAATCAGCACCGGCTAAAGATTTGGTGCGCTAAACATAGTTACAATGCTTTGTTGAGGTAAATTTGCAATTTATTTACTTTTCTTTGGAAAATAAGCTTGGTTCTTAGCTTTATTTCTCATCTTCAACCACAGTATTTGATCCTTCTTTGTTACAATATAGTGAGCAATGTTTATGTGACTCAGTGTAGTGTTTTTAAAGGTAATCAGCACCGGCTAAAGTTTTGATGTGCTAAACATAATTACCATGCATTGTCTTGGTAAATTCTATCTAGGGCACTGAGATATATTTTAGAAGTATCATGAGAGTCCAAATAAGTATAAATACTGGACCTGAACTTTCATATAGCATCTTGTGTTCGATCTTGAAATGCCAGGAATGATGACAGATGAGGACATACAGTGACTTTTCGAGAGTGATGATGATGAAGAGGAATTTGAGGAGTTGATGCATCAACAAGGCGAACCTTAAAATCAGATAGATATACTTTCAATTTTGCCACTTTTTTCATTTTTTTTTTATGACATATGTAAAAAAAAGTATTGGTCATGATCGGGTGCTGCATACTGACAGGAAAGACCAGAGAAACAGTCATGTGATGATTTATTGCAAATGATTCAAACGTCATTAACAAATGATCAGTGCACTATCCAAAATGGCTAACTGTTGCTGCATTATGAAACAGAGTGAAATTATCAAGATTTTAAAATGTATTATATCACATGCACCTTATATGATAGAACAAAGTTTTTTCTCCTCATTTTTGTTCCAAAATCGGGGTACTCATTATACACACCAAAATACAGTAAATATATTGCAAATTTTATACATTAACTTACTGTAGTCATGAAAAAGATGACACCTGAAAGTACCCAAGATGAGAACATTTCCACAATTTGAATTCTACAAATTATAGTTCAACCATGAATAAAGAAATAAATGAAGAAAAAAATGACTAGATCAACAGTTACTGAATATAGAACACTTATGAGTAAGGTAATCAGATTTGTTCCATTGCAATGCAGTATTTTGTATTGCTTGAAAGTATTCATGACAGAGCAGATAACAAGTTACTAGTCTCTCATGTATTTCCTGTTGAGTCACAGAACAAAAACTATACAACAATGTGAAATGAATGGAGTTTGTTGACCTATGCAATCAAAGAACAGGACTAACGAGGTTTGCAAGCATTATTTATTTCTTAAAAAAGGCAAGTAAACAATGTAGTTACAATGCAATGAATTTCATATTTCACAAGAAGTGAATGTGACATGTCTAGGCAGCTTTAGTGCCATGATCCTCTCATCAGATCGACCTGTAAAAATAAATTAAAAATTCTGTTCTACCATAAAACGTGCAACCACTCGTGAAATAAAAAATATGTATAAAAAGTGCGTGTTATACATGCCAAAATATGGTACATTATTTTATTAAGCTAATATTATATTCCACTGCCAAATAAAACCAGTAATGAACTCCACGAAATCCCATAATTGTATATCTTCTCTCTCTCCAATGCATCTGTGATACACTTTGCCCTTGTAAGAAAGCCATGTATGATACCCATATTGCACTTGAGTGTGCTTTATGACCTTAAAATGACATCATTTTGCCTATAACAATGAAGATGTCCATTTCATTTGCAGCACATGGCAATTTTTCCATTTTTATAAATTTAACCACATTATTTTATACAGAACTAAAAAAAAATAATCAAGTGTATTCACTAGTGTGGAATAGGGAAATCCCCCCTCCCCATCCGAGGTCCCAACTTTGGGATCCAAAGCCTTGTTCATGCCTCAAATTTCTGACCTTCGGGTGGGATTTTTCTACCCTACACATGTGCATATGATGAATTCTACTAGTCTCACCTTGGTGTAATCTATCCGTTTTGTGGAGTGATTAAAGAGTCTATGGGCAAGAAATCTGCCTGCTTTTATTGCCACTGGTGTCAATTCTGGAGCACCCTGAAATGAACCAAAATCTATATGAAGATCAATTTGTTTTAATATATCAATAAAACTTATGGTAAATGCATCATAAGTTAATCCTTTGAAAAAATCAACCTAAAACACAACCAAGTCTATTCAAAAAAAGTTGACAAAGAAAGCTGTCATGAAATAAAATGAAGAATGTTTAAAACAAAAGCTAGAACCAAAAAAAACAAGAGTCCACCAAAGGGACTGATGTTTTAATGTCAAAAAGTTTCATCCCTAAAGTTGAAAAGGCTCTAAACTTATACAGTGGAAAGGAAAGTGCGATGGTGAACTTTAAAAACTGACCTGTGACCTTAACCTTGATGACCACCAAAGTAGCACACTATCCTAATCTCTAACATCTCTGAGGTTCAAGACTGGAATTTAAAGAGTTACAGAAAACTTTAAAATAGTAAGTTGTGACCCTGACCTTAATGATAGGACCCCCCCCCCCATATGGTTCACACAAACCTTCTAATGATGAAGTAAAAAATACCAAATTTCATCCCTTAATCTCAAATGGCTTAAAAGTTATAGAGCAGAAAGGAAAGCGTGAAGGAAAACTTAAAATACTGAGTCATGACTTCTACCTTAAGATAGGATCCCCAATGTGATATGCAACACACTTTCTAATGATGCTGTATAAGTGTACCAAGTTTTGTTCCTTATTTCAAAATGGCATTTAAGTTATAAAGTGGAAATGAAAGTGTGACCGACAGACAGATGAATGAATATGCAGGCAGCAGACAATATCAAGGTCACTTTGGTCAAGATATATATATAAGCTCTTTTTAGTTATTTACAGGAAAACAAAAATCTTAAATCCACAGATTATTACATATTTTTTTAAGAATTATTTTCCAAACTGCTGAAAATCACCAAAAGAAACAAAGTAAGCTTGTTTTCACAATTTGTATAATCTAATTGAAACTCACACATAAGACACCTGTAGCGTCCATTGCATAAAAATGTTATGCCATTGATATACCTGCCATATTTCCTGACATTGTAGGGGGTTTTTGAAGACTTGAAAAGTGTGTTTTGAGGTCCCAATGGGTCTGTGCACATGACCCAAAAAGAATGTTGTCCAATTGAGAATAAATTGTCTTTTCATATAAACATATAAAAAAATTACTGGAAATTTAAATTTGATACAAAAAAATATAAAAAATTAACATCTGTTTTCTTTGAGGCATTTAATACACTTACAAATAAAAAATAGTTGGTATATGTAGCATTGTCCAATACCATCACCAGACACTTGTGCCAACACTCGCATAATCACAACCAGATAGATATTAAATAAATAAAAAAATATACCAAGTTTCTGTCATTAAAATCCATTAGACAGTGGAATATTTTCTTAATTAGATACTGTCTTTGCTGCCCTTGATGGTTCGAGGGGAGGGGGGGGGTTGAAGGTAATGTAAGCATCATCTGTGTTCTTCATTGCAGTCCTTTGAGACTAGATGTTACTGTTGTTCAAACTTCCCCAAAAATCTTGCTGAATTTTTCTCAGCATAGAAAACGATCTTTCTGCATCTACATTGCTTTGAGGGTGTGTCAAATATGCAGTGTGGTGTTGCTTAGTCCGATAAATCAATCTGCCAAATCTGTGTCGATACTGATAGACTACTGGTAGTCCATCAGATAGTCCTTCAGTATCAACATATTTGGGGGGCTGATTTATCAGACTAGGTGTTGCTATTTCAGTGGATGTCATACACTCCAGAATGACTGATGTCAATATGGTGTTTGCAATGTGTGCAAAATATTATTTTAGTTTCGCTGGACTTTGCTCACTTCGCAGATGGCTCATCCTTTATTGAATCACAGCTGCATTTTAACAGTTTATCTTAAAAAATGAATCACACTTGTACACTATTCCAACTACCAAACTAATTGTCTTCTGTTTTTTATATATGGATTGAAATCCAAGTTCAAAGTAACATTGACGTTTATCATGAACTTGCCGATAATCTATAATAAAGATGGCTTAAACAGTCATTCAAGACAATGTTGTTTGATAGCTTTTGTTCTTCAGCAAGCATCTCTTTGATTTACCTATAACTTCTAATGGATTGGGTTGTTCTACTGTACCTATGCAAATTAGCCTAATGGGCTCTCCAAAAGCAGTCTTCAAAGGATTTATCAAGGTTTCACTCTAGCTATTCTCAGCCAATTAATTAATCTGTAAAATGGTGGTTGCTTATGTGTGACCACCTTACCTTTTAATTACCTCGATGATAATCTATTGTATAAAGCCGTATGAACTGCCTCAGGGATAGTTTTACATGGGCTCTAAGCAGGACTGTTGATACAGACTACATGCTAGGGACATATATAGTGGTGGTCAACAAATTTACCACTCTCTGCCTGTCTCTGTTTATTTATTTTTCTTTTTCTAAGACTACTGAAAATTGTGTTTCTCAAAACATGATCATGTCGGTGGGTTTGTGAGTAAAAAAAATAGTGTTTTTTGTGACACATCGTGTTATGGCAGGTATGGCAAATGATAAAAATTTTATTTATAATAAATTTGGTGTTAACTTACATGTAAGACATCCCCAACTGCATAAATATGTGGAACAGAACTTCGCTCTGAGTCTCCTCCCATCCCTCCAACCACTTTCCCACTGTCGGGATGTATGGTAACTTTTGTGACATCAATATTAAGCCCTTTCACATCTGGAGCTCTACCTACAAAAGACATATTTAATACACATGTGTGAAAAAAAAGATGTCTTCTACTTTTTTCATGTCTGTGTTAGCAGACAGTGTTGTTTGTGCATAATCTTCCTTGTGGTCACATTAGTGCAGGGGTCCCCAACCTTTTTGTGCCTACGAGCACATTTGTGAGTTTATAAGAGAGTGGCAGGCACCAACAAATTAACTTGACCCATTTTTTTAATTATTATTATTCATAATAACCTCTTCCATGGACACACAAAAAACCTTGGTGGGTGCCATGGTGCCTGCGGGCACCGCATTGGGGACCACTGCATTAGTGGTACCAACATTATTAAGATTTTGTGTTTTGATAGTCATATATTAAATACTGTACATGATACTCATATATTATATACTGTACATGACAGTCATATATTATAAACTGTACATGACAGTCATATATTATATACTGTATATGATAGTCATATATTAAATACTGTACATGAAACTCATATATTAAATACTGTACATGATACTCATATATTATATACTGTACATGACAGTCATATATTATATACTGTACATGATAGTCATATATTATATACTGTATATGAAAGTCAATATATTATATACTGTACATGTACACTGCATTAGTGGTACCAACATTATTAAGATTTTGTGTTTTGATAGTCGTATATTATATACTGTATATGATAGTCATATATTATATACTGTACATGAAAGTCATATCTTATATACTGTATATGATAGTCATATATCATATACTGCACATGATAGTCATATTATATACTTTACATGATAGTCATATATCATATACTGTACATGACAGACAGATTATATACTGTACATGATAGTCATATATTATATACTTTATATGATAATCAATATATTATATACTGTATATGATAGTCATATGTCATATAATGTACATGACAGTCATATATTATATACTGTACATGATAAATATATATTATATACTGTATATGATAGTAATATCTCATATAATGTACATGACAGGCATATATTATATACTGTACATGATAATCATATATTATATACTGTACATGATAATCAATATATTAAATACTGTACATGACAGGCATATATTATATACTGTACAAGACAGGCATATATTATATACTGCACATGATAGTCAATATATTATATACTGTACATGACAGGCATATATTATATACTGTACATGATACTCATATATTATATACTATACATGATAGTCATATATTATATACTGTACATGATAGTCAATATATCATATATTGTACATGATAATCAATATATTATATACTGTACATGGCAGTCATATATTATATACTGTACATGATAGTCATATATTATATACCGTACATGATAATCAATATATTATATACTGTACATGATAGTCAATATATTATATACTGTACATGATAGTCAATATATTATATACTGTACATGACAGTCATATATTACATACTGTACATGATATTGATATATTATATACTATACATGACAGGCATATATTATATATTGTACATGATAGTCAATATATTATATATTGTACATGACAGTCATATATTATATACTGTACATGATACTGATATATTATATACTATACATGACAGGCATATATTATATACTGTACATGATAGTCAATACATTATATACTGTACATGATAGTCATTTATTATATACCATGCATGATAGTCAATATATTATATACTGTACATGATAATCAAATATATTATATACTGTACATGGCAGTCATATATTATATACTGTACATGATAGTCATATATTATATACTGTACATGATAGTCAATATATTATATACTGTACATGATAGTTTTATATATTATATACTGTACATGATAGTCAATATATTATATACTGTACATGGCTGTCGTATATTATATACTGTACATGATAATCAATATATTATATACTGTACATGATAGTCATATATTATATACTGTACATGATAATCAATATATTATATACTGTACATGACAGGCATATATTATATACTGTACATGATAGTCAATATATTATATACTGTACATGACAGTCAGATATTATATACTGTACATGATACTGATATATTATATACTATACATGACAGGCATATATTATATATTGTACATGATAGTCAATATATTATATACTGTACATGACAGTTATATATTATATACTGTACATGATACTGATATATTATATACTATACATGACAGGCATATATTATATACTGTACATGATAGTCAATATATTATATACTGTACATGATAGTCATTTATTATATACCATGCATGATAGTCAATATATTATATACTGTACATGATAATCAAATATATTATATACTGTACATGGCAGTCATATATTATATACTGTACATGATAGTCATATATTATATACTGTACATGATAGTCAATATATTATATACTGTACATGATAGTCAATATATTATATACTGTACATGATAGTCAATATATTATATACTGTAGATGGCTGTTGTATATTATATACTGTACATGATAATCAATATATTATATACTGTACATGATAGTCAATATATTATATACTGTACATGATAATCAAATATATTATATACTGTACATGGCAGTCATATATTATATACTGTACATGATAGTCATATATTATATACTGTACATGATAGTCAATATATTATATACTGTACATGATAGTCAATATATTATATATTGTACATGGCAGTTGTATATTATATATTGCACATGATAATCAATATATTATATACTGTACATGATAGTCAATATATTATATACTGTACATGATAGTCAATATATTATATACTGTACATGATAGTCAATATATTATATACTGTACATGATAATCAAATATATTATATACTGTACATGGCAGTCATATATTATATACTGTACATGATAGTCAATATATTATATACTGTACATGATAGTCAATATATTATATACTGTACATGGCAGTTGTATATTATATATTGCACATGATAATCAATATATTATATACTGTACATGATAGTCAATATATTATATACTGTACATGATAGTCAATATATTATATACTGTACATGATAGTCAATATATTATATACTGTACATGGCTGTCGTATATTATATACTGTACATGATAATCAATATATTATATACTGTACATGATAGTCAATATATTATATACTGTACATGATAGTCAATATATTATATACTGTACATGGCAGTTGTATATTATATACTGCACATGATAATCAATATATTATATACTGTACATGATTGTCAATATATTATATACTGTACATGATAGTCATATATTATATACTGTACATGACAGTCATATATGACATACATACATATATTACATATATGGCAGTCATATATTATATACTGTACATGACAGTCATATATTATATACTGTACATGATAGACATACATTATATACTGTACACAATAATCAATATATCATATACTGTACATGACAGTCATATATTATATACTGTACGTGATGGTCACTTATTATATATTGTACATGATAGTCAATATATTATATACTGTACATGACAGTCATATATTATATACTGTACATGAGTCATATATTATACACCATCCATGATAGTCAATATATTATATACTGTACATGATAGTCGATATATTATATACTGTACACGATAGTCATTTATTATATACTGTACATGACAGTCATATATTATACACTGTACATGACTCATATATTATATACTGTAAATGATACTGATATATTATATACTGTACATGATAGTCAATATATGATATACTGTACATGACAATCATATATACAGTATATGATAGTCATATATCATATACTGCACATGAGTCATTTATTAAATACTGTACATGATAGTCATATATCATATACTGTACATAACAGTCATATATTATATACTGTACATGATAGTCATATATTAAACACAGAGATCTTATAGACCTGTATTTGCTGGATATGTTCAGAAGGTCAAAGGTTATGACCAGCGTATGTTCTGAGCAACTGGACATTGGTCATAGGAGTTCTCAAGTATCAATATATCAACTTGTCTTTGATTTCCTTATCAGTTACACTGATAAATAAACACCTTAATGAAGTAAAATTCATAGGTTACTAGGTCTAGTTTACAGACTGTTTCCTTGATAAAAAAAAATCAATAAAGATGTTGCCAACTAAGCTCAATTCAAAGATGACTACATTTTCTCTTTGTTGGCCAATCAATAGATGTGTCACCAACTAAGTGTGTTTGGTCATAATGTTTTCCCAATTGTTTACACTCTCTACTGCCTCAAAACAACAGAAATAGAGGTGTGAAAATGTATCTCCTGGACCTTTCAAAAGCCCTAAAACTGAACAATTGCCCTTTAGGAATGTACTACAAACATTACATCAGTCCCTCACTATGCATGGTTTGTGTTGTGGTGTGTCAGTACAGGATAATTTTAGAGCAAAATATGTGAAGCCTAGGCCTGAATTAAAAAAAGAAGATACTAGCAACAACAACTAACTTTTATTATCATCTTCCAAGACTTATTTGTGAACTTGATCAAATAAAACTTCACCATCCAACTGAACCAGAAATTCCCTTTAATTACTTTGTTACATAATTTTGAGGTAGTATGTCAGCTTGTTGTCAATTAATAATTAATTTTTAAAAACAGTAGAGTGGAATACAATGCTGTTGTTGGGTGAAATTCTATAGTATTGTTTTCTGAAAGAATAAAAAATTATGTTTTCAAAATAATTAGTTTGAAAGGAAACCAGTTAATCATGGAAAGGATAATACTAATACATGTACAAAAGCAGCAGCAAATCAAGAACAGAAAATGACACATTTTCCATGACATTTAACAGTTTCAAAATTAGGTATATCAAAGTTTTCTATTTTGTCACAACTTGTTATATCTCCTTTGAATGTTTAATTATTAAATTGACAAATATATGGCTCCCAAGTAAATTTTCAGGAGAAAATGTCAGGCAAGAGCCATCAAAATTTCAGGTTCTCTGCTCATACACTATACATGATAGTCATATAGTATATACTATGCATGATAGTCATATAGTATATACTATGCATGATAGTCATATAGTATATACTATGCATGATAGTCATATAGTATATACTATGCATGATAGTCATATAGTATAAATATGCATGATAGTCATATAGTATATACTATGCATGATAGTCATATAGTATATACTATGCATGATAGCCATATAGTATATACTATGCATGATAGCCATATAGTATATACTATGCATGATAGCCATATAGCATATACTATGCATGATAGCCATATAGCATATACTATGCATGATAGCCATATAGCATATAGTATGCATGATAGCCATATAGCATATACTATGCATGATAGTCATATAGCATATACTATGCATGATAGCCATATAGCATATACTATGCATGATAGTCATATAGCATATACTATGCATGATAGCCATATAGCATATACTATGCATGATAGTCATATAGCATATACTATGCATGATAGCCATATAGCATATACTATGCATGATAGTCATATAGCATATACTATGCATGATAGCCATATAGCATATACTATGCATGATAGTCAATATAGTATATAATATACATGATAGTCATATAGTATATAATACACTATACATGATAGCCATAAAGTATAATACTATACATGATAGTCATATAATATCTAATACACTATACATGATAGCCATAAAGTATAATACTATACATGATAGTCATATAGTATATAATACACTATACATGATAGCCATAAAGTATAATACTATACATGATAGTCATAAAGTATATACTGTATATGAGAGTCATATAGTATATGTTATACATGATTGCTATATAATATATACTGTACATGATAGTCCTATTTACAGACAAGACCAAAGTCCAGAGGAAACCTAGTTTTATTTTTGATTCAAAATTGTATCTATGCTCCAATTATGATACCTTCACACATATTGCCACCAAAGATGCACTGTCAATGCATCTTGGGATGAACATATTTCATGCACAAAAACTGGTTCACTATAACCTAGTTTCCAGGGTTTATTCATGATTACATACAAAATAAATTGTGCTGTAGTGCCCATGAGTGTTACAAATGCCATTAAATGTTATAATGTGATGTGTACTGCTGACATAACAATTGGTAAATGTCATGTATAGAAATTGTGAAATTTACTGGCAGTGCCATGCTTTCAGTATTGATACCATGTGCCAGTAGTTGTCTCACCTCAAACAGATATCACATAAAAAGACCTGTAATGGACTTATCCAATCAGTCTTAAGCAAAATTTGTTGTGCACCAGATCTTTGATACAGAAATAGTCTGTTCCTCTACACACACAAACTATGTGAACACTTTCTGTATATACTTGCTTATAAGTCAAGTCCAACTGTAAACAACAATAGGCCCTGATCTGCCATCACATAATGCACCCATCCAGCAAATCAGGGTCGGTGTTGTTTGTTCCAGTGATTACTCCTAACAAACTGCACAGACCCAGATCTGCCAGCACATTATGCACCAACAGGTCTGAGTCAATGCAGTTTGCAGTTGGACTCGACTTATAAGTGAGTATGGTATGGTAAGCATCCACTTCTATCAAGATCTCATATGATTTTGATATCACCAGACTATACCCATGTTTTATAGACTTATTTCATACATACTTAAAGCTTGTAGGCACAATAGCTTTCATAGTTTTTGTTTCATTTCAAACAAATCTATAAAAAAAACACTTTACCTTAAGGAGATATAAAAGCATTATGATATTACTGACTACTGACACCTACCCCCCTTACTACACCTGGATCTGAATCTGTATGGACATGTACGTATCATCATGAAACATCAAACTAAACATGAATAACCTATCTTCTAACAAGGAAAACAGATGCATAGATGCATGACTAAATGAATACACAGACACAAGAACCAATGACCACATGAACCTATGGAAATAGCCAGTCACAATATATTGGTGAATATGGTGATATAAACAGAGAACCAAGAAATTTTACAGAAAGTCTTTAGCTACACAAGAGTAATTGTCATTGTCAGTAATGTATAAATATTACATTATGTATAATATAAACATTAAATGTCACAGAAAGTAATTTTTTTTTATAAATTATGTTTCTCAAATAATACTTAACAATTCACATTAGCTTTAAGAAATAAACTCCTCTACCTCCCTTCTGGAAAGATGAAAATTTCATCTCTCCTGTCTATATACCTTATAGACAAAGGAAAGAAACTCTTACCCATTACGTCCCCTTGGTGGCTACCCATCAACTGAATGTTTACCAGTTTAAGCTGAGCGATACATCAATGAGTATGCTTACATTTGTTTGGTTTTATGGGCGGGTTTAATAGTGATGTGATCGTGTAAGTATTCTTGAAGAAACATAATTTACTAATAAATTTTACTTTCTCTGTCAAATACATTCCTCGATCACATTAAAGTTAGGAGAATAAGTAAAAGGAGGAGGAAATGCATAAGCATCCAACCTCTACTACGGGCACCCTTCGAGGGAAGATTGGCTGGATTCCCTATATGAAGGATAAACTACTCTCATAACATGAAGACAGCACAACCGACAGTCACATAAGTGACAACAATACATGGATTAAGAAGAAATTATTGACTTTCTATTACCGAAAACTCTAAACAATTCCAGCAAAAGCACTAAATGAGCTTACATTTTCATTAGGAGTAACTGATCTTTTGAGATCTTGGAGTGCACCTAGTGTATTAACCACTTTAGCACAATGCTAGAGTTTAAGGTGTTATATCCTTTTTTTAGGACCTTCACTGGAAGAAAGAGATGTTGAGCAGCACTAAACCATCCAATCAAAACTAGAGATAGTTTGGGTCCATCGAAAGGGTATGCAACTCACTCACCATGCATGCCAAAGCTAAGACTATCAGAAAACGTGTTTTATAACACAGGAACTTCAGCAAGGCTCTGGTTAAAGGCTCGAACTGAGTTGAGCCATGTCAAAACCCGCAAAAGATTGAATTTAAGAAACAGGGTGACTGAATTGGGCCTACTGCTGTCTAAAATGGACAGCAGGTCTGATAGATCTTTATCGTGACCAATATCCCCTCTACCATGGTGCATGAAAGTATCAGAAATCATAGATCAGTAACATTTGTTAGTAATAGGGACTAATTATTCACCTATCCAGAGAAGTCAATTGTGGGATTGAGGCAATCAGAGGGGCACTGTTGTTGACACTGCACCAGAGCCTGAAAATCCACCACTTCCCTCATAAGCCTGAAAATCCACCACTTCCCTCATAAGCCTGAAAATCCACCACTTCCCTCATAAGCCTGAAAATCCACCACTTCCCTCATAAGTCTTTAAAGTGGAGGGCCTTCCAGTTGATTAGATTTAAATTCTTTTCTTGCCAAGGTGTGAAGGAAATGCCTACCCAGACAGATATGAAACACCCACAACTGTGGCTGTTTGTGCAGGTTGGGCTTGCCCATTATTTTCCTGGAGACATCTATCATTAGATCAGAATCACTTTGCAGTTTTTGCCCCTTACTTTTTTCATGTCCACATAGATCATACCTGAAGACATGGAGCAGTCAGTGCCACCATTCCTGTGTGTGGCACAATATCTTCCCCCATGAACAACAGACCTGGTGGTTGAACTGGTTGCTGGACATGCAACATGGCTTGCCTTGCCAGTATGGACAGCTGGAAGGGCAGCTGGAAAGTGTGCTGGATGGGTGGCTTGGTGGACAGCTGGATGATTGAGTCAGTGGCCCTCTGGACAGATTTGATGGATCCATGTGAGACTCTGCATACAAGGGAACAGCTGACCAGCATGCAGTAGCATGGCTTGCTGATGCGACAGACCTCTGGTCACTAGTCAAAAGGTACAGCCAGCTGGAATGGCTGGTTGACTGCAAGAACAAGAGTGTATGGCATGGAAGTACAGCTCATCGAGGTTGGTATTATACCCCATGCACCCACACTTTAAAAGTCTGAAGACCATGCCTGGACTTTGCAGGGGACTTACACCCACTGGACTGCTATAGAATGGAAGGACACTCTCACATCAACTCCAAGTCACTACTGGAGATTTGCAATGAACAGTGGAACAAAAAGTCTATCTAAGGCCAGAAACTGCATAAGGGCTATGCCAGTAAAATACACTGGGACCCAAGGAAGGCACTTTTAATTTGAGGTATTCACCCATAGATGTAATTTAGAAGTTTGTATCACTTTCATATGAACTCTTTGATTAAACAGACTACCTTGGCATATATTTTTTAAAAAGTGCTGTCCGGATAATTTGTCTACTAATAAAAATGATAGATTTTCTTGAATATTTTCAGGAAAATTAATATCTTTATTGTCATGTTTGTGTATCAATGAGCCTGACAAGTACAATGTCTAGGTAGGTAAACCTGTTTTCCCATAAAGAACACTTGCATGATAATGTTTCAATGTTCTTTTACAAATAAATAATTCTGGTTGCATTTCTGGCGATTGTTTTTCCCTTTTTTGCTTTTCGTTTTTGTTTGTAAAACTATGACTGTCTGTTAATCATGTACATGTAGTGCCCTTGGTGACAAGTCTTTGTCTACAAACATGACCCAGTTCTAACACTGATATTGTTTCATAACATAAAGATTATCTTTGACAACAGAATGCATCACCAAAATAATATACATCTATTCATATTATCTTATCTCTGAAAATTTGAAAGATAATCCATATTTTCCATCAAAAATGCTTGAATTGATCTTGACACCAAAACTCCAAACATGGTGATTGTTGCCCTAAATATGTAATGGAGCCAAATCACTTAGACTGGTTCAGGAATTTAATTGCTGAATATAATTATTTGAACTCAAATTATAGGTATGAAGACCAAACCAGATACATCCAAAATGAGGTTAACAAAGAGAAATATTGAATAAAAACTGAGACTGCATGAACTAGTGAAACTTGTGTGATTGAGCTGTTGACTGTTTTATCAGAAATAACTGTAAACCCAGTTAAGTTTACTGGAAAAGAGAAAACAAAGATAATAACCCGCACACATATTTAAACACTTTATATCACACAAGGTTATCTACTTTAGTGAGAATAGGAAATGATGTGCATGACTGTCTGGTTTCCATTTCTGCGCTCTCCAGCAGTAAATATAAAAAAGAAGCCTACAATCACAAGGCAGCTCAATGTAATGCAGATGACCATTGATGACCATTGATTTTATAGTTATCAAAGTAATTAATTAATTAATTATGCCAACTGTCTCAAGATGAAAAGGTTGTTTTTCCTTTATCATTACCTTTAACAAGCTTACAGTTTGCTTTGCTTAGGGAACTGCTGTATCAAGTTGTGACACATTTCAGCTGTTTTCAGTGCTGCCTATTGACAACACCTTTCAGTTAACCCATACTTTAATTAGGGTAATCAAAGTGATTTAATGGCCAGATGGCTGACTATACAGGTAAAACAATTGTGTATTCACATTCCAACTTGAATTTTTCGAAACTTGCTTGGTGTCCAGAAATTTTGTGTGCTATTAAAATTATTACAAGATCTGAAAATATGGTGTCCATATAAAACGGTAGTTCTGAGCCATGAGTTCCAAAGTCTCAAGGGACTTAACTCTTTAATTGTCAGTGCTGCTGTAGTGACCCACTGCTCTGCCTAGCTGCTGAAGTCACTGCTGCAGCTGGTTTGGGATCTGACTACCAGATTCTGATGCTGCTGGAGCCAAATGATAACTTTTCAGATAATGACTTGGGGATATGGGCCAATTTTTAAAATTATTTTCCTTATAGTTAACCAATTTTATATACTAAAACCATGCATATATAAAAACTACATCTACTTTCTGTCAGTGTGATTTCCACAAGATGGGTAAAAAAATCCATTTAATGTGAACTGAACACAAACACACTGTAACACTAAAATTTGTCTGTCATTCATTTTATACAAAGTTATTGGTCAAATTTGTACACACAGATATTTGAACAGCTTTTCAAACTGTAATCTAGTCATAATTTGTGGAACAGTGAGTATCTGGAAAGGCCATGTAGATCGGCAATCAAAGGCATATGTCAGAAGAACCAAGAATGACATTACTAGATGTATGCCAAGAAAGGCCAGCATTTCTTCTGGTGTTGTGGGTTGCTAGAGAGAATTGGTCTTCTCTTCCATACATTTTGCTGCATAATTGTTAGTTTAAGCCACATTTCTTTCAATAAATGCCAAAGAAATATATTTCATGAACAAATCTTTTTCCCTGTCATCAAAACAAAAGTAGGACCAATGCTTTCAGTGAACTTGCTGACATGCAGGTCACATTGGCTATTTTGTCCACACAGTGCTGTCTTCATCATCCTATTCTGCTTCCATTTCCAACAGACTGGACAAAAAAGATAGCTTGATATCACTGCCAATACTCCCCAATTCAATATTGTGAATTTCATCCTCTGAAAATTTGAAAAACCAAAAAAATCAGATTCTGAATCACTAACAAAAGCCATTGTCTCCACTATCAACAACAACTTGTCATGTGGTACAAATTCCAGAAAACCTCCCTATTAGTAACCATATTTAGTATATGACACCTTTCACAGCACGAACCATTATTTCTAAACACTATTTTGAGGTTCAATGTCCTTTTACTGCCTATTATTGATGAATGAGATCATTTGTAACATTAACATACAGAGTGGATCTATCCATCACTAAGGTCTAGTGCACATAACCTGCAAGCAGATATAGCTGCTATGGCAGTTAGCAGTTCTTGTTTACAAACAGATTTATCAGTCATTGTGGAGGCAAGACACATGTATGCAGCAATTAAACACATCAGTAGTAGGGAAAGAGTTAATGAATAGATGGGACCAGGTCCTCACTGATATCCCCACCTACCTGGGAAGCACAGGAGTCCAAGGCAGGGGGCTTAAGGGGTCAAGCAGGTGAATGGACCTTGTAACTGGAAATGGAAACCAGGGGCAGAAGTGACAAGGGGAGAGATAACCTCTTCTGCTGTTTGGCTGCTACTTGGCCTCATGACCACTTCTGTGCTAAATCTCTAACTATAATTGAGCATGGTAGCAACAAAAGGTCCGTTCTGATTGTGCCCTGGAAAGCCTCTCCAAACTGGAGAGGATTCTAGTGTCTGAAGACCCTGTGGGCTTTGAAGACAGATCTGGGAAAAGGAGGCAGTAAACTTTGCTTACAAAACTTCCTCCTGCTCTGTCACCTGGAGCATAGGGTGGGGACACATATGGGAACACCAAAATAGGGCCTGACACAACTGGGTCTCCTGGGAACTCATTTGTATCTAACAAAATTAAAAGTTGATCATCTGGTTTTCACTCTTGATGCAAGACAGGACTATTCCTTCTCAACTTCCTCCTTTGGGGGATAGGGTGGGGATGGAATAACCCATTGTTCCTCTCTCTTTGGGGAAGGGGACTGATGATCACTTCTCAACACAGGAGATGAGGAGCAGGCTCCTCCTTTTCCTTAACAAAGTCAGAGGGGATGGGGAGGGTCTACAGCCTGCCCAGTACGTTGACCCATATAACCATCGGAAGGTCATCCATGGTGTCATGGGAGGAAAGTGAGACATGGCTGACTCACAACTGGATGGTGAGAGTCACCAAGCCCCATAAAGGTTGGATGGGAATATAAACAACTGGTGAGAGGGGGGAATGTGTTGACCTAGTCCCTCTCCCTAGATTCCCTAGCTGGGTGATTGAAGCCCAGAGTCCATTCCCCTTATGGACTAAATAAAAACATAGAGAAGGGGTGGGGGTATTGACCTACTTCATTTCCTTAGACCAGTTCCCAGTGGCTGGGCCTAAACCCGGTGCCCAGTGATTGCTTGCAGGCACCAAATGACCAGTACTAATTGCCTTACCTGGTGCCCAGTGCTTGGTACCTGGTGCCCAGTGACCAGTAAGATAGTGACTCATTGACTGGTAATGCATTATCTGGTGCCCATTGCTTGGTGACAGGCATCCTGTGACTTGTATCCACTGCCCAGTTACCAGCCAAAGATGGGAGGAGTCTCTATTTTAATAACTTGAGTCCGATGAAGGATATCCCCTTGATCTATAAATAGGTCTACTTAAGCAAGAAGAAGCCCACACTTCCCTTGCACAGGGAATGTGGGACTTGCTACCAGGTGTTGACAACTTCCTTACACCAGGAAGTGCCGAGGATACCTCTCTCATGGGAGCTGACAAATTCCATCCCCCAGGAAGTGTCAATGACCTGACCCTTGCTGAAGCAGATGATTTCAGTACCATGCAAAGAGCCAATGACTCCTTTCTTATGGAAGCTGGTGACATCCTTACATCAGGAAGTGGCCTACACCTCTCCTGAGAATGAAGGGTCTTCTGGTGAAGAAGAGGAAGCAGGTCCCTTCTTCCAATCCCTACAGATGCAGCAACTTTATGCTAAGACCCACACCTCAACAGATCAAAGACAACAAAAGGACATCTGTCGATGCATGCACACGAAGTGCATGCCAAGCAGGTGGTGTGTGTGTCCCAAACAGCCTTTTTATGACTGCATTTACCCACACCTTGAGGCATATTGAATGCTGAAAGGAAATACCACCCACAAAACAAAAATAAACAATCAACTGGAACCTAACACTGGTTACTAAAAGAGAGATAAAAATGAAGCAATGCTTCATTAGATACATACAAAAAAAACTTAAATTTAATGTCAATGGACAAAAATAAATGAAAATTATGTAAGGACTGGGGAGAAAATATCAATTACAACAGAATAATGTATATGATTGACAAAAGACTACTTAGATGATGAGAGACACCCAGAAATGAAGTCCAAGGAACAGAAGGAAAATATTCCAAATTATGGTAACTAAGGCATCAGACTGGGACCATATTGTTTTTGTTCTAGATCTCCAATTACAAATTGGAGGAGGGAATTTTTACCTTGGACTGCTGACTAGTGCCAGGAAAAATATAGCAAAGTAATAATAGCAGAAAATGTATTGCTGCTATTAAAATAAGTTTGCCTCAATCAACAATTTTACAAATATGGCAGATACCAGTATCTTTCTTGAGAAAAAATCCCAAAGAATATCATTTCAATTTATTGAATATTTATGAGTAATCACCAACATCAGTCAAGTTCAGTATTTTCTTTTTCTGAAGTTTAATATTTTGAATAAGAACAGGTGAAGAGAAAATCTATATTGAAACAAATATATGGTGATCATTTGTAAGGAATTCAATAATTTAGTCATCAATTACACCCATAAAGTACCAGTGGCAGGAAAGAACTGACATAATTAATACATCTTGCAGATAATGAAGGAGTTCTGTTTTTTAATCATTTGACAGTTAACATTAAATTGTTCCTTGTGTCTGATTTTGTCAATTTTCTGACAAACAATACAATATAAAACTGAAGTCATGTTTAAATTTATTTAGGTATGATACCAACAAAATTGCCTGTAATTCGCAATCACATATTCTATATTACATGTAAAAAAAACATCAATTATCAGTACGAGTCATGCATCTAAATTCTGTGATCATTCACTAACATGTACCGAAATTTTCTGAGTTGTCCTGAAGTTTGAACAAGCTTCAGGATAACTGTCATGGTCTAGTCTGAAGCATATGAAATACTATACCGTATTTACCGTATATATTGGGACAGGATAAAATAAATGATTTTTTTCCTGTCCCATAACTTATGGTTAAACATTTTTTCAACTAGATTATATGTCCCAAAACTTATGAACCAAAACAAATTGTGCTGAATTTGCCCCCCCCCCCCCCCGCACCACTTCATGTTACAATAAGGTATGTAAATTAAACGTTTATTTGATAATAAACTGAAAGAAACTAACCTTGTACTGTTCTCATTTATTCCTCTTTTTTGTTCTTCATAAGCAATTTATGCATAAAAGACACAAACGTATCCACTAACACATGGTCCGGTAATGTAGAGTACCGGTCGTGTGTATCGCTTATGTCAGGTAACAACATTGACACATTATTTTATTGACGTGAATATAGGTGTCCTCAGAAGTTTGAATACCGGTATATTATCAAACTTAAAATTGGATCCAGCAAAATCACAAACAATAGAAAGAGAGAGACAGAAATAACAACCGATTGCTTGAAGGCACCAGCAATTCACGCATGATCCGGTGTATGGTGCAAAATAACCAAGAGTGTATTATATCCAGGTTAACAATATAACAACATTTCGCAAATAAAAATCATTATTAGTAAATACATTCCCCGTAAGAGCAAATGACAATATTTTCGCTAGCATGGGATACAGAATGTATTCTTAAAAACAATTAATGCCGTGTATATTATTTACCCTGCAGACATCAATGCCTGTTTGTATCGGTTACGATTACAGATGGCAAACAAAAGAAGACCGGGTGGTGAATAAACACAGCTGGTAGCGAGCAATAGACTAATTGTTTCAACTGACCAGTAGATATCAAATATAAAGTTTATTTTATTACAAAGCAAGCAGACCCTTGAAGCCAACTTTGAATCCTTTTAAGTGTGCAGATTTTTTATATTCAAAGTCGGCAGACCAAGGGAAGCCGGCTTTGGTTGCTTTTAGCAGTATTCACAGGAATTTTGAAAATAAATTGAAACAGTGGAACAGTCGGGGTCTGTAAGTGACACTTTGAGCATACATTGTGAAATGTACTGGTATTAAAGGATTTGCCACAACTGAACAGGTGTCAATTGTGCGGCATGATCACAGGAAGTTCAAATAAATTCTGTCAGCTGAATATGGGACTCTACTTGGCAATGAACAAGTATTAACTCGGCGGCTCGATCAAAGGGTTGTGAAAACAAAGTGAGGCTGCCTTTACAAGCTAAGGGATTTGCACTGGCAGATAACTGAGGAAATATTACTTGGGAATTAATCTGGCTTATGAAAAAGGCAAATATAAATCAACTCAAAACTTTTATTGCATCCAACAGTGTTTATACAGCAAAACAAAATATAATACAAGTACGGGTTGCTCCAACTTGCACGTATTTTGTACGTAGTGCAAACATCTAGTCTCCTATATTGCCCTTAGATTTATCAAATTTTGTTCTTCAAAAGTTTGCAGATAAGAAGACAAGTGTAAACAAACAACACTGACAGCGGTTTTTATTTTATTTATTTAATAAAATAAAAGTTCTAGTGCATTTTTTTTTACAGCTAAGCATCGATATTATGATTTAAAAGGTGTCCCAAAACTTACGACTCGAAAAAAACAATCTGTCCTAGAACTTACAGTGCACAAAAAAATTACTTTAAAAATTAATTTATGGTGTCCCAACATATACGGTGTCCCAACATATACGGTAAATACGGTATATTGCCTGCTTCTCTAAGTACATGAAAGAGTATAAATATTTAATGTGAAAAAAGTCTTACGATTTTTTACAGTTTTCAGAATCTTGCCAAAAATTATCGATAGGTTACCTTTGAGACAATGCTCCTTTGATAAAAAACAAGGAAAAATAACTGATATTTTGCAGGACTATCCTCTTACCTACAGCAAGAAGTACAGTATCAAAGACTTCTTGATGAGACTGCTTTGTCATATCTGTGTATACCACAACCAGCCTCCCATCTCCCCGTTTTTCTATACTTTGAGGTGCACATTTCCTTAGGAACTTGGTGCCAGTATTTTCCATATGCTGCGTGACTAAACCAGCCATTTGCTGAAACAAGGAATGAAATCATTTTTCACAAATTTCATTTTGTATGTAATCAAATTTAACTGATATTTCCTTTTTACAAGCTTGAGTTTAGAATACAGTGTACTGTAAATCACAACACTTTAGCAACATACAATTTTAGAGAATCTCAGATTTTAACATATTAGAAACAACAACTTTAGCAAGTTATTGATATACAAAAATGCACATGTTTGGTGGGAGTTTTAACCTACCTAATGAAAAGCGATACAGATTTCTAAGTGATGACAAGTGTGGTTATTTCATTCCAACACAAGGTATTATTAAAGTGACAATGCAGTTTAGAAATAAATATAATTTTTAAAAAAGGCCATTTTAACATAAACAATGGTGAAAATTCAAAATCGGTTTAAAAGTTCTCAAACTGATTAAGTTTTAACATTTTCAGGGGAGATAACTCTATTCAATATCATTAATATTCATGAGTTCTAATGATGTAACAGATGGTGTAAAAGATTTTTTAAAAATTTGAATGATCTCTTACAATAAAAATCAATATTAATTCTGTTGCAATTTTTAAGTAGCAAGATGTGGAGGACACGTTTAGATAGCTATTTTGGATAATTTTAGCAGCAATGAAAACTAAAATTGTAATGATTTAAATAAATTTAAATTTCCTAAAATCTAAACATTATATCTGGTGGAAATTATTCATATATAACTAGACAGATTTTAAATGTTATGCTAACTAAGAATATATTGAAACTGGAGATTTTTCTCATTCACTTCTCCAGAAAACTTAAACTTTAAAAAAAAAAGTAAACATTTCTTTTTCTCTTTAACATAATATTTATTCATTTTCATTTACAAACATATTTAATTGGAGATGAATGTTTATTTAAATATATTTTATTGAAAACAAAAAATGGAAAAGGTCCAAAATAATTATAATTTTTTTTTAATTATTATAAATTAGATTTCTTCATCTGTGATGTCATCAAAATGAGGAAAAAGTAATATGTTTGTGATGAGTTGTATCCCCTTAAAAGTCTTAAAATGCTCATAACTTTAAAACTACTTGACCGATTTTTATAAAATTTTCACCACTGGTAATCTTAAGATATCCTCTTTTTTTCTGTAATGTTTACCATATATAATCGTTTATAAGTTGGGTCCAACTGCAAACTAAGAAGTTTGTTAGGAGTAATCATTGAAACAAACAACATAGACTCTGATCTGTCAGCACATTATGTGACAGCAGATCGGGGTCTATGTTGTTTGCAGTTGGATCTGACTTATAAGTGAGTAAATATACATGGTATTTCTAAACTTCAGTGTCACTTTAAACCACACATAACATGAATTGCTGCCAACAACATGGAATGTTAAAATGAAATTATAGACAAAAGATCAATCAAAGCATTTCTTCAAGGTAATATCCAAAAAGCCATCTATTCACTCATTTGTCTTACATCCTTAGTAAAATATGGCACATTTGTAATGATGGTTACTAATATCTAACCCAAGTTACAAACTTGTATAACTGCCAGTCCAGGTAGACATTGGCATTTCTAACATACATATTTTTTCATTATGTAAATTTAGCAAGCAACAAACCTGTGCAAAAATTAGCTTGCATGCTAGATTCACTAAAATGTTATGCTTGTTAAAATTCTGTGATTAACAGTTGATAGTTGTATCTCACAAAGACTGGTCAATGGTACAGAAAGTGTTAGCTGTATCTCATAAATGGTACAGCAAGTGTTAGTTGTATCTCACAAAGACTGGTAGACAGTACAGAAAAGTTAGACATATCTCACAAAAACTGGTAGAGGGTACAGAAAAAGTTAGATATATCTCACAAAGACTGGTAGATGGTATAGAAAGTTTTAGTCGTATCAAACAAAGACTGGTAGATGGTACAAAAAGTGCTAATTGTATCTCACAAAGACTGGTAGATGCAAAAAAATTGTTTGTGTATCTCACAAAGACTGGTAGAGGGTACATTAAGTGTTAGCTGTATCTCACAAAGACTGGTAAAGGGGAAAAAAAGTCAGTAATATCTCACAAGACTGGTAGATGGTACACAAAGTGTTAGTTGTATATCACAAAGACTTGCAGAGGGTACAGAAAATGTTAGCTATATCTCACAAATACTGGTAGAGGGTACACAAAATGCTAGTTGTATCTCTCAAAGATTGGTGGAGGGTACAGAAAGTGCTAGTTGTATCTCATAAAGATTGGTAGAGGGTACAGAGAGTGTTAGTCATATCTCACAAAGACTAGTAGATGCTATAGAAAGTGTTAGTTCTATCTCACAAAGTCTGGTAGATGTTACAGAAAATGTTAGTTGTATCTCACAAAGACTGGTAGAGGGTACAGAAAGTGCTAGTTGTATTTCACAAAGACTGGTATATGATACAGAAAGTGTTAGCTGTATCTCACAAAGACTGGGAGAGTACAGAAAATTTTAGTTGGATCTCATAAAGATAGGTAGATTATACAGAAAGTGTTAGCCATATATCACAAAAGCTGGTAAATGCTATACAAAGTGTTAGTTGTATCTCACAAATACTGGTATATGATACAGAAAGTGTTAGTCATATCTCACAAAAGCTGGTAAATGCTATACAAAGTGTCAGTTGTATTTCACAAAGACTGGTATATGATACAGAAAGTGTTAGCTGTATCTCACAAAAAGACTGGTAGAGAGTACAGAAAAATTTAGTTGGATCTCATAAAGATAGGTAGATTATATAGAAAGTGTTAGTCATATCTCACAAAAGCTGGAAATGCTATACAAAGTGTTAGTTGTATCTCACAAAGTCTGGTAGATGCTACAGAAAGTGTTAGTTGTATCTCACAAAGACTGGTAGAGGGTACAGAAAGTACTAGTTGTATCTCACAAAGACTGGTAGAGGGTACAGAAAGTGTTAGTTATATCTCTCAAAGACTGGTTGATAGTATCGGGTACTGAAAGTGTTAGCCATATCTCATAAAGATTGGTAGATTCTACAGAGAGTGTTAGTCATATCTCACAAAGACTGGTAGACACTATAGAAAGTGTTAACTTAGTTGTATCTCACAAAGTCTGGTAGATGTTACAGAAAATGTTAGTTGTATCTCACAAAGACTGGTAGAGGGTACAAAAAGTGCTAGTTATATTTCACAAAGACTGGTATATGGTACAGAAAGTGTTAGTTATATCTCACAAAGACTGGTAGAGGATACAGACAATTTTAGTTGGATCTCATAAAGATTGGTAGATTATATAGAAAGTGTTAGTCATATCTCACAAAAGCTGGTAGATGCTACAGAAAGTGTTAGTTGTATCTCACAAAGACTGGTAGAGGATACAGAAAGTACTAGATGTATCTCACAAAGACTGGTATATGGTACAGAAAGTGTTAGTTGTATCTCTCAAAGACTGGTTGATGGTATAGGGTACAGAAAGTCATAGCCATATCTCACAAACACTGGTACATGCTTCTGAATGTTTTAGTTGTATCTCACAAAGACTGGTAAATGCTACAGAAAATTTTAATTGCATCTCATAAAAACTGGTAGATGGTACAGAAAGTGTTAGTCTTATCTCTTAAAGACTGGTAAATGTACATAAAGTCTTAGTTGCATCTCAAAAAGACTGGTAGATGTTACAAAAAGTGTTAGTAATATCTCATACAGACTGGTAGATGATACATAAAGTCTTAGTTGTATCTCATAAGGACTGGTAGATGTTACAGAAAGTGTTAGTCATATCTCACAAAGACTGGTAGATGGTACATAAAGTCTTAGTTGTATCTCACAAAAACTGGTAGAGAGTACAGAAAACATTACTTGTATCTCACAAAGACTGGCAGATGGTACAGAATGATGGAGGGAGAAATGTATAAACTCCCTACAATTAATACTGCCCCTTGTCATCTTGGCTTTATCTTTTTTTAATGTTACTATAAAACCTTAACATTTACTTACAGGATGGAAACCAAATTTTTACAGAAGGTTAATACACATTTTACTCAGGTTTTATCATTCATCCTGTCCTAAAATCCTCAAATGCCACAAACATAAATAAGATTTCTTCAAATTTGTTAAAGAAAATCTTGAGAATAAATGTTATGATGGCATTGTACAAGAATGTCATTCTTATCAAAGTCACAAGATCAAAAAAAGATTGGTAACAAGTGTATCATCTCTTCAAATGAACAATGAATACAAAATAATAGTCTTTGTTAAAATTGTTATTTAAATAAAGCAAAATCAACTTACCTGATCAAAATGTCGAAGACAAATGGAACGAACCATCACAGTTGTGTCAAAACCAAGACCAGTGAGAAAACCTGCACACTCTAGCGCAACATCTTATGTTTGTTAAAGTCATAACTTGCCTAATATGAAAATCCAAAAGATGGAACTTACACTTAATTTATGCATGTGCACACTTTTCAATTGTTTTAAAATGTTTTAATACATGTAATTTGTAATAGGTTCTTTTCAAGAATTTTGTGAAATGATTTCACTTTTTTATGAGTGTGTGCTACACTGATTATTTTGGAAGTTTGAAGGATATAAAGAAATGATTCCCATGATCAAGGCTCAAATTTTAGGGGTTTTTATTTTTGTTGCTTAGGTGAACATTTGTAACAGCTTTCACAATTTGGGTGCACAACAGTTACTTACTGTATATACTCATATATGTCTAGTCCCACTGCAAATAACATAGACCCTGATTTGCCATCGCATAATGCGTCGGCATATCAGGGTCTTTGTTGTTTGTTCTAGTGATTAATTCTAGCAAACTGCATAGACCCAGATCTGCAAGTGCATTATGTGATGGCAGATCTGGGTCAGTGCAGTTTGCAGTTGGACTCGACTTATAAGCCAGTAAATATGGTACTATACATGCTTGGCTATTTTTATGTGCAAAAACCCTAATCATGGTGCCATGTACATCTATGTAAATATTTCAAACTTTGAAAATCCACTAATAACCAAATACTGAGGTATTGTTCAGTTTCCTTTTATATTTGTCTTTCTGTGTGTGTTCAGTGAGAGTGTGAGAATATCTAAAGACTAGAGTTAATTGCCTTCTTAACAATTGACAAATGATGATTATAAAATAAACTTCATACCTCCACAGATCTGGCATGTGTAAACCCACAAAGAATTCATACATTTTTTTCATTTGATAATACTATCAAAGGATACAGCTACCACCAATAACAAGCCTGCAATGAGAATTTGTGATGTGAGAAAATGAGTATACAGGAGAACATCTATTATCTGAATTCATTAAATGACAAAAGTAGGAATACAGATAACTGAGTCATTCTTTGTATACATTAGAAATGATGTTGTTGAGATGGACCAAGAATTCTTATATCTGATTTTCTAGACAATTGAGGCACTCCTATTATATTTGACTATACAAAATCTCATTCTTGGGAAAATACATATTTATACTGAAGTCTTTGTGGCCGTAAACCATACTTATACTGAAGTCTTTGTGGCCATAAACTGAAGTCTTTGTGGCCGTAAACCATATTTATAATGAAGTCTTTGTGGCTGTAAACCATATTTATACTGAAGTCTTTGTGGCCGTAAACCATATTTATACTGAAGTCTTTGTGGCCATAAACTGAAGTCTTTGTGGCCATAGGCCTGTAAATCTAATCAATCCAAATTCAATACTAAAGTAAGTTTTAAAAATCTTACATGTGTTTGTGAATAAAACACAAAAGGTTTGCCAGACACTATACAGTCAGAAATGGGAATGAAAGCTTTACTATCTGTACTCATCCAAAAATTAAAAATCAATCTAATGAAACTACTGTCTATACTCGCATATAAGCCAGGTCCTAATGCAAACAACATAGACCATGATCTGCCATCGCATATTGTGCTGGCAGATCTGGGTCTATGTTGTTTGTTCTACTGATTAATCCTTACAAACTGCATAGACCCAGATCTGCCAGCTCATTATGCGATGGCAGATCTGGGTTTATGCAGTTTGCAGTTGGTATTGGTTTACACTCAAGTATATATGGTAAGTGCTCAGGGTTCACTCAAAACCATTTATATTAATCAGTGGAATAACAATCTTGTACTTCAGGGTTGGAAGACGCTAATGGTGGTTTTAGTGTTGAAAACTGATTCTTAATGATGCCTCATCAATGGAAATGGTAAAATATATTTGCGACAGCAAAAACCATTAATGCTCCAAAATTCCCCTAATACTGTATATACTCGCAAGTATGTCAGATCCAACTGGAAACTGCACAGACCCAGATCTGCTGTCGCATAATGCGCCTGCAGATTTGGGTCTCTGAAGTTTGTTAGGAATAATCAGTAGAACAAACAACATAGACCCTGATCTGCTGGTGCATTATGCAACAGCAGAGCAGTGTCTATTTTGGTTGTTGTTGGACCCAATTTATAAGCAAGTATATACAGTACATAACAGTTATCACATTTTCAAACATTCTCATAAATATAACTTTCTGTACTACTGTGTCATACTGAATGACATGATGTTACAATGCTGTCAAAATTTCTGACAGTTTATTGTGATTCTTACTGACTCAAATTTTGAAGTTTGACCATTCAGAAAGTGTGTTACATTCATAGATGTATTAAAATCTTCTTGTACACAATATAGTATGATAGATTCAAATCATAAATGACAGAAACATTTTTCCTCAAAGTTATAGCATTAGATGAAAAATGAAAATAGCATGCACATCTTCAATCCATTTGTTTCAGGTGCCCTCTTGGTCTCTATTCATGTTGAAAAGGACTTATTCATGCTGAAAAGGACTTATTCATGTTGAAAAGGACTTATTCATGTTGAAAAGGACTTATTCATGTTTGTCAACATGAGTACAGAGAGCTCTCTGAATCTACAAAGATCACAATCTAGTTCAAAAGAAAAGAATGCAAATAAAATAAACATTAAAAATCATGTGAAAGTGAAAATCTTGTAAGCTGAAAAATACATGTGAATTTTTAAATAAATTGTATCTATGAATTTGATGAATTCCATGTAACTGTCCAAAACTGTCTTTAAGGTAAAAAAACCCCATCCTGAATATGGATAAACCTGCTTCAAAATGTGAACTGGTTTGTTATAAATCTCATTAGTCCATCACTCATAATTAAAAGGGAGCTCAGTATATTTTTTTATTTATACTTGGCCATTGTCCATAATCATGCTGAAGCAATTTTCAGACAGAAAATGAATGGATGGATGGACAAGCAGACATACTGTGAGTAAAATTCCTTCATCTATTCTCACAATTGGGGAATAAAATGAACAAGTTTACTTAATATGAGCTGGGCAAAGGTAATAGTGCTTACGTTTTCCCAGGAGGTTTATTTATCCAGAAAATATCATCACTGGTAACAGCATATTCAGCAGCTCCCTGAACCTTGGACATACAACAAAACAGTATACAGTTAAAAATAAGAGTTTTCATGGGCACAATAAAATGTGTACCACATTAGTGTTGTTTCACTATTTTTTGTGGGGTACCAATTTTTGTGGATTTTGTGGTTGCTTCAAACCACCAATTTAAAGATCCAACAAAAAATAAGCCACATGTGATGCAGAAAGCTCCCCCCCCTCCAACTCCCTCTCCTCCAACTCCTCACTTCAGTTATTTGCTGATACATTCATAGCACTCAACAATGTTCAGTTATTTGTCAATTCAACTTCATTACTGTAATAAAATATCATCTTTTACAGGTGTTTGTTTTATTTTAACACATTAGGGAAAAAAAAGAATTATGAATCAGATTACATTGTTTCTATGCACATGTGTGCATACTGTATCCAGTAGCTGTCTATTCCACTCACTACATTGAATTGATATATGTTTTGAGATCAGTAAGGATAGACAGAAAGGACATTTTTATTAAATTATGTTTCTCTAAGAATATTTACCAGATCACATAAACAGTAGAAAATAACCTCTGCTAACTCAGAATCCAGCTTTTCCTTTAAGACCAATAAAAATATCCAGCAAAATATATGAGGTCATGCCCGGAACTGAGGTGCTATTATGAATTGGGACATGATAACTGTCTGGGTAACTACCAGTGGCCCAACAAGATTCAGCTCTCTCCTTTGTGAGGCATTGTCCTTTAAAAAGAAGCTGGAGAAAGTAGACTGCCAACTGACTCCACTATGTCTTGAATTGAAACATTGCATTCAAAGGCCAGGCTCATCAAAATTGCTCATATTTCTTGAGCTGAGTTCTTCATTATCCTGCATAAGTTCAGAGTATGGCAATCTAATAACCCACTTTAGCTGCAGACTTTCTCTGTGCACCTTAGATAGCATCTGACAGTTCACACAGGGTCCTGCAGCATACATGTGAACCTCCTGGACAGGAGGGTGTTTCTACCAAGTTGAGGGGTGTCTCCCATCCCTCCCATCACACACTGAAATCTCCCATGTATGCAAAATTATTACTGAAAATTAAATTTGTTCTATTTTTTTCACACTCTGGTTCCAGTGTAGTATATTTATGGTAATACTGCCTGTGATCATGTGACTGTGAACTGGCTTAAGCAGGGCAAGACAATTTAGTTGCTAATTTCAAGCAGCATAAATCAATTAACATCCTGCTTCTGTGCTTAAAGTTGTCGAGATGAATTAGAGTCTATACTATGTATGATAAAAAGTAATTTGGACAGGACTAAAGATGCTAATTGATTATGGTTGGATTACTCACAAGCTAGTGGCATAAAACAGGGTCAGTGTGACTTCAGTGTTTAAAGTTTGTCGAGATGTCTAAGTGTGCATTATCTCCCAATGCCAAAATGACAAACTGTAAGCAAAAGAAATATCACACAAAATTCAATCATGGATGGAGACAGGACTTTCAGTGGTTGGAATCAAGTTCAAAAAGGGACATGAATATGCATTCTGCTCTTCCTGTACAGCTGATTTTAAAATCTGTTACGGTGGCAAGAATGACATCACGCGTCATGCAGAAACCCCATCTCATAAAAGCACATTAACTGCGACCACAAAACGCCATCACTGAAATAGTTGTTCACGGAATCTTTATAAAATGTGGATCAAGTTAGACATGCCAAGACACTACCTGCCAACTTTATAGCCAAACATAATCTCCCATTTCTGGTAGCAAATCATTTTTTAGATCTAGTCAAAATAATGTTCCCTGACTCAGAAATCACACAAAAGTTCTCATGCAAATGGACAAAAACTACTCTCATGGTGACTATTTTATTATTCATAAGAAATC
This sequence comes from Margaritifera margaritifera, assembly GCA_029931535.1. NCBI lineage: Eukaryota > Metazoa > Mollusca > Bivalvia > Unionida > Margaritiferidae > Margaritifera > Margaritifera margaritifera. The sequence goes on along the minus strand of JAQPZY010001639.1, from coordinate 3,248,862 downwards.
ATAATCTTAATTGTATTATAATAATAATAATAATATGAATATGAATAATTTATTATATAAACTCATTGTCATGAGCGACCACCTGCAGAACGTGATCAGCGATCATGATTTTTAGGAAAAATATGCATTCAACACTACTATGAATGACTGCATCACAAAAACTTATATAAACACCACTAACTTTGATTTAATCCTCTGTAAACGTGAATGTAAACCAGACTCAAGTACATGTCACTAACTGCCATTGTAATCCGTAATGCCTGGGATAAATGAGGTCTTTGTTTTCGTCTACAATACTAGCAAGTGATAATCGTTTTCTGGATTTGATAATTATTACATGTATTAAAGAGTGGTGATAGTAATGATAATGACAACAAAGGTATCTGCAAATTTGGCTTTAAGTTACAAAGGGTGTGATGGTATAATGTATGCATTTGTGCTTCATGTTGAGAATCTTACTGACATTAAAACAACATCAGACCCAGACAGTACCAATCTTGAGCAGTTCTGACAGGCAGTCAGCAACCTGAATATACCCACAGGTAGGAAAGAATTTAAACTTCTTGGTGGACTCAGTAGAGTTGTACTAACACTGCCACATTCCAATGCAGACACTGAAAGGATACTTTCCATTCTGAGGAAAATTCAGGCCAACTCCAGAGGAAACCTGGATCCAATAACAATACATCATCTCCTAAGTGCTATGATCAACAATGATGAGGACTGCCACCAATATAATCCAGGCAATGATCTCCTAAGAAATGCTAAAGATGTTTGTGGTACATTTTAGGAGAGTATGAATGGCAACAAGCTACTGTGAAAGGACTGATTTGATGACATGATGTGCATATTTTAATATTTTAAAAAATGTAAATTTGTTCGATAGTTGTAATTTTTTTTCATTTGCATGCTAAAAATCAGGTCAATGAAAATCCCTCTTCTGAGGTAAAAACTCCTGACCAAATTTTTGAAATCTCCTGATCTGTTCTTGCCTGACTTGTCTTTTCTATCACATGTATGCTGCAGCTTCGCCTCTCTCTGAAGGAGAGCAGGTGAATAATTAATTTTTGATCAACTGTGGATGGTAACCTGTTCTTAGAGACAAAACCAGGTTGCGTCATTAGTATGACTGAGCCATCAGAATGAAACTGAATGTAGTTCTGTTCCACAAACAGTGCATGCAGCTCACTCACCCTGAACACAGAAGCTAGTCCTATGAGGAAACAAGTCTTTTATGATAACAGCCTCAGCAAGGTCAAAGAAAGGGACTCAAACATGGGTAAATTGAGTCACATCAAGACCCAGGCAAGGTTCCATTTTGAGGAACAAGGTAAGCAAATGGGGTCTGGATAGGTTGAAATTGGACATTAAGTCATAAAGATCCTTATTGCAACCAATATCATCCTTTTCATGATGTCTGATCATGTTAGACATCATGGCACAGTATCGACTGATCGTGATAGGTTATAACATTTTGTCCTCAAAGAGTAAAAGAAAGCTAGCCAACTGGGTGATGGAGGCTAAGAGTGGCCTGACATAATTAATGTAACACCAGTTGATGAAAATGCACCACTTCCCCTTATACATCTTTAAAGTGGAAGGCCTTCTAGCTGTCGAGATCCTGTACATCACCGAAATGCAAAACTCCTTTTCACGCAAGGTGTACCTGACAAGATCCTGGCATGAAGGAAGAGTTTCTCTGGACATTGACGAAATAACAATGACCTGGGCTGCTTGAGCAGTATGTGGGGTCGATATGATTTCCTGCATATGTATGTCACGAGATCGTGCAGATCACTGACTTAGGATCTGTACCATCGGAGAGTGACAATCAGAACTTTTTTCAAGCTTTGCCCCTCATCTTCTCGATTAGTTTCAGTATTAAAACCACTGGGTGGAAGACACAGGCCCACATCCCAGCTTGGGAACTCTCATGCTATAATGCAGAACTCAAGTGATTTCGTGATTTCGTCCCTCTTTGTCAGAAGAGGTAGTTCACCATGACCAAGTTGTCTGACATTATTAAAACCATCTTCCATCGAATGTGCTCTCTCCAAGCTCGGAAGGCATGGAGAATGGCCTTCATTTCCAAGAAACTGATGTGAAGAGCCTTCTCTTGTACTGTCCACTTGCCACTGACCGTCGAGAAGCATGGCTACAAATGTGCCTCCCCCCCCCCAACAACAACAAACTGGCATCTGTATAAATTGTGACTTCTGGTTGAAGGACTTCTAAAGGTCTGATTTCATAATTTTATGATCTAAATGACCTGAGATCAGGTGCCACTGTGCTAGAAGGGCCAATTGTAGAGGGTGCATGTAAAGGCAGCCAAGACAGAAAAAGTCTGTTGCCACGTTGAACAGACTGAGGAATTGAAGAAACTCCCTTGCAATAATGTACATTCTGGCAGGAAATGTCTCTGATCCATAGACAATGCAGTTGATGTATTTGTGAGAAAGATGAAGATGAACCAGGTTGAGACGAGTTAGAAACTCCATACTTAGTTGAACAAAATGCTGAGAAGGGACTAGGATGACTTGTCCACATTGACTATTCACCCTACACTGCACAGGTGGGAGTGAAGGTTGTTCACATCCTCAACTAAAACTTACGGAGTGTTTGTGCAGAAAATCATCCATGTGCACTGCTGTTGCCATGGAGAAGGATGTCCTGAAATGGGATATGATGCACTCCAATGTCTTCAGGAAAACCCAAGAGCAGAGGTGAAGGCCAGATGGAAGGGCGCATAATAGGTACACTGCCCTGCAGTAGCTGAAGCAAAGGAACTTGTGAGATACCATGTGTATAGGTATATGGATATGCACAATGGACAGATCAAGACTGATTGTGTATTCATCGTGCTGCACTGACAACCAAACAATCATATGGTCCTTCCCATCCCCATTTTGAATTTTTGGGCAGCAATAAACTAATTGAGCCAGCCCAAGTCTACGATTGGTCTCAATTACCCATTGGTTTTCAAGATCAGAAAAAGTCTGGAGTAAAATTCCAAGAAGGTAAAGTTTCTGAACTAATTCCACTGCCAGCCTTACAAGCAAATGCTATATCTCCTTTTGCTTGAGATTTCCATCATGAAGGGGGATGATAAAGGGATGGGAGGTAGATAAGTGAGATCTAGAGCCTCTCTGAAATGACTTGGATCACCCAAACATTCTTTGGAAAGAGGTTGATCCAAGTCTGGTGAAAAAGAAGGAGTTTGGTGCCCACAGGAGGGTCACTGGTGGGCAGGAGGGACAGCAAGTTAAACTAGGAAGCATACGTGTACCATGGATCATCCCTGTACCTTGAACAGCTTTAATAATATAAAGCAGAAACAAAAGAAACCTTAACATTTTGATCTTTGCCCAAGATTTTGTGGACAAGACCTCAAATGTGTAATGCAAAACATCCTCTAGTGGCAATATATAGGTATACCAAGCTTCATCCATTTATCTTAAACAGCTGTTAAGTTGGAAAGCAGATGAGCAAATGTGACTGAAACCTAAAATATTGACCTGCGACACTGACCTTGAAGATAGGTCCCTCAATGTGGTATACAACCAACCATTTAATACATGAACATAGTTACACCAAGTTTCATCCCTTCATCTCAAATGAGTCTAGTATTATAGAGTGGAAAGGAAAGTATGATAGAAAAATTCAACACATAACAGCATGACACTGACCATAAAGATAAGACCCCAGTGTGGTACACAACACACCTGCTAATGATGACATATATGTTTCATCCCTTAATCTCAAACAGGTCTAAAGTTATGGAGTGGAAAAGAAAGTGTGATGCAAAACATACAATAGTGAGCCATGACCCTGACCTTGAAGATATGACTCCCAATGTGGTACATGATATACCTCCTAGTAATGATGTAAATGTAAATCAAATTTCATCGCTTATCCTCAAATGGCTTTAAAGTTATAGAGTGGAAAGGAAAGTGTGATGGGAACATAGAATGTTGAGCCATGACCTTAACCTTGAAGGTAGCACCCTGAATATGGTACATGACACACCTGCTATAGATGTACAAATATACCCTGAATATGGTACATGACACACCTTCTACAGATGTACAAGTATACCCTGAATATGGTACATGACACACCTTCTACGGATGTACAAGTATACCCTGAATATGGTACATGACACACCTTCTACAGATGTACAAGTATACCCTGAATATGGTACATGACACACCTTCTACAGATGTACAAGTATACCATGAATATGGTACATGACACACCTTCTACAGATGTACAAGTATACCCTGAATATGGTACATGACACACCTTCTACAGATGTACAAGTATACCAAATTTCATCCTTTATAATTTCAAATGGCTTCAAAATTACAGTGTGATGGAAAACGTAAAATATAGAGTTGTGATCTTTACCTTGATGATAGGACTCCCAATGTGATACGCCACACACCTTCTAGTGATAGTATGTAAGTATACCATGTTTCATAACATGATTTCAAATGGCTTTAAAGTTATGAAGCAAAAGGGAAAGTGTCATGGATGGATGGAAATGCAGATACTATGTCCCCCGCTTTTTTTAAAAAGGTTGGGGGCAATAAATTCTGTCTTGTTAAAAAGTTAGCAGGGTTGATTTTGATAAGAATAAAAGCAAGCAAACAGACTTAAAGATTACATCAATACTTTTACAAAAGACAATTCATTTATTGCCTACCTTTTCTGGGATGGTAGGCCGACCACCAACAGCTATTACTATGTTAGATGCTTTAAGCAGCCTCTGCAAAAAAAATGTAAAAATGTTACTAAGTAAAAAATAATTCTTACCGACAACAAAATGTTGTCTCACCATCAATATGACCTTTGACCTTGTAGCTTTCATAATTAATAGGAAAACTTCTGGAACATGTTTATAACAAACATGGATTTTAAATTATTTGGCTATGGTGAAAGGATGATTTAAGTACATATTTACATTTAATATATGCATTTAACTACATTTTTCACAGAGTTGTGTTTTTGTGAATAAATATGAGAATGCCTACTTCTTGGATTTCAAAGGGTTTCACTGGACCTCCTTGTCATGTCAAACTATTAAACCAAATGCGGCTTTCGGAAACTTATAAAAATACCACAAAAACCTTGCTCTAAATGTTAATGCTGATTGCAGATCAATACCATGAAAATGTAAATATTTGCAAATGTACAAAAAAAAAAGACAAAAAAAATAGACAATTTTCTGTTTTGGAAACTGCTTGTGAAAAACTTTTTATTTAGGGATTGAAATTTCTGACTTCAGTTTCTTCTCATAAAATAAAAAGTTAAACTGATTAGGGAAGGTAAGCGAAGGCCTAAAGTGCTGATGTCTGTAGATGAAATCACTGTACAATCATTACATTACAGTCTAGATGAAATCACTGTACAATCATTACATTACAGTCTGTAGATGAAATCACTGTACAATCATTACATTATTGTCTGTAGATGAAATCACTGTACAATCATTACATTACAGTCTGTAGATGAAATCCGTTTACAATCATTACATTACAGTCTGTAGATGAAATTACTGTACAATCATTACATTACAGTCTGTAGATGAAATTGCTGTACAACCATTACATTACAGTCTGTAGATGAAATCACTGTACAATTATTAAAATATTGTCCGTAGATGAAATCACTGTACAATCATTATAATACAGTCCGTAGATGAAATCACTGTACAATCATTACATTACAGTCTGTAGATGAAATCCGTTTACAATCATTACATTACAGTCTGTAGATGAAATCCGTTTACAATCATTACATTACAGTCTGTAGATGAAATCCGTTTACAATCATTACATTACAGTCTGTAGATGAAATTACTGTACAATCATTATAATACAGTCTGTAGATGAAATTACTGTACAATCATTACATTACAGTCTGTAGATGAAATCCGTTTACAATCATTCCATTACAGTCTGTAGATGAAATTCATATACAATCATTACATTGTAGTCTGTAGATGAAATTACTATACAATCATTACATTACAGTCTGTAGATGAAATCCGTTTACAATCATTCCATTACAGTCTGTAGATGAAATTCATATACAATCATTACATTGTAGTCTGTAGATGAAATCCATATACAATCATTACATTACAGTCTGTAGATGAAATTACTGTACAATCATTACATTACAGTCTGTAGATGAAATCCGTTTACAATCATTACATTACAGTCTGTAGATGAAATTACTATACAATCATTCCATTACAGTCTGTAGATGAAATCCATATACAATCATTACATTACAGTCTGTAGATGAAATTACTATACAATCATTACATTACAGTCTGTAGATGAAATTACTATACAATCATTACATTGTAGTCTGTAGATGAAATTACTATACAATCATTACATTACAGTCTGTAGATGAAATCACTGTACAATCATTACATTACAGTCTGTAGATGAAATCTGTATACAATCATTCCATTACAGTCTGTAGATGAAATTCATATACAATCATTACATTGTAGTCTGTAGATGAAATCCATATACAATCATTCCATTACAGTCTGTAGATGAAATTACTGTACAATCATTACATTGTAGTCTGTAGATGAAATCCGTATACAATCATTACATTGTAGTCTGTAGATGAAATCCGTATACAATCATTACATTGTAGTCTGTAGATGAAATCCATATGCAATCATTCCATTATAGTCTGTAGATGAAATCCATATACAATCATTACATTGTAGTCTGTAGATGAAATCCATATACAATCATTACATTGTAGTCTGTAGATGAAATCCATATGCAATCATTCCATTACAGTCTGTAGATGAAATCCATATGCAATCATTCCATTACAGTCTGTAGATGAAATCCATATACAATCATTACATTGTAGTCTGTAGATGAAATCCGTATACAATCATTACATTACAGTCTGTAGATGAAATCCATATACAATCATTACATTGTAGTCTGTAGATGAAATCCATATACAATCATTACATTGTAGTCTGTAGATGAAATCCATATGCAATCATTCCATTACAGTCTGTAGATGAAATCCATATGCAATCATTACATTGTAGTCTGTAGATGAAATCCATATACAATCATTACATTGTAGTCTGTAGATGAAATCCATATGCAATCATTCCATTACAGTCTGTAGATGAAATCCATATGCAATCATTACATTGTAGTCTGTAGATGAAATCTATATACAATCATTAGAAATCTATATACAATCATTACATTGTAGTCTGTAGATGAAATCCATATACAATCATTACATTGTAGTCTGTAGATGAAATCCATATACAATCATTACATTGTAGTCTGTAGATGAAATTCATATACAATCATTACATTGTAGTCTGTAGATGAAATCCATATACAATCATTACATTGTAGTCTGTAGATGAAATCCATATACAGTCATTACATTGTAGTCTGTAGATGAAATCCATATACAATCATTACATTGTAGTCTGTAGATGAAATCCATATACAGTCATTACATTGTAGTCTGTAGATGAAATCCGTATACAATCATTACATTGTAGTCTGTAGATGAAATCCATATACAGTCATTACATTGTAGTCTGTAGATGAAATCCGTATACAATCATTACATTGTAGTCTGTAGATGAAATCCATATACAATCATTACATTGTAGTCTGTAGATGAAATCTATATACAATCATTACATTGTAGTCTGTAGATGAAATCCATATACAATCATTACATTGTAGTCTGTAGATGAAATCTATATACAATCATTACATTGTAGTCTGTAGATGAAATCCGTATACAATCATTACATTGTAGTCTGTAGATGAAATCCGTATACAATCATTACATTGTAGTCTGTAGATGAAATCCATATACAGTCATTACATTGTAGTCTGTAGATGAAATTCATATACAATCATTACATTGTAGTCTGTAGATGAAATTCATATACAATCATTACATTGTAGTCTGTAGATGAAATCCGTATACAATCATTACATTGTAGTCTGTAGATGAAATCCGTATACAATCATTACATTGTAGTCTGTAGATGAAATCTGTATACAATCATTACATTGTAGTCTGTAGATGAAATCCGTATACAATCATTACATTGTAGTCTGTAGATGAAATCCGTATACAATCATTACATTGTAGTCTGTAGATGAAATCCATATACAATCATTCCATTACAGTCTGTAGATGAAATCCATATACAATCATTACATTGTAGTCTGTAGATGAAATCCATATACAGTCATTACATTGTAGTCTGTAGATGAAATCCGTATACAATCATTACATTGTAGTCTGTAGATGAAATCCGTATACAATCATTACATTGTAGTCTGTAGATGAAATCCATATACAATCATTACATTGTAGTCTGAAGATGAAATCCATATACAATCATTACATTGTAGTCTGTAGATGAAATCCATATACAATCATTACATTGTAGTCTGTAGATGAAATCCATATACAATCATTCCATTGTAGTCTGTAGATGAAATCCATATACAATCATTCCATTACAGTCTGTAGATGAAATCCATATACAATCATTACATTACAGTCTGTAGATGAAATCCATATACAATCATTCCATTACAGTCTGTAGATGAAATCCATATACAATCATTACATTACAGTCTGTAGATGAAATCCATATACAATCATTACATTGTAGTCTGTAGATGAAATCCATATACAATCATTACATTACAGTCTGTAGATGAAATCCATATACAATCATTACATTGTAGTCTGTAGATGAAATCCATATACAATCATTCCATTACAGTCTGTAGATGAAATCCATATACAATCATTACATTATAGTCTGTAGATGAAATCCATATACAATCATTACATTGTAGTCTGTAGATGAAATCCATATACAATCATTACATTATAGTCTGTAGATGAAATCCATATACAATCATTACATTGTAGTCTGTAGATGAAATCCATATGCAATCATTACATTGTAGTCTGTAGATGAAATCCATATACAATCATTACATTGTAGTCTGTAGATGAAATCCATATACAATCATTACATTGTAGTCTGTAGATGAAATCCATATACAATCATTACATTGTAGTCTGTAGATGAAATCCGTATACAATCATTACATTGTAGTCTGTAGATGAAATCCGTATGCAATCATTCCATTACAGTCTGTAGATGAAATCCATATGCAATCATTACAATACAGTCTGTAGATGAAATTCATATACAATCATTACATTACAGTCTGTAGATGAAATCCATATACAATCATTACATTGTAGTCTGTAGATGAAATTCATATACAATCATTACATTGTAGTCTGTAGATGAAATCCGTATGCAATCATTCCATTACAGTCTGTAGATGAAATCCATATACAATCATTACAATACAGTCTGTAGATGAAATTCATATACAATCATTACATTACAGTCTGTAGATGAAATCCATATGCAATCATTACATTGTAGTCTGTAGATGAAATCCATATACAATCATTACATTGTAGTCTGTAGATGAAATCCATAGATGAAATCCATATACAATCATTCCATTACAGTCTGTAGATGAAATCCATATACAATCATTACATTGTAGTCTGTAGATGAAATCCATAGATGAAATCCATATGCAATCATTACATTACAGTCTGTAGATGAAATTCGTATACAATCATTACATTGTAGTCTGTAGATGAAATTCATATACAATCATTACATTGTAGTCTGTAGATGAAATTCATATACAATCATTCCATTACAGTCTGTAGATGAAATCCATATGCAATCATTCCATTACAGTCTGTAGATGAAATCCATATACAATCATTACATTGTAGTCTGTAGATGAAATTCATATACAATCATTCCATTACAGTCTGTAGATGAAATTCATATACAATCATTCCATTACAGTCTGTAGATGAAATTCATATACAATCATTCCATTACAGTCTGTAGATGAAATTCATATACAATCATTCCATTACAGTCTGTAGATGAAATTCATATACAATCATTACATTACAGTCTGTAGATGAAATCCGTATACAATCATTACAATACAGTCTGTAGATGAAATCCATATACAATCATTACATTGTAGTCTGTAGATGAAATCCGTATACAATCATTACATTGTAGTCTGTAGATGAAATCCATTTACAATCATTCCATTACAGTCTGTAGATGAAATCCATTTACAATCATTACATTACAGTCTGTAGATGAAATCCGTATACAATCATTACAATACAGTCTGTAGATGAAATCCATATACAATCATTCCATTGTAGTCTGTAGATGAAATCCATTTACAATCATTCCATTACAGTCTGTAGATGAAATCCATATACAATCATTACAATACAGTCTGTAGATGAAATCCGTATACAATCATTACATTGTAGTCTGTAGATGAAATCCATTTACAATCATTCCATTACAGTCTGTAGATGAAATCCATATACAATCATTACAATACAGTCTGTAGATGAAATCCGTATACAATCATTACATTGTAGTCTGTAGATGAAATTCATATACAATCATTACATTGTAGTCTGTAGATGAAATCCATTTACAATCATTCCATTACAGTCTGTAGATGAAATCCGTATACAATCATTACAATACAGTCTGTAGATGAAATTACTATACAATCATTACAATACAGTCTGTAGATGAAATTACTGTACAATCATTACATTACAGTCTGTAGATGAAATTGCTGTACAATCATTACATTACAGTCTGTAGATGAAATTGCTGTACAACCATTACATTAGAGTCTGTAGATGAAATCACTGTACAATTATTACATTATTGTCTGTGGATGAAATCACTATACAATCATTACATTACAGTCTGTAGATGAAATCACTGTACAATCATTACATTATAGTCTGTAGATGAAATCAATGTACATTCATTACATTATTGTTTTGCTTGAAGAATGGTCCACTACATGTTAGTTGTTATGACAGGTATTTAAAATTTGTTTTGAATTTCAAGACTGAGAATTTAAGACTTACGTTGTTAGAGAACTCATGACCTCACTCTTCGTGTCAACTTACAAATCTGACAAATTTATTACACAAAATCATGCAAAGTGCCTTCCATATGGATGGCAAGCACATTAAACACACTCTGCATACCAGCATACTAAACACACTGTAAAAACACTGTACCAGAATATTAAACACACTCTGCATACCAGCATATTAACACACTGTAAACACTGTACCAGCATATTAAACACACTCTGCATACCAGCATATTAAACACACTTTGTGTACTAGCATTTTATGCACACTTAGCACACCAGCCCACTTACATACATGTAGCACTTGGTAGCATATTAAACACACTCTGCATACAAGCATATTAAACATACTCTAAATACTGTACAAGCATATTAAACACACTCTACATACCAGCATATGAAATGCACTCTGTATACCAGGATATTAAACACACTCTCCATATCAGCTTACTTACATACATGCAGCACTTGGTAGCATATTAAATACACTCTATATACCAGAATATTAATCACATTCTACATACCAGCATATTAAACACACTCTACATACCAGCATATTAAACACACTCTACATACCAGCATATTAAACATACTCTACATACCAGCATATTAAACACACTCTCCATACCAGCATATTTTTCACACTCTCCATACCAGCATATTAAACACACTCTATATACCAGCATATTAAACACACTCTATATACAGGCAGATTAAACACACTCTATATACCAGCATATTAAACACACTCCACTCTACATACCAGCATATTAAACACACTCTACATACCAGCATATTAAACACACTCTCCATACCAGCATATTAAACACACTCCACTCTACATACCAGCATATTAAACACACTCTATATACCAGCATATTAAACACACTCTCCGTACCAGCATATTAAACACACTCTACATACCAGCATATTAAACACACTCTACATACCAGCATATTAAACACACTCTCCATACCAGCATATTAAACACACTCTACATACCAGCATAATAAACACACTCTCCATACTGGCTCACTTACATACATGTAGCACTAGGTAGCATCCTTCCACCCCGCAAATCAGTAATACAATAGGTGCACTGTTTACACTAATCAGTAATACAATAGGTGCACTGTTTACACTAATCAGTAATACAATAGGTACACTGTTTACACTAATCAGTAATACAATAGGTACACTGTTTACACTAATCACTAATACAATAGGTGCACTGTTTACACTAATCAGTATTCCAATAGGTACACTGTTTACACTAATCACTAATACAATAGGTACACTGTTTACACTAATCAGTAATACAATAGGTACACTGTTTATGCAAATCAGTAATACAATAGGTACAGTTTACACTAATCAGTAATACAATAGGTACACTGTTTACACTAATTTCCTGTCCCATGATATCATCTACAGACTATGCATGAACAAATGATTTAAAGCAAATAATTGATACTATCAGAATGAAGGAGCAAAATGTTACAAACTAACTTATAATAATGTGAAGTAAGTATAAGAAACAGAAATGTTTTATACCTGTAGTGCTTTCTGTAATAACATGTATATTTTTTTGTTTGAGACTGGTCACTGTACACACAGTAGTGCAATATGATAAAAAGTTGGACAGTTGCCATAGTGATTATAACAGGATGCATAATATTGTCTTTTAAGGAGAAACAATAAATCAGGCCAAGAGTCAGATTTGTGGAGATTACTTTTCCATACCTGTGACAGAACTAGGATTTCAAACCAGTAGATTTACAAATTTTGATCAGTAGATTGGCTTCTAAAAAGGTAGATTTTTTATCGGCATAAATTTTACGTGTTTTAAGGGGATTGAAAACAAAACAAGTTCATTTTATCACATAATATGTATTCTCTTCATATTATAATAAAACACAAATTTTGAACATGATTCAGATTCAGAATCTGATGGAAAATGTTACAATAATAGTTAGTTAATATGAGCCAGTATATTGTTAATTAAATGAAAAAGGAAGAGTTGTACATCTCACAGTTCACTGCAAAGATTTTGTATAAAATCCACAGGCATTTTTAGTTTCCTTCACAAGATCACTGTCTGGTGACCACTGGTGACATTCACTGTGATTGTCAACCTTCACACTTAGCATGCTCTCAATAGTTTTCTGGTCCAGGCTTCCCCTTGAATCACACTGGATTTTCGGAAGAATGGAGAATGTCCTCTCTGTGTCAGCATTGGAATGTGGCAATGATAGGACAACTACACTCAGTCTGGAAAGAAGTTCTAACTTAAGTTTTCCTGTTGCTGGGTTTCTGAGGCTGCTGACTGATCTCCAATATTGCTCCAAGCTCATTTCACCCCGAGGAGGAAGTTCCTGGCTTGGACTTGATATGTATTCCTGATGCTCATTCTCAAGGGCTTGTTTCTCTTCTAGGCTTATGTCCAAAAATCTGTTGGCAAGTTTCACCACTGTAATTAATTTTAAACAAATTAGATTTAGACTTGAAATAAACAGTTAAAAAACACATGATTTTAATAATTTATCCCAACTTTAAAATTAAATATTAAGTAATACATTTTTAACTCGCGGATATATTTTATCTAGGACTTGAACATAATTTTTGTGCTTTTATGGTTATTTTCTAGAAGTCTGAACTTCACATTAGTAATATCTGGTTCACTGGTGATGACCTTGGTTGAAACAAACTTTCCCAGAAGCTTTCTTAGCAGCCTGGTCATCTCTACATGTAGATGTCCAATCACTGATTCACCAGTCTAAAAAGACACAATGCAAAGTCAGGACCTTTGCTACTCGCCTGCACACACTTAAATTCTGGTATCCAAGCGTTGTTAAACTTGTTGTAGTATTTCTTAGCTGGTGGCTTTTTAGTGTTGGGAGAAAGCGTATGTTTCGGCATTTTGACATGAATTGAAAAAAAAATATACAAGCTGCCCTTAAATATTCATCTTAAACCATCGTGAACAAGACAAGAACAATTAAAAGACATCAAATCAAAATACTTACTCAAAGTGTTTCTGCCAAGATCATTTTTGGTCGGTCTCTCCGTTTTAGCTTCCTTCCACTTCAGATCGGCCGAGTTTTAATCAAAGACTCATGGAGTACCTTTGATCCTTTTATTACTTATAACACCTCAAACAACATCCCACATTTGGCCTTAAACTCTCCAAATTACAACAAGGTAATCAATTAGCCGCTTCTTTGTACACATGCTAACAATTGTAATCCAACTATTCAACCACGCATCGTCGAACATTTCCGGTTCCCAGTAGACTGGTTCTGGCTGGTTTATCTAATGTGTTTATAGAACGCGTTAAAAAAAACGGGTTTAAAAAAAAAAAAAAAAAATTTTCCTTGAAATTTTCAAAACCGGTAGATTTCGACTACTAAACGGTATGTGCGGTAGACGGTCTTCAAAACAGTATTTTTGGCCTACCGCCAGTAGAATCACAGGTATGCTTTTCTCTGGTCTTATCAGATTTCCCTGTACTAATTCTACATTCTAACCAGTCAGAACATCCAATCTGAACATCCAATCAGAACATCCTTGAACAACAACAAAAAACAAGAGTCCCTCAAAGGGACTGATGCTCTACTACCATAATGAATTTCCAGGAATTTACAATAAGACCATTTCTTATTTTTAGTTGCCGAGTGTTGAAACCATCTCTGATATTCTTGCACAATATGATTTTCAAATTAGCCACTGTGGCAGCCATAACGGATGTAAGATTGGCGCTATTTTCATGTAGGACAAACTAGACACCATTAGAAGACTTTTGGTGAAAGCCTCATAACCATTCATTCAGGAAAATTTGTGACAAGATTTTCAATATGTTCTTTGTGGCAGCCATATTTAGGGTCAGATTGGCACCATTTTCATTCAGGACCAACTTGACATCATAATTAATCTTCTGGTGAAAACCCCATGTTGATATGTCTTTCCAATTAGGAGGAGTAGCAATAACAAGATTTTCAAGATGGCTGCCATGATGGTGGTCATACTAGATGTCAGATGGACACCATTATAAGAAGTATTCTGGTGAAAACCCACTGTTGATATGACTTTCCACCTAGAAGGAGTAGCGATAAGATTTCATGATGGCCGCTGCTGCAGACATATTTGATGTCAGCTGCACACCATTTTCATTTATGACCAATTATGACATCATAAGAAGTCTTCTGGTGAAAACTCCATGCCAATATGACTTATCATTCAAGAGAAGTAACAATAACAAGATTTTCAAGATGGCTGCTGTGGTGGCCATACTGGACTTCAGATCGGCACCATTTCGTTTAGAACCAACTAAACATCAAGTCTTCTAGTGAAAACCCCATGTTGATATGACCATCCATTCAGGTGGAGTAGCAATAACAAGATTTTTACTATGTCCACTATAACGGCGATATTGGATATATGAGCAGAACCATTCATGTGGGACCAAAAAACATCATAAGAGGTCTTCAGGTGAAAACCCCATGTCAATATGACTTTCCATTCAGAAAGAGAAGCGATAAAAAGATTTTCAAGATGGCTGCTGTGGTTGCCATATTGGATGTTGGATTGGCACCATTTTCATTTAGGACCAACTAGACAACAGAAGAATATTTTTAGTGAAAATCCCATGCTTATATGACTATCCATTTAGGAGGAATAGCAACAACAAGATTTTCAAGATGGATGCTGTGGCAGCCATATTGGATGTCTGAGCAGCAAAATTTTCATTTAAGACCAACTAGACCTTGGGATGAATGTGCGTGTAAAGTTTCATGGCAATCCTTCATGTAGTTTAGGAGAAGTAGTGATAACAAACTTGTACTAACGGATGGACGAATATCGGAAAACAGACAACAGACCATCCCATATCCTCTTCTGGTTCATGACCAGCAAAGCTAAAAACATTGGATGGAACTGAATGCAGCTGAGAACTATACTGACAACTACTTCCATTAACATCACACAATACGGAGGTGGAAGGAGACAGACAGAGGCAAATAACCCCAAACACATCAAATTGATGAGGATTCCTACAATTACTACTAAGTTTTTCCCCCGAGTTTGATAAAAATGGCTAAGTGATGACCTGAATGCATTCTAACATAGCTGTAAATGTAACATGACTTCTGATTGGTCAAACAGCAAAATTTGCTGCAATATAATCCATGATTAACTACTGGACACTTTAAAGCCAATGTGGTGTCATTACTCAATGTAAAGTATTATTTATTGTTATATTTTCTCTAATTTCTGAGTAAAATTATTAAATTGCATTAGAATGGGAACTAATCTTGGGGATTAGGCCCATAGCTTCTACATACAGCCTTACACTGATTAATACATGTACAGTACTATATTTCAAATTATGTACTGTACATGCATTATTTATAGGTAAATTTTAACTAACAATATATGAAATTTTATATAGCAC
Source organism: Margaritifera margaritifera (assembly GCA_029931535.1). Lineage (NCBI taxonomy): Eukaryota > Metazoa > Mollusca > Bivalvia > Unionida > Margaritiferidae > Margaritifera > Margaritifera margaritifera. The sequence goes on along the minus strand of JAQPZY010001639.1, from coordinate 3,232,326 downwards.
AGGTATTATTATAAGTAATTGTAAGCAACAATACCAACCCCTGTGACTTTGACCATTTTTAACATATTGCCAACATAAAACACTATAACAGCTACAAAGCAATATGTGCTGAATAACGATGATCTTACACACCAACACATTATTGTTGAATCCATCTCTCTCTATCCGACACACACAGTCACTAATAAGTCTTTCTGAGTAATTCGAGTTTTCATTGTAATTAGATTCATGAGGTGAGGGCAAAAATGAGACAAGAACTGTACATTTAGTTTTTACATTAGTATGATATGGTCAGCAAGTATCATATGTCACGTAGACCTTAATCAAGTCTAATCACCTTTTTTTTGAACATGTTCAGTATTCCAGAAAATTTATTATTTGTTTACATTTAATTTTTCATACTTTGAAAAGAATAGTTATTATTTCATGTATGAAAAATTACAAGAATTACAAGAATTACAGTACCTCTTTTCCCTTTGCATTCACAGCTTTGACAGTGTGGTCATCCACAAAGAAGCCCCGGGCATTCAAGTACTCCACTTTTCTGAAAAGTAAACAAATGGCAAAACACAAACCAGAGTAAACAAAAGGACCATAATACTGACCACCAACTAGTTACAAGTAAAACAGGTGCCAAATGTTGACCACTAAGTCCGAGAATATTACCCATCTACATCTCACCCTTACTATAATGCAGTAATTGGCATCCATTACTGTCTGAGAATATTACCCATCTACATCTCACCCTTACTATAATGCAGTAATTGGCATCCATTACTGTCTGAGAATATTACCCATCTACATCTCACCCTTACTATAATGCAGTAATTGGCATCCATTACTGTCTGAGAATATTACCCATCTACATCTCACCCTTACTATAATGCAGTAATTGGCATCCATTACTGTCTGAGAATATTACCCATCTACATCTCACCCTTACTATAATGCAGTAATTGGCATCCATTACTGTCTGAGAATATTACCCATCTACATCTCACCCTTACTATAATGCAGTAATTGGCATCCATTACTGTCTGAGAATATTACCCATCTACATCTCACCCTCACTATAATGCAGTAATTGGCATCCATTACCGTCTGAGAATATTACCCATCTACATCTCACCCTTACTATAATGCAGTAATTGGCATCCATTACTGTCTGAGAATATTACCCATCTACATCTCACCCTCACTATAATGCAGTAATTGGCATCCATTACTGTCTGAGAATATTACCCATCTACATCTCACCCTTACTATAATGCAGTAATTGGCATCCATTACTGTCTGAGAATATTACCCATCTACATCTCACCCTTACTATAATGCAGTAATTGGCATCCATTACTGCCAATCATGTTATCTACCCACGATGTAAAATGAATGATTGAAAACTCTATGAATGTGTATGTGTGTATGCAAAGGGAAAGAGAAAAAGAAACAAGAGTCCCTTGACAGGACTAATGCTCTACTCTCCACAAAGAATTTCCAGGAATTCAAGATAAGACCATTAGTTCTTTTTACTGCTGAGTGGTGAAACCATCTCTGATATTCTTGAGTGATAAGATTTTCAAATTTGTCACTGTGGCAGTCATATTGGATGTAAGATCAGCACCATTTTCATTTAGGACAAACCAGACACCATTAGAAGACTTTTGGTGAAAACCCCATGTTGATATGACCAGGCATTCAGAAGAATTAGAGACAAGATTTTCAATATTTCCATTTACACGACTTTCCATTTCTATATTGGCTATCCGAGCAGAACCATTTCCATTTAGAACCAACTAGACATTGGGATGAATGTGTGTATAAAGTTTCATGCCAACCCTCCAATTAGTTGAGGATGAGTAGTGATAACAAACTTGTGCTAATGGACAGATGGACGTCAGACAAAGGAAAACAGACAACAGGCCATCCCGAAAGTTCTTCTTGTCTAAAAATTCCCAAAACAAAATAATAACAGAATTTTTTAAAGCACAAATATATTTGTCACATCACTCTAATTTAATCACATGTATGAAAATAAAGATATAAAACAATCTTTGTCTTGTTTTTCTTGAATCCATACTCATCATATGTATAGTAGATCCACATCTAAAGATATTAAAAAAATGGGGCACCTTGTTTAAATAAATACCTCAATGATGTTCACTATTACCAGTAATCTAGTTCTGAGTTAGGTCGATTAATATTTACTCTGGAAACATCATCATTTCCATCTGTCTCTTGCTTCAAAAATGGCGAACACTGGCAAGAATCATATTCACATCTTGTAAAGTCTTGATGACATCAGGGAACTTAGGGGTTTCCTCAATGGAAAATTCCATTCATTTAGGGCAATCACTGAGACACTTAACTTAGCTGAGCACTAGCTTTGTTTTGCTTCAAGTGAACATGCTAATTAGGGTTTGGTTTGGTGTTTTATGGCAAAACAAGTAGTACCGAGGCAACTGGAATAAAGTGCCTGGTCCAAGTACACACCACAGTAGCTGACTCTGGCTGATCAAATGGTAGGATTTTAACCCACATCCTTTTGGTCATGAATCCAGCATTCTAGCCACTGGTTCCTAATTAGGTAGAGGCCGTATATGTTACTATTAAGAGCACACTGGCAAGGAGTCTACTAGCCTAACTCTACAGCCTCTGTAGTGTATCAGCCACATGTACTGGCAGTCTGCATGTAGAATTGTGCTACCAATGGGCTGACTGACTTTATTTTCAATGAGTAAAAAGAATGTAACTTTCTGCCTTGTGGCTGGATGATGCATGCAGGCTGTATTGAAAAACTCAGTCTTTTCTAAACAAAAGTTAAGTTTAAGAAATGTTTATCTAACAGAGAATTGTATAATGAACTGCATCAGGTCATACAGAAAATTAACTAATGCATGCTTAGAAATATTAGTGTGATCAGCATGTTGTGGGTGTACAGAAATAATGCATGCTCAGAAATACTAGTGTGAATGGCATGTTATTGATGCACAGCTGTTACAAACCAACCTGGCATATTTGATTTGTGCCAACAGCAATTTTGACATTCCTATATCTGGTTACAGAACACAATAGCTTACACTGGATGAATACAATAGTGGCTAATCAGAGGCAGAAACAGATTGTAGAAACAAGTTTCATCTATGTCAAACTTGAATAAAACAGTTTCCTACATATGTAAAAAATGAAATTAGACATTCATTTAAAAATTGTAAATAGGGCTCTTGCCCTGAATGCATGATATTAAGAATTGTTGTGTTATAATGAAAGGCTCTATAACGAATGAGAGCTGTAATTACAAAAGTCACATAAGTTGTAACCAAACATCCTGTTGCTCTGTTTCTGCCATATACTTGCCAAACTCTCATCATAATTGGCACATTCTGGGGTAAGGGGAGACCTTCATGCTAGAATGTTTTCTGTCAAATTTTGTCAAATTTGTTGAGAAGTTTTTGAGAAGCAGTCATTTAAAAGCTTAACTATTTTTAGTGATGGTGGCCATATTTGATCGTGGATCAGCATCATTTGAAAAAATTTAAAACACCTTCATGCCAGCATGCATACTTTCAAATTTTGTCAATTTCTGTTTTGTGGTTTTGAGAAGAAGTTGTAAATAGCAAATGTGAATGGATGATGCATGGCAGACGACACACAACAAAGTTGTAAATAGCAAATGTGAATGGATGATGCATGGCAGATGACACACAACAAAGTTGTAAATAGCAAATGTGAATGGATGATGCATGGCAGACGACACACAACAAAGTTGTAAATAGCAAATGTGAATGGATGATGCATGGCAGACGACACACAACAAAGTTGTAAATAGCAAATGTAAATGGATGATGCATGGCAGACGACACACAACAAAGTTGTAAATAGCAAATGTGAATGGATGATGCATGGCAGACGACACACAACAAAGGACCATACCATAAGCTCACTTTGTTTCATGGCCAGGTGAGCTAGAAGCTAAATTATTACATACATACTTATCATTTAATTGCACTCTGTGACCCCAGTTGAGGGATTTGACATGGTTCTGAACTGCCTCACACATCTTCTCCCTGAGGAAAACCAATTTTTAGAGTAAAATATGTTTCTTCATTAATACTTACCCAATCATAACAGGAATACATCCACTACCTCACAAATCCAACCCTCCAAAGTTTTTATATATATATAAAATGCATATAAAATGCAAAAGGTCATTTGTGCACTTAGGTGGAAGTCCAACAAAAGTGATGTCCCTTTGGATTGATGCCAAATTCCATCCATATGAATGTTACCACTGGAGGGGATATGCATGATCCGTCAGCTTTAAAATGTCAATTTGGGGTGTCTAGGAGTGTGTGCACACATTATGATTAGGTAAGTATTATGGAAGAAACATATTTTACTCCAGAACTTGGTTTCTTCTTCAAATACGTTACCCATTCATAATACATTAGGAGAATAGGTTAAAGGTGGAAAAGTTAGATCTCCTTAACCCAGAGAAGGACCAATCTCTGGTTCTGTAATGCACATGAAGCAACTTGAAATCTCACAAGAGATACTGACTAGAGTTGGCATACAAATATGCCTGGATGCCAATGTTATGGAAAATTACTCCCCTAGGATGCCACTGTTATGGAAAATTACTCCCCTAGGATGCCACTGTTATGGAAAATTACTCCCCTAGGATGCCACTGTTATGGAAAATTACTCCCCTAGTCCTGCAAATCCAGAGGAAGATGAGTGGCTGTGTTGTTGTGAAGCTGCTGAATGACCTGGGAAGGCAGCCGGTTGTGCTGCTTCTACAGGTCCCACCAAGTCAAACTGGGCCCTTTAGGATGAATAGTTTCTGAGGTTAATGCTAGAGAAAATCATGTCTGACCTCCAACCCATGGCTTGGATGTCAGTTAGTGAAGAGTTACACTCAAATGCAATGCTGGTGGTGACTTCCCTAACCTTGTGAGTCAATATGTGCATGAAACTCATTTGGTCTTGCGCTGGTTCTGAATATGCAGAGTGAATAACCCATTGTACCCAGGACGATAGAGCTTGACCTGAGATATCATCCTTATTTCTCTCAATGTTAGAAAAAAATGAGATCTTCCTGTTCTCAATTGAAGCAGGAGCCATCATAAGTGAAATTGAACCAATGCAATGGAGCTGCAGTTTCAACTGACAAGGCATATCTCAACCTATTCTGCCTGTTGCTAAAATGACTAGGAAGCAGATTGACAACAACAGGTGAGTCAAGGAGGTTCTAGACATAAGTTAGAAAGGTGCTTTGTTCAGCCATGTCAGAACACACAATTGATTCCATAGATGCAGTGCCAAAGCCTTCAGTCGAGGCAAATCACAGTTTGCCAGAAGGTCAGAGGGGTCTTTTTTTTTTGCCTATATCCACCCTTACATGATGACGAAATATGTCTGAGATCATGGAATGGTAGCCTTTTATAGTGATGGGGGCTGAATTCTTCTTTCATAGAGTTGAAGGAGAAAGTTAGCTATTGCGGTATCAAGGCTTTTAACATAGTGATGTGTTTTGGCTCACACCACTAGAAGAAATTCTCCACTTTCTTTCATGCTTTCAAAGTGGTGAGCCTTCTTGCCCAAGTAATTCTGTCCACCGCTTGTTCTGAGAAATGTTTTCCCATGAGAGGTTGCTTGATATGAACCAGGCATAGAGGTTCAACAATTCCAGATATGGATGAAACACGTTCATTCACAATTGCTACAGTAGGGGAGGAGAGACGAACATTTTCCTGGGAATTTCTCCTGCTGAGTTTAATGAACCATTTATCCATGATTTTTCCCACTTGAGGGGTACAATCAAGACCAAATGGCACTCTGATTCCCTCACTTTCTACAAGACTTTGGGGATCAGAGGGGTTGGAGGGGCAAGGTGTATGCATCAAGACTATTCTTGTTCATAGAAAGAGTGTCAACTGCCTCTGGCACCAGGAACAGTCTGGTGTGAAATCCTATTTAGTTTATGTTGGAACAATCCCTACTTTTTTGTAAGAAAAGCGTTGATTCTTGCTGAAAAACATCCATTTTGTATGGGTCTCTTTGGATGTATGTAATAGAATGGGGGAGGGGTACTGAACATGGTCTGGAGGAGCTCCAAAACAGGCTGTATTATCCAGAGCAGGGCAGAGTCTCCTTTTCCATTGAAAAGTTTAATTCCTCCCATTGGGATGTAAGAAAGAAGCATAATTATGGTATTATTTCCAATGGAATCAATACAAATAAAATGGAAGGGATGTTACCCATTTTGTATGTCTTAGGGGATCCTTCCTGTTTCTGTGATCTCTCATAGAAAACAAGGGCAGGCTCTGGATTGCCGGGCCCATGAGGTTCACCTCTTTGGTGGCCTGTTGCAATCTAGAACTGGCTTTATGACGATTGGCCAGATTAGAGATAGCAAACACGGAGAGAAATACATCTCTTTCCATGAGGTGAAGATTAACTGATGCAGCTATGGCATTTGGTAAGCAAGTTTTGTTGATCTGCTATGTTACTGTATGAGCCATATGAGAGATTAACTCCCAAGCATGAGTGTCAGCAGGATTATCAATGAAAGGGTTTAGACTCTGTTCAGACTGCTGACAAAAATAGCCATGGAAAACAAGTCAAACATGGATCCTATTGCTACAACATTCTGAAGCAGTTGTTGCATGTCAAGGAATGACTTCTGGGCCATGTGCATAGAGTAAGGTTGACAGTTCCAGGCCTACAGTGTCTCTGTTGACAGCTGGGACTACATGGGGAAAGGTCAGTACCTTTTAGCATGCTGGTTTATAATTGCTGCCCTTTGCTAGTACAAAAGAATATGATTGTTGACACTTGGGTCTTGAACTGGCAACTAAATATGAGAATAACCAGACTGTGGTAGTTGCTTGAGTAACGACTGGTCTACTTGGCTAAGAGGTCAATAGATGTGGGAATGGTAAAAGGCCTTATGTAGCTTAAAAGGTGGAGATGGACAGAGCTCTGTAGGTAGAAGCCAGAAAACCTTTTCTATCAATGTGCAGAAGGCTGAGCCTTCTCTGAACATGGTCAGATCTAATAAGGAAGATGGCACTTGTGGTATGAATCTTCGCAATGGTGATAGGACAGCCTCCTGTGAGGGATGCAACAATTGACCTGGTTAAACAGGCTGTGTTGGACAGTGAAAAAAATCTGTCCATATTAGGACACAGTTATCTCTAGGTGTTCACAATGGTCTGTGGCTGGTACCATTCATCCAGGAACAAGGTGTACTGGGTCAAGACAGCTGAGACCAGTGATGGAACTGTCTGGTACTGGTCTGCTATACTTCCATGGTTCAATACTGGGTAGTGCAAGTTTTGAAAATCTTAACTGGCTGTAGCAATGGGGAGTGAAGTGTCATCAGAGACAATGGCAGCAGATACTGATTGAATCTACATCCTTGATCACATGTTCCTCACTCATTGCTCATAGCAAGTAGTAGTCATAATCGCCCAAATCTCCTCAGGGCAGTGCAAGCATGTATGTCATGTACAACCCAAATTGAACCCTATACAATATATATATATATATATATATATATATATATATATATATATATATATATATATATATATATATATATATATATATATATATATATATATATATATACAGGAAGGTTGGTTGACATCTATTCTAGCAGGAGACCTTTACACCCCATGAGCCACTGTACTGACATCTGTAAATACAGAGAGAAGAACAATATCATGCACAGGTAAAATCAATCAAACGCCTTGTTAAACTTGCTGTCAAGCAGATGCTAATGATAAAAAAATGCCTATCGAAATTACATGCATGTAATAACAGACAACTTTTTGAGAGAACTACATACAAGCTTGAGTACTGTGGTTGAACTGACTGAAGTGCTATGTATTCTAGGTCAGGCTATTAAAATGGTATCCAGAGATTTAATGTATGACTAAGTTAGAAAAAAGAAGTGTGAACTATTTGTCTACGATGAAGACAGAGCAAAGAATAGACAGAAATATAAATAGAGTATACTTCCATATGAGAGAAAACTCAAATGGTGAAAAGGCACCAGTAGATACTGGTTTTGTGAGATCTTGAAAAAAAGCATGTTTCCTAACACAAGTGAATGTAGTAACTGACACATGCATGGGATTTTGCACCAATCCCTCTATCCCAGGGGAGATCACTCTTGTCTGACTTCCAACTAGATGGGCAGATGACTTTTATTACTGTTGCCAAAACAAGCTTGGAAGGAATGGATTTGTGAGGTAGTGTATGTACTGTTATGTAGTATGATTGGGTAACATATTTGAAGAAGAAATGATGTATCTGTATTGCTATTGATATTGAGGTTAAAATTAATATTTCATCTTTTCTTACAAACTATAACATTACATTTACACACAAGTCCAGAATTAATCTATACTTTGGCAACAGTTTTCCAAATTTAAAATTAGACAGCTCACTGAATAAAGCTTCTGAAATATAACAAGACTGTTTGCCAGATTACTCATGACAACAAAATTCATTTAGCTTGCCTAAATTAAAAGAAGCTTCTTTTAACAATTAAGTATTTGGTCATGTGCAGTAAAATATTTTTAACAAAAGGACACTTAAAAGAACGTTACAATTTTGTTCCTTGTGTGCAGGTGTCCTTTATACAGAAGTTGAAAAAGATAGTTAAATTAAGAAAAGGGATTTATACATGTTGTTCTTTGTGAGGAGTAGTGTCGATTACATGGAAGTGTCCACTGAGGCATGTCTCATTGAATAACTTAATCCTTTTGAATATAACTGCACTTCAGTACTACTCACATCTCAAACATCAATATCTGGAGTAATAAACACATTCAAAAAAGAAAAATAAATGTGTAGATTTTTTTAAAATATCTATTCTTTACATACAAATTTTTTATATTAACTTTAAAATATCCCTCTTTATGTCAAAGGATCTTTCTTTACTGCAAAATATTTTGACAAATTTCTTTCTCTTTATTAAACACTGAATTTTCTATTTGGCCATCACAGCTTTATCACAGGTCTCACGGATTTGTTTCTAATTGTCCAGCAACCTAAACAGGATGTGTAATATATATACTTTCTAGAATTCACCTTTATCCTCAACTCATAATTTGCAACATACCAAGAAATTCCCGATGTTTACAATTTTTGAAACTTTGGAGAACTAACCTTAAATTGCCAAATTTTAAGTCATGGAATATGTGGTAAATAAAATTATCAATAAATAAATTTTTAAAAATCATGAAAATTGAAACTAAGGATATTTTAAAAAATTACATCACATAGAACTGTATGAAGTAAGAATTATCTCTATATGCTATACATTAACTATATTATCTTAAATTGATTATTGACTACAATCAAACAAAAATAAATGAAACTATTCCAGAAGTACAATATATCAAACCGGAATGACTAATAATCACCTCAGTACATTTTTCTGTACATCTCAGTGAACTGCCACAGAAGCAGATCAGTTCAAAACACACCAGTCTCTTTGATAAGAGAGTGGCTGCATGTGTTGGTTTAGCAGGCCTGCTATGGTGGACATGTAGTGTTTGGTATTCGATGGGAATGTCTCTGCTGTCACATGCAGTTCTAATGCATGCAACATAATGTGATTGTCATAATACACAATTACTTCCACTGTGCCGATAATGAAGAGAAACAACTAAGTTTTAACTTTATTCATTAAAAGTTATTTATCACACAGGTTTGTTAAAAAATGCTATAAGGGGTATATTCATTGATACTATTTTCATATAAAAACTGCCCCCCCCCCCCATCTCCTTAAAAACTGAAAATCCCTTCAACCTCTCTGTGTGCAAATTCTGAAGAAACCAATTTTTGGAGTAAACTGTTCTTTCAATATACTTACCTGATCCTATTACATTAGGAGTACATCCATTACTTCACCAATCCAGCACTCCCACGCTTGATTTTAGCAACAAAACAGCTAAAAGTCATCTTTCCACCAAGGTGGGAGTCATACAATGGTGATCTTCCCTTGAGTAGATAGACTGGTGCTAAATCCCATCCATACATCAGTTACTACTCAAGCGAATGTCCAAGCTCTGCCAGGTTTTAATGTAACTGCAGGGAGGCTCGAAGGGTGTTCCAGTATTATGATCAGGTAAGCATTATCTATGAAATATGTTTGACTCCAAAAATTGGTTTCTTCCTCAAATATGTTACCCAATCATAATACTTAGGAGAATAAGTAAGAGACGGAGGGAATTAAATCTGCTAAAGGCTGAAGATGGAGAAATTTTTGATCCTATAATGCATTGGAAGCTGCTTCAAATCTTGTGAGAGATATTGGTTAGAGTTTGCATATAGCTATACCTCATTGTGGTTTGTATGGAAAATTCCCCCCTTCCCCCCTCCTCCATAAAATTCAGTGGAGGTCATTTTGAGACTGCTAAATGATCCAGCAAGGCAGCCTTTTGTGCTGCTGCTATAGGTCACACCAGGTCAAACTGAGCCCTTTGGGATGAAAGGTCACACCAGGTCAAACTGAGCCCTTTGGGATGAAAGGTCTCTGAGGTAAAAGCTAAGAAGAAAAAGTCTCTGACCTTAATTCCATGACTTGGATAATGCCAGTTACAAAACAGTTATGCTCAAATGCTATGCTAGTGGCCCCTGCCTTAACCTCATCAGCCGATATATGCAAGACACTCTTTCAGTCAGGGGTTAGTTCTTTATGCATTGAACAAACATCCCATGGTATCCAGGATGATAGAACAAAAAATGCCTATGGAAATTACATGCATGCAATAACAGACAAATATGTGACAAGGTACTGTACTTGAACTGACTGAAGTACTACAATGAAGACAGAGTGAGAAATAGACAGAAGTACAGCTGGAGTATACTTCACTGTATGAGAAAACTCCCCAGAATCATACAAATATTGAAAAGGCACAAGCGGATATCAGTTTTTTGTGATGTCTTGAAAAAGATCATGCTTCCTAGCACGAATGGAAGTAGTAACTGATGTATGGATATGATTTGGTGCCAATCCCTCTGTCAAAGGAATGAACACTCCTGTCGGCCTTCCAACTTAGTGTGGAGATAACTTCTAGCACTTTTGTTAAGCTTGGCAAAGGGATGGATTTTGAGGCAGTGGTTGTACTCCTAATGTATTATGATCAGGTGATGCATTTGAAGAAGAAATCAGTGAATGTGGAGAGAATGGTGAGGGGAAACAACTCCTATAATGTAATTTAACTGAGTTGATTATCCTGTCCCCAAATACCTGCATTCTTTAAAGGTATATAACAAAGCATAATAAGTACAATATGTTGATAGGGAAATTTCTGTCATCTCTTGTGAATATGTGACCAATGGATCACACCTGACACTTTGCATCTTGCAAGATCCACTGATATCACATACACACTCAAGAATGTACAGCTGTCCAGATCAATGTACTATATTATGTATGTGCTACAACATTCTCTAGGACAACCGATTAAGCATTGAAGTTACTAATAAGTGCTACATTCTCTAGGACAACCCATTCAACACTGAATTTACTAAGTGCTACATTCTCTAGGACAACCCATTCAGCACTGAATTTACTAATAAGTGCAACTTTCTCCAGGACAACCCATTCAGCATTTAATTTACTAATAATTGCAACATTCTCTACGACAACCCATTCAGCATTTAATTTACTAATAACTGCAACATTTTCTAGGACAGCCCATTCAGCATTTAATTTACTAATAAGTCCAACATTCTCTAGGACAACCCATTCAGCATTTAATTTACTAATAAGTCCAACATTCTCTACGACAACCCATTCAGCATTTAATTTACTAATAAGTCCAACATTCTCTAGGACAACCCATTCAGCATTTAATTTACTAAAAAGGCCAACATTCTCTAGGACAACCCATTCAGCATTTAATTTACTAATAAGTACAACATTCTCTAGGACAACCCATTCAACATTGAATTTACTAAGTTCTACATTCTCTAGGACAACCCATTCAGTACTGAATTTACTAATAAGTGCTACATTCTCTAGGACAACCCATTCAGCATTGAATTTACTAATAAGTGCTACATTCTCTAGGACAACCCATTCAGCATTTAATTAACTACTAAGTGCAACATTCTATAGGACAACCCATTCAGCATTTAATTTACTACTAAGTGCAACATTCTCTAGGACAACCCATTCAGCATTGAATTTACTAATAAGTGCTACATTCTCTAGGACAACCCATTCAATGTCGAATTTACTAATAAGTGCTACATTCTCTAGGACAACCCATTCAACGTTGAATTTACTAAGTGCAACATTCTCTATTACAACCCATTCAGCATTGAACTTACTAATAAGTGCAACATTTTCTAGGACAACCCATTCAACACTGAATTTACTAATAAGTGCTACATTATCTAGGACAACCTATTCTGCATCAAATTTACTTATAAGTGCTACATTCTCTAGGATGCACCATCCAACATTAAACTCACCAACTAAGTGATACATTTTCTGGGACATCCCATCCGAAAGCTCTGGCATCTTGCACTGCATGACCCAGAAGAGCAGCCTGGTGCATAAGTTTTTTGGGAATGCAACCTACATTGACACATGTCCCTCCAAGGCCCCATTTGGTTCCTGAATACAAAAAAAGTATCCATGGAATTTAGCAGTACAGCAACTGGTTCATGACTGCACAAAGTCAACAAATCTTTATAAAAATATTTAAAATACAGCAAAAATTTAGTTCAATTAATATAGCACATTTTGATCTCTTATTTTAATATTTTACTTGCATATCAAGTTTTAATTTCTTAAAACAAAAGGGATATAAACACTTCTTAGACCACCATAAGTTTTAAATACGAGGAAAATGAAGTAACTAGAGAAAATTGGTTAGTATGGTAACCTACAAACAATTGTACCTTCAAGCCTCAAGTTTAAATCTCAATGATATTGAATCATTTAAAGAATATTATAACTGAGAATACAATCAATGTATTTTAATAAACACATCATAAATTTCTCAAATATGTTTTTTTTTTTTACCTATTTGCTCAAAGACTTACAACCACTTAATGATTATGAACCTGGGGTCACTAATGAGATAATGAGCTATGGATGATCGCTTCTGAAAGTTTGAAGCATTTAATTTTTTTATATAATTATTTTTACAGAGCCAAGGTTCCAAGCAATATAAAATCACTTAAAAATGTTTAAGTTGTGCATTTCTCTCACCACTCTTAGTTAAATTTCTATCAAAACATCCTTTTCAATTAAAGAGAAGCACTGGTCAGTGCTGAATCAGCGCTTGCCAGATCAGGTGAGTGATTGGAAAAGTCACTCTACCACCAGAAATTTTCACTTGCAATTTCCAGTAAGGCAAGTCAATTTTCAATTAACAAGTAAGTGTTGATTTTACAAAAGCAGACTTCATTAGGATTGCAATTCTTAAATTCATGGTTTAATTTCATGCATCAAATCCAAGTGCAAGTGGAAAAACACAAGCAATAGCTTACAAGGGGTATTTAAAAAGTTCTGAATATTATTGCGCCATATAACAAAGTAGTTTATTAGTGAACGGTACGTCAATGCATCCACTCAAAGTACTCCCCATGCACCTCTACACACTTTCTCTGTCTGATTATCCAATTATTAAATGCCATTTTGTATTGACTTTTTGGTATAGTGTTCATACACTGGAAGACTGCACTTTTACCCACATGGTGGTTTTTGAAATTGTCTGTCCCTCAGCAAACCTTTGATAATGGGATTCAGCCAAAAATAACTTGGTCCTAACTCAGGACTGTATGGTGGATGTTGCAAAGTTTGGATGCTGTGCTCCTTCAGACAGCAGATTTATGTGCCAGTGTGTTGTCATGGAGCAGATGGATACCTCTAGTACTGGTGCGTGGACAGGTGGTTTAGTAGCATTCCTCAACCTTTGGCAACACTTTGGAAGCACAAAAATGTCCAGTGACACTAGCAGAGTCAGGCACAGGTACCTGAATGACCGGGCCTTTTGCATCGAAAAATAATGGCTATGTAACTCTTTTGACAGTTGACTATGTCAAGTGATTTGTGATCTCTGCTCATTTTCTCTGATTCAAACTTTATTGTTTTCTCTTGAGTTAGGTTCAAAAAAGTAGATCCATGCTAAATCACCTGTGATAATGTAATTCAAACATCTCTGTTCACTCTTTTCACATTTGGCAAGCAGCTGTTTGGCAATGTAAACCCCAGTCTGGTTTTAATCTCCTTTGAACAAATGCAGGACCCATCTTGCAAAAACCTATCTGAGCTTCAAATGATTTTTCAATATATAACAAACAGCTGATGTAGTAATGCCTGTGATGATAAAAATATCTTGCACTGTGTATTGAGCATCTTCATCAATTGCCCCCTTCACAGCAGTCACTTCACACTCACCAACTGCAGACAATGATCTTCCAGAATGTGGGTCATCTTCCATGGATTCACGACCATCTCTGAAACAATGAAACCACCTCAAACTCGTCGGAAATGACAGAGAATTACATCCGCAAACTTTATCTCCAAGTTGACCTCTATATCAGTCAGAGAGTACCCCTAGATATCAGTCAGAGTGTACCCCTAGATATCAGTCAGAGTGTACCCCTAGATATCAGTCAGAGTGTACCCCTAGATATCAGTCAGAGTGTACCCCTAGATATCAGTCAGAGTGTACCCCTAGATATCAGTCAGAGAGTACCCCTAGATATCAGTCAGAGAGTACCCCTAGATATCAGTCAGAGTGTACCCCTAGATATCAGTCAGAATGTACCCCAAGAGCACCCAGATTTTACATTATGCTCTTTGCTCAGTAGCAGAATTCTCCTTCTCCAACATTTTTACATCACTGTTATATACCTATGTTACGTCACATGCATATATCTGCAGGTGTCCAACATGCTGCAGATAATTTTGCAGACCGTTATTTTGTCTATCAAATGGCATTCAATTTATTTGCAAGTTAAAGAAACCAAAAGTTATAACAAAATATTCAGATCTCTTTAAGTACCCTTGTATGTTTCTCCTTTCTATAATGTGACAGTAGACAAAATCTAGGTTATTTATAGTTGGGTTTGCAATAAATGGAATTTATTTTAATGCAAGAAATTTGCATTGATGAAAGCCTTGAAAATGTTCAGAATATTAAACGTAATGATAGCTATTTTGAATATGTTAAACAAATGCCCTGAAAATGCCCTAAATTTAATAACCCAAAGAGGCCCAAATATCAAGTTGCATGGCAAGAAAACTAGGAAAACACTGCGAAATTAATTTATTTTACTGGACATCATAGTGGCTTTGCAAAACATATTTTTGGCTGCACGTCAATCTGTGAATATTTCTCTGACATCAATGGCATTTGTGGAAAAGGTGTTTTTTTTATGTGTTTAAATTCATGGTCTGCAGTGAACACAAAATGTTAAAAAAATGGTAGCCCTTGAATAAAAGCAAGTTCATGGTAATCGTTGAAGAGTGTGACACAGTAATTGTTGAAGAATGTGACACAGCAATTGTTGAAGAATGTGACACAGTAATTGTTGAAGAGTGTGATATAGTAATTGTTGAAGAGTGTGACACAGTAATTGTTGAAGAGTGTGACACAGTAATTGTTGAAGAGTGTGACAGTAATTGTTGAAGAGTGTGACACCGTAATTGTTGAAGAGTGTGACACAGTAATCATTGTAGAGGGTGACACCGTGATTGTTGAAGAATGTGACACAGTAATTGTTGAAAAGTGCTACATGGTAATTGTTGAAGACTGTTACACAACCTGAATTTTTTTCTACAAGTATGAGATTAGAGAAAAATGTCATGAACATACCTCTTGGGGAAGGCCTGACAAAATCTAACACAGCAACTTTCTTCCCCAAATCAGCAGCTGGAATTAACACAAAACACAATTACTACACCTCATTTAAATTACATGCCTCATATTTTTCTTATGTAACTGTAATTTGGACATGAGCACCATCACTCTAAGAAACAAGAGTACTGTCAATAGCACATAATCTGCCCATCTTGTGACATTTCCCTTGTGATGGCACATAATCTGCCCATCTTGTGACATTTCCCTTGTGATGGCACATAATCTGCCCATCTTGTGACATTTCCCTTGTGATGGCACATAATCTGCCCATCTTGTGACATTTCCCTTGTGATGGCACATAATCTGCCCATCTTGTGACATTTCCCTTGTGATGGCACATAATATGCCATCTTGTGACATTTCCCTTGTGATGGCACATAATATGCCCATCTTGTGACATTTCCCTTGTGATGGCACATAATATGCCCATCTTGTGACATTTCCCTTGTGATGGCACATGATATGCCCATTTTGTGACATTTCCCTTGCCATCATTTGACCTTGTAACTAGGGACTGAACAAATGGTTCATTGACTTAAATTTTCTCCCTTTTCCCTATGCAGTCTTTCCAGCAACCCTTTGAGAAAAATTAGGGATAAAATACGGCTACTTTTTTAAAAAAATGATGGAAAAAGTAGAGGAAAATAGTCATATTTTATAAAGATAATATAATGACATTTATGTAAATTACTGAGAGAAAAAATAGGACTTACCTTTGCAAACTTGAACAAAAGCATGCTTTTACTCATGTACTAGCTGTCTCTTTAGTCCTGTTTACCTCTATCTTCTTAAACACCAAGATTAACATCACAGAGACCATATCTGAATTTGCTTTTGCTATGGTCTTTCATGGAGTGTGTAATCAATTTACAACTTTAAATTGAAAACAAGTAGGGATAGTAGGGCCATTTTGGAAAAAGTAAGAAAAATAGGGAGTTTGACAAAAAAATGGAAATAGTCAGAAAAACTAGGGCTGCTGGAAAGACTGCCTATGATGTCTTTGATCTCTGAGGTAGGAGGCATGACTGTAGTGCGTGACACACAGAGCTAAAACAAATACCAAACTTTCCTATTGAAATATTTTTAGAATGTATTTGGATAGAATTTGAACATTCATTGATGTTAATAAAGATATGAAGTTATTTTTTTTCATATCTTCACTTTTTGGTCTACATGGGTATTTATTGACAACTCCCCCTGCCATGCTGGTAACTTAGTCATCTCAATCTAATTCAATTACATTTTAAAGGTCTTGAGTTTTTATCAAATGAATGTAGGTGCTATTTTCCCTGTTTATCTTCAAATTCTTTATGACCAAAATGTTTGTTTAATGCTGAAGATGGACTATAGGTTGAAAAAAGGGCAGTAACTCTTGACTACTTGTTCAGTTAAATGTGGGGTCCTTCTAACAATAAATTCCACAGTAATTTTTTCACAATGAAAATTACACAAATCAACTTTCAAAGTATCTTGACTGCAGTGCAAAAATTGTAGGCAATTAATGCACACAGTCAGTGACTCAGTAATTTCTCAATTTTAACATGTAAAAAGTCCAATTTAAATGAAATTACTGATTGTAAGTATTTTTAATCCAACAGTGCTCAAATTCCTAATTAAGTTACTTTGTCAAGTTTGCTGAAAGGATTTGTTGACTTTGATATGACCTCTGTTCTATACCATGTTTTTTATGTCATGCCATGCATAGGCCACTTTCAATTCTGATTGGTTGTAAGGGTTGATACTAATCTTTTCCAGTCCAGAGTAAACAAAAACCACAAATTAGATTTGAAAGTAGCGTATTAACTGCATGACATACCGGAAGTGTTTACCCTCAAACCGGATCCAAGAATATAAGATGTGAAGCAATGAAGAAACTTCATGTAAATGTGGCCGTTAAATGATCAGTAAAGTACTTAAACTGTATATGGACAAAAGTTTGGAATATTTAATTTAAATTGATATAATTTATGAGTGGCTGAATGTGCTGACAGTATTAGAAAATTAGCAAGGAATCAGATTTTAAACCGCACGAGTTAGTCACCTGTGTTGATTGGGAGAAATGGAGTGGGTGTTATCAATAGTTTTCCCTTTATTAACTGACAGAAAGGAGTGCCTGTGGTCAGCACTTTTAACTAATGAGTCTTGTTTTAGGTATCACTACTCACTAAGTAAAAAACCAATATTCAAATAATGATTCTCTATTTGAATATTTGTGAAAAAGCATTATGATTAGGATGTTCAGTTATTTGTTTCAGCTAATGGGACACATTGTCTAGTCATGATGTATACCTGGATAAAGTTTCATTAAAATATCTCAAGTTCAAAAATTAAAACCAAGACAAGAAACAGATCAGAGAGTTACATTTTCCCTTGCTGTGACTTAGACCTCTGGGCTATGGTGGAGCAGTGGTTAGCACACTGAACTCACAGCCAATGGGATGAGGGTTCGAATACTTCTATCGATCAGCCCAGGTCGGCTACTGTGGTGTGTTCTTGGACAAGGCACTTTACTTCAACTGCCTCAGCATTAAGTAACCTACCTGTGTTGCTGTTCCATAAAACACCATACCAAACTTTGTGCTAGAGACCTGTGTATGGTATCCAGCACAGTGTCTAGTCGTGATGCAAAGGACCTGTCTATGGTATACAGCACAGTGTCTATTCATGATGCAAGGGACCTGTCTATGGTATCCAGCACAGTGTCTAGTCATGATGCAAGGGACCTGTCTATGGTATCCAGCACAGTGTCTAGTCATGATGCAAGGGACCTCTCTATGGTATCCAGCACTGTGTCTAGTCATGATGCAAGGGACCTGTCTATGGTATCCAGCACAGTGTCTCTTCATAATGCAAGGGACCTGTCTATGGTATCTGACACAGTGTCTAGTCATTATGCAAGGGACCTGTCTATGGTATCCAGCACAGTGTCTAGTCATGATCTGTATCTGGGTAAGCTTTCTCCAAGGCTTGCAAAGTTATAGGCTGGATAAACAAACAGTAACAGACAGAGAGACAACACTATAACATCCCTGGTCTAAGATGGGTGTATGAAAACTGGCAATATAATTTTCAGGAGTAAATGGCTTCAGTAGGGAAATCTGCATGATTTTTAATATGCTTTTGATTTTTTTTGGGAAACTTGGATTATATTCAAGCACTGATAGACACCCCACCCCCACCCCACCAAGTTCCTACAAACACATATAATAACTGTTAGTGACTGAATAAAGACTGTTCTTTGAGATTTATGATTATCTAAAGCAATCTAGATGAGAAAAACTCCTATTTCAATATCTTCTTCCAGTTAATATCCATTTAGATTGACCAAATGACACCTGAATAACTAGACCTCTTCTATATTCACACATTACTGATGCAGATGTATAAATTACTTAACACTTTGCATGTCTAGATGAGAAATATGATGTCTGTTTTCAGCTCCCTTGAATTGGGTCATTCCAATTACATAGCAAACCTCTCTGATTTTGTAGGCTGAAAATTACTTGCGTCCTCTGATTTAAAAAAACAGTCATTGTCTCATGTACATGGAAATAGTCTTATATTACCATTACCAACAAATTGCATTATTTTTTTCCCCCAAACTCAAATCCTTGAAACAATAGAAACTACTGACCGGCATTGGAACTGGCAAAAATGGTATGCCTTAGAAGCAGTAGAGGGAGTATACGAGATAACATGACAGTTTTCTTACAGTACATTGCTAAGAGTATACCAGATAACATGACAGTTTTCTTACAGTACATTGCTAAGAGTATACCAGGTAACATGATAGTTTTCTTACAGTACATTGTAAAGAGCATACCAGGTAACATGAGTTTTCTTACAGTACATTGCTAGGAGTATACCAGGTGACATGACAGTTTTCTTACAGTACATTGCTAAGAGTATAACAGGTGACATGACAGTTTTCTTACTGCACATTGCTAAGAGTATACCAGGTGACATGACAGTTTTCTTACAGTACATTGCTAAGAGTATACCAGGTGACATGACAGTTTTCTTACAGTACATTGCTAAGAGTATAACAGGTGACATGACAGTTTTCTTACTGCACATTGCTAAGAGTATACCAGGTGACAAGACAGTTTTCTTACAGTACATTGCTAAGAGTATACCAGGTGACATGACAGTTTTCTTACAGTACATTGCTAAGAGTATACCAGGGAACATGAGTTTTCTTACAGTACATTGTAAAGAGTATACCAGGGAACATGACAGTTTTCTTACAGTACATTGCTAAGAGTATACCAGATAACTTGACAGTTTTCTTACTGTACATTGCTAAGAGTATACCAGGGAACATGACAGTTTTCTTACAGTACATTGATAAGAGTATATTAGGGAACATGACAGTTTTCTTACAGTACATTGCTAAGAGTATACCAGGTGACATGACAGTTTTCTTACAGTACATTGTTAAGAGTATACTAGGTAACATGAGTTTTCTTTCAGCACATTGTTAAGAGTATACCAGGTAACATGACAGTTTTCTTACAGTACATTGCTAAGAGTATACCAGATAACTTGACAGTTTTCTTACTGTACATTGCTAAGAGTATACCAGGTAACATGACAGTTTTCTTACAGTACATTGTTAAGAGTATACCAGGGAACATGACAGTTTTTTTACAGTACATTGTTAAGAGTATACCAGGTAACATGACAGTTTTCTTTCAGTACATTGCTAAGAGTATACCAGATAACATGACAGTTTTCTTACAGTACATTGCTAAGAGTATACCAGGTAACATGACAGTTTTCTTACAGTACATTGTAAAGAGTATACCAGGTAACATGACAGTTTTCTTACACTACATTGCTAAGACTATATCAGGTGACATGACAGTTTTCTTACAGTACATTGCTAAGAGTATACCAGGTGACATGACAGTTTTCTTACAGTACATTGCTAAGAGTATACCAGGTAACATGACAGTTTTCTTACAGTACATTGTTAAGAGTATACCAGGTAACATGGCAGTTTTCTTACAGTACATTGTTAAGGAGTATACCAGGTGACATGACAGTTTTCTTACAGTACATTGCTAAGAGTATACCAGGTGACATGACAGTTTTCTTACAGTACATTGCTAAGAGTATACCAGGGAACAATTAAGTTTTCATTCAGTACATTGCTAAGAGTATACCAGGTAACATGACAGTTTTCTTACAGTACATGGCTAAGAGTATACCAGGTGACATGACAGTTTTCTTACAGTACATTGCTAAGAGTATACCAGGGAACATGACAGTTTTCTTACAGTACATTGCTAAGAGTATACCAGGTAACATGACAGTTTTCTTACAGTACATTGCTAAGAGTATACCAGGTGACATGACAGTTTTCTTACAGTACATTGGAAAAAGTATACCAGGTGACATGACAGTTTTCTTACAGTACATTGCTAAGAGTATACCAGGGAACATGACAGTTTTCTTACTGCATATTGCTAAGAGTATACCTTGTGACATGACAGTTTTCTTATTTTACATTGCTAAGAGTATACCAGGTGACATGACAGTTTTCTTACAGTACATTGCTAAGAGTATACCAGGGAACATGATAGTTTCCTTACTGCACATTGCTAAGAGTATACCAGGGAACATGAGTTTTCTTACAGTACACTGTAAAAGAGTATACCAGGGAACATGACAGTTTTCTTACCATACATTGTTAAGGAGTAGACCAGGGAACATGAGTTTTCTTACGGTACATTGTTAACAGTATACCAGGGAACATGAGTTTTCTTACGGTACATTGTTAAGAGTATACCAGGGAACATGACAGTTTTCTTACAGTACATTGCTAAGAGTATACGAGGTGACATGACAGTTTTCTTACAGTACATTGCTAAGAGTATACCAGGTAACATGAGTTTTCTTACAGTACATTGTTAAGAGTATACCAGGGAACATGACAGTTTTCTTACAAGTACATTGCTAAGGGCATACCAGGTGACATGACAGTTTTCTTGCAGTACATTGTTAAGGAGTATACCAGGTAACATGACAGTTTTCTTGCAGTACATTGTTAAGGAGTATACCAGGGAACATGACAGCTTTCTTACAGTACATTGTTAAGAGTATACCAGGTAACATGACAGTTTTCTTACTGTACATTGTTAAGGAGTTTACCAGGTAATATGACATATTTCTTACAGTACATTGTTATGGAGTATACCAGGTAACATGACAGTTTTCTTGCAGTACATTGTTATGAGAATACCAGGTAACAGGACAGCTTTCTTACAGTATATTGTTAAGGAGTATACCAGGTAACATGAGAGTTTTCTTACAGTACATTGTTAAGAGTATACCAGGTGACATGACAGTTTTCTTACAGTACATTGTTAAGAGTATACCAGGTAAGGTGACAGTTTTCTTACAGTACATTGTTAAGAGCATACCAGGTAATATGACAGTTTTCTTACAGTACATTCTTAAGAGCATACCAGGTAAGGTGACAGTTTTCTTACAGTACATTGTTAAGAGTATACCAGGTAACATGAGAGTTTTCTTACAGTACATTGTTATGGAGTATACAGGTAACATGACAGTTTTCTTACAGTATATTGTTAAGAGCATACCAGGTGATATGACAGTTTTCTTACAGTACATTGTTATGGAGTATACCAGGTAACATGAGAGTTTTCTTACAGTACATTGTTAAGTGCAAAAAGTAAAACCAGAGTCTCAATATCAGAGTATGACAAAATCAGAGTCTCAATGTCAGATTATGACAATGACACAGCAAAAATACTAGCTAATTTTTATTTAAAACCAAATCAAATCTTCTAAAGGTATCCACTTATGAAGATAGCCAAATCTGTCTGACACCTTCACATAGAGGACATCTGCTTATAAAGGGTAATTGCATTTAAAACCTACTTTTCTTAATTTCTCTAGTT
The DNA here is from genome assembly GCA_029931535.1 of Margaritifera margaritifera. Classification (NCBI taxonomy): domain Eukaryota; kingdom Metazoa; phylum Mollusca; class Bivalvia; order Unionida; family Margaritiferidae; genus Margaritifera; species Margaritifera margaritifera. Next base: position 3,209,492 of record JAQPZY010001639.1, on the reverse strand, counting down.
AATGGCTATTTATAACAGCCACAAACAGACATCCATATTTAGCCTCTATATATAAAGGACACACACACATACATGCATATTTAACCTCTATATATAAAGGAAACACACACATCCACACACCCCAAAAAAAACACCAAATTGTCCATTCCCTTGAGTGTCCTGTATAGAAAGGTTTTATTGTAAGTCTTCTTTAAATGACAATTAATATGAACAGGAAACACAAAGGTATTCTGACAAAGGTTTAATGGAAACTGACAATGGATTTTACATTTTTAATAAATCAATTATGGATTTTACATTTTTAAGAAATTGATTATCGATTTTATATTTTTAAGAAATTGATTATGAATTATACATTTTTAAGAAACTGATCATGGATTACACATTTTTAAGAAACTGATTATGGATTATACATTTAAAAAAAACTGATTATGGATTTTATATTTTTAAGAAACTGATTATTTTATATTTATAGTCAAACTGCTGTCATGCTATAATAATGCATATAGGCTTAATATTGTGATGCACTAAAAAAACTCTAAGCAAACACTGAAATAATGTGGACAATCTGCTGATGTCAAAAATCCAATTTCAAGGTTTATGTGTGATCTTGTTTATGTCTACTGAGTAGCTGATGGGTTTCAGTACAAATTTACCTTCCTTGGAGCATGCTAAACCGCCTGACCCACCTCCAATCACAACAAGGTCATAATGCCTTTCTTCTACAGAGGCTGTAAAGAAGTAGTAGTATCATTATTATCACAATCTTCATCAAATAATCCACCATCCTTATTATTATTATCATTAATATCACCATCCTCATCAAATAATCCATCATCATTATTATCACCATCCTCTTCAAACAATCCACCATCAATATTATTATCATTATTATCACCATCCTCATCAAATAATCCATCATTATTATCATTATCACCATCCTCATCAAATAATCCACCATCAATATTATTATCATTATTATCACCATCCTCATCAAATAATCCATCATCCATAATAATACATCATTATTATTTTCCTTATTATCACCATCCTCATCAAATAATCCATCATTATTATTATCATTATTATCACCATCTTCATCAAATAATCCACAATCATATTTATCATAAATTTATAATTTTATCACCCCAACATCATCCTTTGTAAAACACAAAAAAATTGTGATGAGCTCATTTGATGTGGTGATTTAATCACTAATTATCCATGTACCTTGTACAATTGTATTCATTAACAAAATATATAAACATTGCAACTTTTTACAAAGTTAAGAAAGTACCAGTATTGTTCCAAAAGGGCAATGTTCAATTCCCTATATTTTAAGGTTTATTTTTTAAATACTGAGTAATGATTTAAGTTGGGAAATAAAGATGGGACTATCGATAATAAATGAGCAAACTGTTTTCACCAACACAGCTCTGACCAATATCTAAAAAGTATTACTAAATAGTTAACTGTATTATAATTGTACATCATCTAAGACTTACTGTAGTAAAAACATTAAGTATACTTTAACATTTACATATTTTTTCCAAATGGAGGAAATATCATAAGAAACTTATACATCCCAAAGATGGTAAATTTATGACATTCTTGTTGAAACATTGATACTATCAGTGTATCACAAAGTCATATGAATCTATGAAATATCACATTCTATGCAGATTTTTGTTTCCTTGTGCAACTTTTGAAACATTGTGTCAGTGAGACAAATAAGGTTTTGTACTCAAATTCAATTGATTAAGTCAGTCATAGTTGCAGCAAGTTATATTTTTGTTACAAAATTATAAGATGCAGTAAAATAGAAGTAATCGACTTTTGAAAATGTTTTGGATAACCCTATGTAAAGGTCTGTGTTATATAATGGGTCCAATTTCAGAAGAAGTCAAAGTACTGGTCTCGGCCTGAACAATTAGGTTGCATACTGTAATACAACATTAAGTTTGTGTCCAGCACCTGTTTTTTGTTTCACCTGCTATAAAGTGTGAGAAGATAAAATAGTAGCAGGAGGATATGTGAATGGGGGGGGGGGTGTAAAGGATGTCACTGAAGATAAACAGGAGTATCGGACTACATGTCAGGGATTAGGCCCAAAGCAAACATGAAGTACATTCAAGATTAACATTTTCTCAAAATGGCAACCTCATTATACCTGAGCTGGTACTTTCTCCGCTTTCATATGTAAAAAGCCGACATTATTACATCCAAATGTATTCATGGTTGAAAGGTCAAGTGTCTATATTTAGTGTATATGACACTGGGCCTTTTCCACAACATAATTGGCGAAAATAAATGACAAAAGAATTTTTTAAAGCGTAGAACACCTAAATAAACGAACATATATGCTCACCTATGCATGCTTTTTAAATACTTTGGATTTCTTTTTTATGAGAATAATGGTAAAATGTGTGCGAATATTTGTGTAAAACCCTGGAATTAAATCTTTTTTAAAGCCCATGCATGATAGCAAGAATGGTAACTCTTCCCAGCACATGGCTACATAACAAATGTGAACAGTGACAACAGTACAACATAAATTGGGTTAAAAACACACAAGAACTTAATTTTATGAAAAATCAGACATTAATACCATGGAATCAGATTATACAAATGTATTGTCAGTCATTATACTAAATTTATTACAAAATTTTGGAACGACTTTTGTTGTGTAGTGTATTTTTGAGGTTAGAGACTCAACGGGTGATGCAGATAATGAGATGTATATAACTGAGAATCACTGAAATACATGTATTATCACTTTCAGGCCATCTACACTAAGTAAGACTCTTATCTAGAGACACTGCTATTCAAATTAAAATTTTCATACTTAGTATAGGCGAAAAAGAGGTAAAACCATTTTCAGAATTTTTAAGAAAACAAAACCAATTCATGTCATTTTTTGCGAATATCAGTATGAATATTGTCATAATAAAGAACAGAAAATCAATCTATTGTGTTTCTCTGTTTAGAAAAAAAAAACATAATCATAAATATTTTTTGAGAACCAACTCAGTGCCAGTTCTCTCTCTCTCTCTCTCTCCACATTTTAATACTTGCCTCAACTTCATGAACTGTGTAATATTGTTCAAAATAATGGTCAGAATTATTAAGAAAATATCACAAATTTGGCACATCCAAAATTTCATGTTGCAACATCCAAAATTTACACCCTTGAAATCCAGACTTACTGTAATGAAAAATTAGTGGAAAACCTGTGGAAAATTAGTGGAATGCAATATGAAAAGCTGAATGAGGACTTTGTCAAGAATTTTTTTCCATATGACCACATTCCTTTGGCCTGTCCAGTCTGGCCTAACAGGCTAACTCAGTTTTTATCTTTCTATTCTTAGATCACTGATTTAATGATTAAAATCTGACTCTGACTGAGACTATTATGTTTGTTTGTTTTTGGCGGGGTTTGTTTTTTTTGTCATTGATTTTATTTTAAAGATATGAAACTTGACCAAAAATATCTTATCATAACTAAATTTAACAAATGGCAATTGTTATTTACTAAATTGTGATTTCAGATCAATATATATATATATATATATATATATATATATATATATATATATATATATATATATATATATATATGTACAAGAACACTGTAATGAATATGCACTATTGGTTTTAAGAGTAACATATAATTTCAACTTTTGTATGATTCAGGATTTTGGTATTTCATGCGGCTCTTGATAAAAAGGTTCAGAAAGGCTCCAGAACCTGGAACATAGAATAAGTCAATTTTTTTTTCTTAAAGCTGAATATTCACATAATATTTAAATATAACCATATGCAAGAAATATGCGAATTTCAGCTTGAAATAACATGTGGTCAAGAAAATGCAAAAAGTGACCAAAGACCAATATTAACAACGGTGGATGGTGCATGTGTTTGAATGTTTCCTGTGAATTTATTTGAAAAGATATCATAAGGTTGGGTTCATTTTTTAATTCTGCACACTCAAATTATGCAGAAAACATTCAATTTTCATACATTCTATAATTCTGAAAAAATCATCCCCTGTTGCAAATTCGAGACTACTGTCACGATTTCATCATGGACCATCGATTTACGACATTTAGTGAACTTGTCGTTCTCTGTTCAATAAAAACACACCAGCTAGATATCTGTATACATCTCTTATGCATCTGTTGATTCTCTTGCGAAAAACTGGTGTGCAATAAGGCCAAATGAACTGTCTTTTGAAGGTACTTAAACTTTGCAAGGGCGCCGCCATGTTGTTGTTATTGTTGTTGACTGTAATTTACTCCGGTATTTTTTCGGAGCACCCCAGATTTCAGGTTCTGGGTAATTATTACACACACACACGTAATAAAATTATAAGGTGGTGGAGGGTTAATGTGGTGCTAGGGTTAATGTGGTGCTAGGGTTAATGTGGTGTCTTCTGTTCCATCCTAGAACTAATATAAAGACTTCATAGTATAGTAGAGTAATCTACTGAATTAAAATAAATTATATACATAAAGTTGATTCATTTGTATTCATAACGGCGACTGGTTGCAGCGCTGAGTAAGTGAATGTGATCATACTTGTATATTGTTAATTGTAATGTTGCAGGAATATTGTACTGAGAATACATTTTTATTAAGTACAGGTTAGAGTAGTAAAAGTTACAATTCTTGCTCTCAGGCGATGCTGGTTTTAAATGAGGCTTCTACTGAGACATTCCATTTCCTGAATTTGATCAGTGCTTAAGTTAAAGTCGGTCTTAATTATTGGAGAACTGCAATCCATCACACACAGCAATATAAGTTCGACGTCTTTGCTCAGAATATCAGCTGCACCTGCCTTACAAGACTGGATAAATCGTATAATTTTTGGAGATGTTTAGCACGTTTGTACTGTAGGGAGGGCATGTGAGAATGAAATGCTTTCTATCTTCTGATCCTCCTTTACAGAGAGGGTAGAGAGGAGTGACAGAGTATTGATTGAACTTATGTTTGTTGGACTTCAGTGTGTTAGAAACCTTGCTTTGATGGATGTTTCCGCTACCGCTCGTGGGTTGGTTGAGGCGTATGACCATAGAGCCTAGAGGGTGTGCCTGCAGCAGAGGGTTGTCTTGGATGTGGAGGAATCTGAGTGACGGTTTGTTTAGTTTAGTCTCTTCCCATGTTTCGCGCCAATATGAATTAAATGCCTCCTTAACCATGTATTTATATCGTTGTTTGCAAAGGTGGGTTATTAATCAAGTCGAAGGCTGATGGGAGGGAGTATTTCTGCAGGGTATTCCTGGTGTAAGTAAACCAGCTGTTGATGCCCTCATCTTTTAATGTCAACTGCCTGCTTGCAATCTCAAACTCCACAGATTCCGGCTGCCTAGTGATGCTGCCAAAGAGTGCCAGGACTTTCATTTCGATGTGGGCGTCTATGGGGGTAGCGCCTATAAGTATATAGACTGCGGCTGTAGCACATCTCTCTGGGAGATATTGTAATTGATGAATAATCTTCAGTTCAGACTTTTTCAGTCTTCCCAGGTCTGCTGTGGGGATCCATATCACTTCTATGCCATAAACAGCTCGTGGACACGAGAAAATGCGATACATGTTGTAAGAATGAATAGGGTTCACCCCATTCTTTCCGTGTAGGCCTGCTACCACGATGGAATACAGTGCTCTTCTCCTTTTTTGTATCCTATCCTCTATATCTGTCTTCATGTTGGCTCTCCTGGAAATACCAAGGTGGGTTGTTGAGTCTGTTTCATTAATTATTGATTTTCCCATGTTCAAGGATTGTTCTGGTCTTCTTTTAGGACTGTTGAAGATTACGCTGTCGCTTGTGAGTGGGTTGATTGAGAAGCAGTCAGCGCTGGCGAAGTTGTAGATGTTTGAAGTGGGATTTGCAGGTCTTCTGGGTTGTTAGCAAGGATTGCCACATCGTCGGCTACTGTCGGTAGTCCTATGAAGGTGATCCCAATTGATGACCCAAGATTATTCCGTTGGATTGTGTTTTTCGTCTTCTGCACCAAAACTTTGACTTTATATCAGTGACTGCTGTAGTTCCTGTTTTCGAGCATCTATGCCCATCGCTTGTTTTTTTAGTAGTCCATGATCACTTCTTTAAGACTGTTGATTTCAAGGGTATTGTCAAATTCTGCAGACAAGGTCACGTTCACTGTGTTCTCGAGGCTGATTTATAGGGTTGGAAATGTCCCTCGTGACTGCCTTGGTATAATGTGAAATCAAATCCCCACAAACAGTAACCTTCTGCTAAGTCGTCGTACCAAATGCCATGTGTACTGTTGGTACCCAATTGTCCTTAAGCTTCAAACTGTCACAATGTCATGTGTACTGTTGGTACCCAATTGTCCTTAAGCTTCAAACTGTCACAATGCCATGTGTACTGTTGGTACCCAATTGTCCTTAAGCTTCAAACAATCACAATGCCACGTGTACTGTTGGTACCAAGTTGTCCTTAAACTTCAAATCGTCCAAATGCCACGTGTACTGTTGGTATCAAATTGTCCTTAAGCTTCAAACTGTCCAAATGCCATGTGTACTGTTGATATCAAATTGTCCTTAAGCTTCAAACTGTCCAAATGTCATGTGTACTGTTGGTACCTAATTGTCCGTAGCCTTCAAACTGTCCAAATGCCACATGTACTGTTGGTACCAAATTGTCCTTAAGATTTTCTTTTGTCGGTCTTCAAATCTTTCATTGAGAGGGCCGTCCTACTCTGTCAACTCTGTGTCGTAGAACGCATAGAACGTGTAAGGTTTAACACCAAGCATCTAAATGTGTGTTCTTGGCTTCTTTTCAGTAAGTCAGTAGATTCTCTATGTAAGTTCGGTAAGGGTAAGTGTCCATGTTGTTGCTAATGAGTTTGTTGTTCAGGTACAAATCACTTCGCTGAACAAAGAATGGATAAACATTTTTGATTGGATCCACTGTAGCGGTTGCAGTGTCGGCTTAAATGACTTTCACTTCGAGGCACAAGTTACTGTTATCCAGATCGATTCTATCAACTGGATGTAATTCTACCAACTGGGATTCTTGGATCGTCATCATCGTAGGTGGCATGGCAAGTCCATCTGGTTCTGTCTTGGAAAGTTCGCAAGAATCTCGGTGTATCATTTTTAACTGGTTATAATTTAGTAATGAAAAACGTTGAAGTGTCTATGAAAAACGTTGAAGTGTCTGACGGTTCGTCGCCTCTTATTCTTTTTCTTGCCGTGTCTGTGGGTCTTAATGGTTTTCTACGTGTCTTCCTGACTTGTCCTTGCTGCTCCGTGGGAGATGAATCATTTGCTTTAACAGAAGTGTGAAGTGTATTTATAGGTGTTTCTCGTGGTTTAAAAAGATCTTTTCCTGTCTGGATCAACAACATTTCTACCTGCATTCAGTAACGCTTGTTTTGAGACCTCTGTTTATCGATTAACACATTTGGATCAATTTTTTTCCTTGTGTCAGGGCAGCATTTTTCAAAGCATGCAATCCTTGGTAAACAAAATGTTTCAAGACGCGCGCCACAGTACGAAAGAGCGACGAGAACGTACCACCCAAACCATGTCCACGTTGTCGCTACTCCTCGGTACACAGGATATATGAGTTGCAACTCGGTCGAGAATCGTTTCGAAAATGTAGTTTCGCGATGGCATTTCCTTTCGAAAATAGAATATCTTCCTCAAGATCTCATTTTATACCACTGTCAAAATACGATTTACTGACAAGAAGATGATGGAGGTGATATTTGGTGAACGTGATACGTGTTTCCTCCTTGATCGTAAGCAGCTACCGCAGAATCCATTTTAAAGGAAATGACTCGCAGCAATGGAGTGGATGTTTTCCCACCACGTTGTACTCGACGGCATCGGAGACACACATCTAATTAAGTCCTTCGTTCAATTCCATAATGTAATGGAAATGCTTGAAGAATCGGTTATTGTTGATGTCCTTCGGCTGAGGAGCTATGTTTGTGTTTCCACCCAGAATACTAAACATTATTATAGAAAAGTTAATGGACAGCGTTTTGCAGTCGGAAAAATCCACTTTTAGACTATGATAAGGTGGATGGTAATCCATCAGCACGTCTGTTGGTTTTTGCCAAACTGACTGTTGAAGAAAGCTGAAATCGTATCAAAGAGATGTCGACCATTAACGTAACATCCTTAAGAAAGTTTCATGCCATAGAGATTCAATCGGGCATCTTGTTTGGGTGTTTTTTCCTTGTTGTTGTTTTTTATTGGGGGGGGGGGACTAAATAGTATATCTACGACGAAATTAGTTTCTTTCCCTGCGACATTCAAGACTTGAGGAAGATGAATGATTTCTACCAAATCCACTTTCCAATTAGCTTCGTGGTCCAGTTGTATGGACTGAGGTAATTTCGCAGTGAAACAACGCAAAGTGTTGTTGATAAACACAGCCAGAGAACTGTCACTAGGTAAAGTAAAATAAACAAATTGATTATTCATGGTTCGATCGTTCACGTCATCCGATTTCAAAGGATAATGACTTTCCAACGGTTCCAAAGGGTTGCTGTGATTTGAGTGGTGGTGACTGGAGTTCGCGTGGCTACCATTTTTCCTACTGTCGTCATATTTCAACGATTCAACGATGGATTGGCAAGAAGATGGCCATTACATCTACTGAAACATCTACTGCACCAGTAGAAATTTTCCTTGATGAATGAGCACCTTTTTTGTGACTGACTGGAATTGCCTTTTTCACCGTCTGTCGAAGAATGTGACGATGTCGTCCAAATCGCTATTTCTCTGTCTCCAGCAAGGGAACGTTCCTTTCAAAACTTTTAAACAACATTCACATACCGTATCGATGATTTCTTTAGGAGCCTTTTGAATGATCTGTTTCGCATCGCCACATTCGCTTTGGTGAGCACTGACAATACATCCGTATGTTTGGCTAAACGAGGAGGAATGTCATTTTTTCCTTTGTTATGAGGAATCTTTCGACGAGGATGCTGTTACTATGAACTCTTGGTGGAGGACATATTGTTCAGAGAACTTCGGTCACCCCTGTCCAAACATTTTCTTTTATACAGGGATACGTCCCACTAGTTGTCGGGACGTCGTACCAACTTGACCTTGGACACTGGACGGCGAGGCAACGAAGGTGTTATCAGCAGACTTAATTCTCAGAGTTCTTGTTTAGACAAATCCTGTCAACTTTGTAATACCCTGTTCTATCTTGTACTTTTTTCTTGGGCGGTGCTATCTTTTGGCAGCAGCAGCAGCCTGGGCAGTAGAAGAAGACGGAGGAGGAGAAGAAGAAGGAGGAGTCACTTTAGACATGGGAGTACTTGAGCATTCTAGCAGCTGTATTTCTCCTTGTTGGGATAGTGATTGTGGTTTACTTATTTTTGGGTTTTTTCTTGGACGATGTTTTTTTAGTGTTAATTAATTTCAGCTCTCTTCTTCTTCTTCGTATTTCTCTTGGTTTTTGTTCTTGTTTTTGCTATTTGACATTGGCTACTGTATTATTATTACATCTTAAACGCAAACGAAAAATTACACCTGCATAAGTTCACCTCCAACCGGTTTCAAGATAATTTCTTTCTTGGTTTGGGTATCGATTCTTGGATCGGCGAGGCGCGACAGAGCTTGATAAGGAATGTAAATGATTCCTTGTAGTAATCGACGTGCCGTCAAAGAAAACATCCTTACATTTCTTTGAGACTTGCTTCCAACAAATGCGAACGCAATTCGGCATCTTTTCACGACTGATGGCACACAGTGCACGAATTAATCCAGCAGAAGAATATGATTGGAAGGAGGTTAGGTCGAGGGATGTGGGGAGTGAATGGTAGTTTTATATTTTCAGTTGGAAGACGAACAACTAGGAAGGCAACGTGTAAATCACTGGAATCGTGAAACAAATTCGTACAGAATCTCAAATAATCTGGTGCCGTGGGTTTTAAATCGAACAGTAAATACGCGTGTAGCAAATGTGTCGCACCGTCATACGCACAATTTAGCCATGGCGTTCCCAAATGTTTAATCAATACTTGGACTTGAGATTTGTTTCTTGGACTTTTGAACAAGACGACATAATGGGCAATGCGACTGATCATGCGATGGTCTTTGCTTCGTTTAAATGCATTTTGGGTACTGTAATTAATACTATCGTTGCGATGATGTCCTTTTCGTGTAAATTAAAGCCTAATTTCTACTTTATTTTACCCTAACATGTCATCGAAGATGACGAGTTGCGTGTGAGTAGAGTCAGACATGAATATCTTCGTGATGAATACCTTCAACAAACGAAATGTGTTCTCCTTGGCATTCTGTCTGTAACGAGTATGCCGATTACCAGTCTTTGTAACACCGTACGATGCGTTGTGGAGGACGATGAAACAAATGTTATTTGCGTTCGATCAATCATTTGACAAATTCGGTCTTACCTGAATTGCTAGGTTCAGCAATAAGCATATTAAAGGGATGTCGAAGAGACAGTACCTCCCAACTTTCACGATATTAGCTTTCGTCAATCACTTTGTGGACGGATGATACATTAAAAACTAGATTATTTTTTTTAATTTTGAGAATAAACAGAGGCCAAGAGACATTTTATACCGAAACAACAATTTTATTTTGTTCATAAAAAGGAGATAACACATAAAACACAATGTAACAGCGATTTCAGAAAAGTTCACATTTTTTGCTTTTGTTTTTTTGGGTGTCAGTCACAGCACAATCCGTCGTCTGGGTTGTTCTTTTTGTAATGGGTAACCCTGTAAACATTCACACACCACTTTTTCCAAGCTTCGAATCCAGGACTTTTTGTTTGGTCCGTTCTCCAAACAAACTGTTGCATAGATTCAAAGTTTCAATGTCCATCACATCGCAGTACTCGACGATGCATCGCAATTCTGGGTCTATTTTTAACAGTCAATCGTAGCCGTGTTTCCACATTTCCACCACGCGTTATCTTTGAGCTTCCAAACTCGGGCATCGCTGATGCATTCTTCTTTGGTCAAAGACGAACTTTTTTCTTCAGAGACAGCTTTAATTCACAGGCAAATAGATGAATATAACGAACTATGCCAGGCACACTGGCACAACAGGAGATTTCTATTTCTGCTGCAATAACACGACTACTTTTCCCACCGTCCAGCAAACGAATGGCCTCGACCTCCTAAACTAATGATAAAACTGCCTCGCTTTAAAATTTGACATATTGACACATTTGAGTTACACTGTCAACGTGACTGGAGTACGGAGTACAAGCGAGGTAAGAAATGTTTGCACATCAATTCATATGATATTCCTTTATCTAAACAATGCCTTCCCATAAAGCAAACATTTAATTTGCATAGACTGAGCGGTCCCTGCAGATACGTGCTAGTGACCGCTTAAGACACCGACAAACCACTGTTTGCTTAGGAAACACATGGCCACTGACTGAGGAAGGCAGGTGACCGTTACATACAGGACATTTTTTATAGGAAATTTGCCGGGTGGAAATTAGAATGGCCGTTGTGAACAGTTGATCGCTGAGTTAAGGTGATCGTTAGGACAGGTTTGACTGTACTTAAATACTTTAGGTCGCCTTGTTTCGTTGTTTCGTGTGTTTTTGTTGTTTAGGATAAATATACATAATTGATTGCGAAAAATGTCAGTAACTGGAAAAATTCTGAAATCAGCTGTGTGCCCATCGCTCTGCCTCCCTACCCTCGCTCCATCCCCCCCCCTCTCTCTCATATTATTATTACGTGTTATAATGTTATAACAGTCGCTTGAGATAGGGAATAGGCACATTTTGCACCATAACAACATACAATAAATAAAAGGATTCTGGCTTGAAAAGTTTATACACGTCTAAATGGCGTTTGAGCTTACTTCTAAGTATATTTGAACAGGGTAAAAGCCAAGGTCTTCAGGAACAAGGAGCCATAATGGCAGAACCTATTTATCACAAATGTTCGGGCTAAATCTTTATATATTAAACGTTTTACATATTTTAATACTGTATCATGTGGACAGGACATTTTATGTTGCAAGTATGTCATATCTTGTCCAATCCTAGCGTTTACATAAAGAGACATTTGACTTTGGAGTAGGTTTACCTACATTCCGTACAATCAGCAAGTCGCCTGGGTGAATATTATATATTGCAGAAAAAATAATCATCTTGCAAAACATAAGAAATTGTATACATTTTATTTGAAAAAGAACAATAATGAACAAAAAGAGGAATGATGCCCAGTTGTCAAAGCTAACGGAACCCAATGGCCCTTAATTAAGGGTCTATAATCACTGGACTAGAAATATCTTTTTTTCCCTAAGCAAAAGTGATTTTAAGGCCTGCATGGTCATCTCTCGTAAGTTGACACGTTTGCGCGTAGCTAGGTGTATTAAATTTAAAGAGATGACATGATCAGTGTTTGTTGAGTATGAGTGATCGATCATGTAATTAATTCTGGTGATTCTTCACGAAGCTGACATTCTTTGCTATAAAAAGTCACTTTCTTCTTCATTCTAGACTATTCTCGCTATCCTACCCAAAGAGTTGTAAAACACCTGAATGCAATCAATACCTTTGTAAACGTTTGGCCTGTTACATTTGTGCATTGAATTGACGTACATACATACACATGATGGGATGAGCTTAGTGCTTCTAACGTCCAAGATGTGTTGGTTTGGTTTGTAGTATCATTACAGTTTTGTGGTGAATAGTTTGTACACGAAGTGTATGGTATAGTGAAACTGTCAAAACCTCAGTAAACAACATATGGGACTTTAAATTGATGATGATAATATTTAAAGGTGACAACTGATGCCTTTCCATGCATTATGTCTATGGAGTTTTTTACACTGCAACATAGTCTTTCGTGGGCTTAAACATTTTCCAGTGCATCAAACAAATTTTAGCATGTTTTACAGACGTATTTCTTTCCATTCTGTTTGCTTACTCGTGATGATACGTAATGGTATTTTTACATTCCATCAAATAGAATCAACATGTCAATATGCTTAATTTTTTTTCTTCTCACTCTAACTGCCCTAATGTATTTATCTCAAACTATGTTATACACATTAACAAAGATGCCATTTTCTAGTTAATTTTTTTCTTCATTTTTTTCACTATCTAAACAAACTATATTTTGATGGTATATATACATTATTACTATGGTATACATACATTATTACTCTGTGTATTTGTGTATTTAGCAGAGATTCAACTGAATATATATAAAAAGAATTTTTTTAACAAATTTAAAAATCTGTCATCCTTATTAGTTTTTCCTTTATGCAAGCTCGTTTGCTTTTCACCCATTCAGTCACATCAGTAAAGAAGCTTCTTTTTACTGATTAATACCTGTCTACATAGAGTGTTAAATATTAAATCATGTCAAACATCCAGCTCGTGCTTTCGTTTCTTTCCTGTCCAAATTTAGTATGCAAAATTTCAAACAAGAGTTCAATTCCATCAACCGTCCACTTCACTTATCTATCTATTCTACGGTAGAGCTATTTTTTTAATATATGGGGAACTACTCACTCCTGAAAAGAAATCAAGAGGACTGACCGACAGATAAGCAAACTCTATATGTAAACAAAATTTAAGAAGAAAAATAGAAGATAATTAAAAAGAATGAATGCAAAGATAGATAGATAGATAGATAGATAGATAGATAGATAGATAGATAGATAGATAGATAGATAGATAGATAGATAGATAGATAGATAGTAGTCTGATAAATCTGCCCCAAACCTGTCGTGGAATGTGATTTACAGTCAAAATGTTCCCAAGTCAAAACGTACCTTGACCGAAACGTACTCAAGTCAAAACGTACTCGAGCCAAAACGTACCCAAGTCAAAACGTACCTATGAATGCCGAAACTTACCCAAGTCAAAACGTACCTATGAATGACTAAACGTAGCCAAGTAAAAATGTACTCAGGAAGTCAAAACGTACCATACCAAAGCATACCCGATTTCTGCGATTTATTAAAAAATAAATGATGATATAATATTTTGCAGTTCATCCACCAAATTAAAAATGGAAAGTATATTATCACAATCATAATGTAAATCATTATAGTTTGGGCCTATTCAGTGATAATTTCCTTCTGCGTCTGTTTTGTTAAACACTATCGAATTTAAGGAATAATACAAAATATTTAGCTACATTAAATTGAGCTTACTTCTACAAAATTACATTTTTACATTAATTAGATCAGCGCTTAACGACAAAATGAACTGGAGAAACATGATTACACACCTGCAATAATCCACCTAAATCCAAATTAACTTATAGTGCTGTCTCTGTACTCAGTCTTTTGTTCATGAGTAGTTAATTATCATAGTAAATGAACAGCGATTGCATGATGTTGTCAATATCATAACTTCACTTCACTGCTGTCATCTTTGCGTAAATGGTAATTATCATTAGAAACAAAAAGCGCACTGGCTGACGATTGCCGCTGTTTGCACGGTAGCCATACAAAATGAAATTTTTACATTAATCAGATTAAGTGCTTTGTACCAGATGACATTATATAGTGACATTTATACGATACTATGAATCACAAAAGTGTGGACTTTACTTTCATTGTTTATTTTGTAAGATATATGGAATGAACATATCACGGGATATTGTGAATCGGATCATTGTGGACTATTACTTTTATACCGGTATGTGACCTATAATTGAATTAATGGATTTATCATATAAATGGATTTAAAATGCCAAGTATTATGGATTTCTATGAATTTTATCACACGAAGATGGACAAAATATAATTTGTCAATATATTTGTGACACTTTTCACTCAGTAATATAATTGTATTCATTTTACACTGGTTTTTCTCTTTATTGTATCTATCTGTCTATCTATCTATCTATCTATCTATCTATCTATCTATCTATCTATCTATCTATCTAGTTTGGCTTGTTTATTTATCCAAAGTACAACTCTGACTCACTAACGACAAGTCACCCCTTACAGACGGATTTGATTTGCAAAGTACACCTCTTAGAGTACGGTATTTAGGCTCTGCCTCCTGAGTTATTCCAAATGAAATTATTTAAAGTGGTCTCAATATCAAAGGAAATTTCAGCGGCCAAGATGTTTTTACATTATTCAAGGTATTTCTTGTACACAGATAAAAGAAAATCTAAAACCAACCATGCATATTCACAAGTTACGGAAAGTAGTATCTACTAATATACGTAACTTGCAACATACAAAACTAAAACAGTACATGTCTGAATCTCAACGTGTTGGGACTTGCTTTAATTTGGGTACGTCTTGACTTGGGTACGTTCTGGCTTGAGTACGTCTTGACTTGGGTACGTTCTGACTTAAGTACGTTTTGGCTTATGTGCGTTTCGGTCAAAGTACGTTTTCACCAGGGCACGTTCTAACTTGGGTACGTTTTAACTTGAGTACGTTTCAGTCAAGGCACGTTTTGACTTGGCTACGTTTTGACATGCTTCCTTGGTATGTTATGTGGTTTGTGGGACCACCCAACAAACCAATACAGGTCTGGGGGATGATTTATCGGACTAGATTAACAGCAGCATGGTGAACAGTTTACGAAAACGCAGAAAAGGAAAATTATTGTTATTTTCTCAACGTTGTTTTGAGAAACCGCTCTGTATATCATATGAGCTGCAAAAAAAAAAAAAAAAAAAAAAAAAAAAAAAAACAGAAGAAGAAAAAAAACATCTAAATTTAAGGATCAATTTAATAAATAAAGAATGGTCACCACAAATGAAAACTCCATAGAGGTAATATAGGGGAAAGAAAAAAAAAAAAAAAAAGACAACAAACAAAGAAACAAATATCGCCATTGTTGCAGTCGATAAGAGATTAACAAAACCAAGGAAAGGAGACATAATCTGAATCTTACCTACAGACATGCAGGTCTTTGAACTATGAATCCATTTTCAGAGCGTAATATACCGGAATTTGGATCGTAGCCTTCGTCGTCGAAATTCCGGGATTTGGATTTAGTATCGTCCACCAGCGCTAGTTTTACTTCCGTTCAAACGTTAGCATACTGTCATTGTGTCTAGAACGTCCTAAATTGACCATCAGTTGGAAGTGGAAAGTAATAACTTTAGACTTATTGTATGGAGTTTTATAATAATTTTTTTGTTATGTAAGAATAGTATGTCCTCAATTTATGTTCAAGTTGCCAAAACGCAAATACCTATGTTATAAAATGGCATACTGATGAGTAAAGGCTGACGAGTTTGGTCCTTGGCAATTACCATACTGCTGGGACGGTTCCATGCTTTTGTTTTGTTCAAAGTTGTTTAGTAGTAAAGGCAGAATGTTTCTCTGGAATTGATTCGTTAGCATCTACCTTGTTATAGAGTTACGTACGAGTTATTGCATTTATTTCATAAAATTGTAATTAAATTGATATTTTTATTTGTTTTGCAGATTTTAAAAGTCGCACACTAAACTAGTGACTTGTTGTGCATTTTGTTATAAAGTCAGCAAGACTAGTGAGAATCACAAGGGTCTATGGTCAGTTGGTGAATCGGCCAGCAATATTGTCTCTTCCTATGACTCAGCCATTTGCAGTACCAATTCTACTGCCATGGACAGTAGCCCAGACTTTAGTATTCTCACCAACAATAACTATTTACCAGCCGTCAGTCAGTATAATGGAGTGGTTCCGAAGAGCGCAGCATGCAATTTTACCAGCACATTTACACAGAGTGCCTCAGCATTTCAGCCAACAGTGATGTCACAAGGTGTAGTGGGAGGTGTACCACCTATTTTGCAGCCACCAATAATAACATCCTTTATGCAGCAGACAGTAGGTCATTCCTATAGTCCTCCCATCTTCACAAACCCTGTTTATCACCAGCAAAATTTCACCTTCACATTTCCCACCCAGGCAACAGGTGTAGTGATGTCTGCATCACAAAATTTTGCAAGTCAACCATGGGCAGGGATGATAGCAAACATGCCACAAGTTACAGCACCTGGTGTTGGCATTAATTGGCAGCACACAATTCCAACTCAGATTCCCTGGGCTAACACAACAAATACATTTTCATCTCTGGGAGTTGCAGCCTTTACAGCATCATCAGAATTTGATTTGTAAGTTTGTGTGTGTGTATGTTTCTCTACCATTAGTTCAAGGTAGTTTTCTATTCTAGAGAGTTCCTTTGAGTTGTATACCTCTGATATGGGCACGGTAGTATAAAGTAATCCTTTTGTTCTCCAGAAACCTGTCAAACACTTGTTGCCATAGGACATCCCACTTGAAAATTTTAGTGGCCAGTTTAAATTTTAGGTCACCAAGCCCTATCAATTTGGTAACCATAGACATTCAGAACAGAAATAGATTGAGTGGGGATATAATGGTTGAAAGTGACAAAAAGTGAAGATTTTAGTTAAAGCAAATTGAAGAGTATGTATGTAGCAGCATTTTACAGCACATCAGCACAATAGTGGCTACATTGTGCCAGCTAAAGGTAAAGAAAGAGTATTTTGTACAGAATCCAGTATCATAAAATAAGTGTTATGTCTTAGAGAAATGTCATTATATACAGAAATAATAAATAAAACTTAAAGCAAGTGCTTGTGTCATTTACAGTCAACAATTGGGGGGATAACATTGATATCCATTTAATTGATCACAAGTAAAATGAATTTAAAAATTGAAATTTTGAAGTGGAATGTTAAGGACATTCTCATGTTTTATAGTGTTGGTGGTGAGGGTGTCATAATTAATTGCCATTACAATGCCCAGTCTCTCAAAAGGTGAGCAGTCTTTGACATTAAAGGTACTTAGAAATCATAAAAATAAAAAATCTTAAAAGCATCATCAGAATTGGAAACAATTATCCACTTGCAAATTGTCAACATGTCTGGGACGTAACATTCATGTCTGAACTGTTATGTCCCAAATTCATAACAAATTTATGCCAAAATGTTCAGCTCCAGGCTGTGTTTCACCTTGAGTAGAAATTATGTGTGTATTGTAACTCGGGATACAGGCTGTAAAAAGAAAACACCAATTGATTTTCCTGATGTCAAATACAAAGCAAATGGTTTGACAAACAGCTGATGAAAAATAACTAATTCTGTCTCAAAATATTCTTAAGACAGCTGGAAAATAACATTTTTGTCAAAAATTTGTGAAGGATTTAAATTATTTAGCATTTTGCCTGAAATTTGTTCAGAAACTGTTTGATTTTTGCTAATGATTGCGAAGAAATTTATATTTTCCAACTGCTATTGATGCTGCAAAAAGAGTTTTGGTTTCACATCCATTGGTGGTATGTATTAATTATATTTTTTTTGCCCTTTTTCTTTCTTTGATATTCGTTTGGAGGTGATTTTGTAACAGTAGTTCTTGCAGGAAAAAGAGAAGATACTTCTCATGTTTTAATAAATGCAAGTAAAATATCATGTTGGTTTCATATTAAATAGGTGTAATGTACCCCCATTTAATAGTTCTGAGTTCAGGGTTCATGTTTCATCTTCACTGGATTTTTTGTGTGTAAATAACATTCTTTATCATCGGTTTGGGGATGATTTCATACGGCTAATTATTATATGATTACATGAAAAAGAAAATATAACGGTCATGTTTACCCAGTGTAAGTAAAAACTTTCTGCTAATTTCATATTAGATGGCCGAGATGTAACGTACCAAAGTCCACAGTGCCTAAATGGCACAAACTGTGGAAATGATGCAACTGTAGGTGGTTCAAACAATGTCACTTTCTGTTAGTAAGCAAATGCACAGCAAGACTGTGAACATCTGGGTTTTTTTGCTTTTATTAGATGTACATGTAACAAAAGGAACCAAGATATAATATTTTGTTGAAATCTTTGGTAAAATCTAGGAACAACCCTTGATTTCTATATTCTGTGAATGTTAGTAATCAGCTTCATTGATGTATCTTATTAAAGTATTTTGTACTTTTTATACATCGATACATAAAATTATAAATTTGTGAAATGTTTTGAGCAAAAGACGTAACTCTGACATCCATATTAAAGCTTCGATTTGTATTATTTATTTGTCATGGCTACACTAATACTGTTCATCTGACTTGGTTTGTAAACACAGAATCGACACTGAGCATATCTGTCTTAAATGCGTTTGAAATATTTTTAAATGCTCAAATCAGGGCTGAGCAAATTTTTTTTTTAACCACTAGTCCAGGACAAGTGGTTTCAGAAAATTCACTAGTCCCACCTTACTCTTCACTAGTCCCACCTTACTCTTCACTAGTCCCACCTTACTTTTCACTGGTCCCAAAATGGTAATCACTTGCCGAGATTTAATGAGATGTATGTACTTAATCCATAGAAAAAACAAACGAAATAATATACAACATAATTATTTCTTAAAAGAATTTAATTTTTCAAAAACATTGGTTGTTATACATTTGGCTTCTTCAGGTTCATGTATATATGTTTTAGCTGATGGATTTGAAAAAAATGTCCATGTATATGTCTGCCACCTGCACCAGCACTAAGCCAGCAGTTGATTGCTGTGTCTGGGTTGAAGTCCTCAAGCTCTGGTCCATTTGCAGAAATGTTAATTAGCATTTGTAAACTTTTGGTTAAAGGACTTCCTTAAAGAAGTCTTGATTAAGTTCATTGAACTAAATCTTCGTTCACACTCAGCAGTGGATGAGCTGATAAAAAAAAATTGTTTTCTAATAGATTGCATAATTGACTGAGACTAGGTGGAGTATTCACTAAGAGTGTTCCAAGAATTTCAACAGGTGGATCCGGTGACAGCTTGTATGCCCTCATCTTTGCTTTGAACTCCAGATACTGCTCATGAATGGCATGATGGTCTTCCTGTTTGAAAATCACTTCAAGATGATTAAGAAGAACCTGCATATTTCATCAGAGCTGCCCTCTCATGAGGAAAGTGCCTGTAGTCAAATGCTCTAAAGCATCTCAAAGGTTCTTCCATATCAGAAAATGGTTTTCCATAACGGGCTAGGGTGTAGGCTGTGTTAAAGAGAGCTCTCATTTCAGTCTCATTTAGTTTTGAAAGGACCTTTACTAGTGGAGTGTCGGCAACTCTGACTTCACTGATTTTCTGCACATGCTGGCTAGTGTTATGCATATAGTGTGCTACACAGGCCTTGTGGGGTCCAGACATGTCATGAGACTTGATTGGTTCAATCCTGAAATTGTCACTTCCACTGACAAATACACTGGGTGAATTTCCAACCTGTGCCAGTTTTGGATATTGTTTGCATTAACTGCAAAACATCTTTCCTTCTGAGTCAATACATTCAAGCCAGGGATAACAATCAACCCGATGCGGCTGATTGTTGCTTACGTCTCTTTGGAGAAATAGCTACCGCACACTCAGTATCAGTCTTACGTTTTATCCCTCCACTTTCAAACAAATTTTCTTTCTCCGAATCGCCGTTATTACCTTCCTTGCGAAAATAATTTAGCAAACATTTTATCCACAGAGTAACTATCAGCTTGCTTGACAACTACTTCTAAAGTGATCATAACATACATTTTCCCTTTTAAATACGAACAGAGACAGCTCATTAATTAGCGTAATTGTTTCGCTTCAAACGCAATATCGCATGTGGAAGTTAATCATCTGTATAATAAATTAAAAATTAAAGAATCATTACTGTCATTTAATCAGTTCATAAAAGAAACCAACACTGATGTCGGTAAAGTACCTTTCATTAATTTAATTACACTGACTCGCTGGATTAAAATCATAGTGAGCCGCTCGTGATAATCTGGCTTGAGTAAACTCAATGCAACAAAGCCACTTAAAACACTTCTAATTGATCATACTGGCTTTCTTTTGTTTGACATGTTTTGATTTGCCGATAATTTGGTCGCTTAGCCCAATATGCAGTCAAGCGGTAACAGGATGTAAATGTATACAGGAAGAGGGGTAGAATCAAGTATTCAGTACGCCCGGAAGGCATGATTGGCCAAATAAAGGTAGATATAGTGATTAAAGCACAAAAATAAGGACTAGCCCGACTTTTTTAAAAAGCACTTGTCCCGGACTAGCGACTTGGAAAATTTTACTTGCCCGACTTCATAAATGACTAGTCCGGGACGTTGGGCTATGGGATTTGCTCAGCCCTGGCTCAGATGTAGTAAACTCTGAGTCAGTTGTAAAAACATTACCAATAGTTTTTGTGTCGGGATGTAATATAGAGCATTGCAAGAGGTGTCCTATTTCAGATCTTTTCTAATAAATGTATGTTATGTTAATTTTGTAATAATAATGGCTGTGCACCCACATTTGGAAAGCTGGTACAAATATGAATTTAGGCAAACAAAACGAATTTGGAACCTTCGTAACACACATACATGCATAATGCTTTCATTAGGAGCAGTTTGAAGGATCTACTTTACTTACAAAATTTAAAATGTTCTTATTTCAAGCTGAATTTTCAGAATTATAAAGGTTTTGTATAGGAATTGTAATAAAGTAACACGTACAAATTTTATGTTGTAAATATAAGATACAGGTGTATATACTTTCTTCAGTTATTTTTAACAAAAATACTTTTTTCCTTTCCTTATGTATTAATGAAAGCTCTGCATGGGTGACATGGTTAATAAAGTAAATGATCATCTGTTACTACATCAGAGCACATATCAGAGGGTACCATATATACTCGTTTGTAAGTTGAGTCCAACTGCAAATAACATAGACCCTGATCTGTCATCACATAATGTGCTGGCAGATCAGGATATATGTTGTTTGTTCTACTGATTACTCCTAACAAACTGCATTGACCTATATCTGCTGGGGTGTTATGCGACAACATATCTGGGTCTGTGCAGTTTGCAGTCGGACTTGACTTAGAGGATATACGATAGTTTATGGGTTATCGGCACATACACAGGTATCAAGATTTAATGCTAAAAGTGGATGTTGATATTTAGCAGAGATGAAGCATTATTGAAATTATTCAATATACACATATTTGTTGCCAATATCATCTTTGTAAATAAATATAGTTTTTTCCATTCAGGCAAATGGTTATTTCACACCTACATATATTTTTATCAGAAACATTTATATTACATGGAGTTTAGTCATTAGATGGTGAAACAACTTTATTGATCCAGTTGCTTTTTGAAGTTTTCCAAAAGGTGTTGCTTATATAACTTTATTATTTTCCCACATGTTGGAAAAATGTTGTTTCCTAGGCTGAATTTAGATTCAGGCTGCACATGGTCAGATGAAAAACAATGAAGAAAATATAATAATATCAAAATTAGCAAATGGTATCCTTGAAAGAGGTTGTATTCACTTTTATTTTGTTTTAATGAAAAGTTTTTACTTCAAATTTGTACTGAATTTTGTCCACAAAATAAATAAAGGCATTCTGTGAAAACTGAAGACAACTGTTACTAACAGTAGAAAAACCTTTAAACTTCTTGAAAGCTATTAAACAGAATTGGACCAAATTTGATAGAATGCATCAAGGCATGAAGGACATTCATGTTGTTAAAAGTGATGCTGCTCTGCTATCAGATATGGCTGCCATTTCTAAAGTGGAACAGCCTTCACTGTTCATTCCATAAATAGAAATAGACAGGGCCCAGTGTCAGAAAGTAAGGCCATTAAAAAAAAACAACAACAAGGGATCGTGAATATTCTTATTAGTTTCTTGTTTATTGAAGAAAATTCAAACACATATCATTATCAGGCTCCTTTGCCATGGGCCTTGTGTATGTGGATTTGAATTGCTTGTTCCTGAGTAACCATTCTGCTCTATATATAAAATGTATTTTGCACACTTGATTCTACATTTTTGTTCTCCTAGTCTGCTTTCTTTGGAAATAAATGCAGCATGTTTTTGCTGCAGATTTCATGTTCTTTATATTTTCCATCAATGATCATTGTACATGTGCCCTCAATTGATGCACAGTCTAATCAGAATTAGTAAGAAATTTCTGTCAGTAAATGAACTCTATTCAGAAAGCCAGCTTGGGGAGTACTTCATTCAGTCAGTCTAAAATCAGCCGTAATTATCATTATTTTATGGGGGTCTTTTTGTGTGTCCTATGGGTGCCACATAGGCAACTTTCTTGCACCAGAGATGAAAATTAGGAGTCAATGGTGTAACCTCACAGCCCCAAAAAAAGGACTAGCCTTTAAACAACATCTTTTCAAAAGAAGAGCTTCATAGAACTTCACCAAATGTGACAGAAAACATCTTGCAGTGTTTTCTCCAGGCTGCATCCTTGCGCCTTTTTACAGTAAAGTTTGAAAGGGTGCATGTAAACATCGGCAATGTATCATAAAAGGGGCTGTCTGTATTGTTCGCTATTTTGTTCTCTATGTCCCAACTATTAGGCACATCCACAAAGTCATCAAATTGCATGATTTTAACATTCGGGAAATGCAGGAAGCTTTTTATTGATCAGGATTGTTTAATGTTTTGATAAAACTGTAAATGAGTGAATCATTCAGAATGAAAGAATGTCTCACTTTTTCACACAGAATACTTAAGTCATTGAAAGTGATAACATTTGATGTTCAGATATAAGTTAGGGCTTCAAGGTTTACACATGTAAATGGCTTAGTTTAGTTTACTGACTGTAAACATGTACAAAATTGGTAGACTTGTAAATGAACATGTGCACGACTGTCAGTGGCACAGGATCTAGTTATTTCATTAGTTACGAATCTAGGTCTTAAAATAATGTAACAGAAAGATAGTGAAACCAATAATGTAAGTAAAATCAACAAGCAATTTATTTCTAGACAGTTAAAGTGAAAATTCAAAAGATACTTATAATAACATGAATTAAAGTCCAAATAATCCAATAATCCTATGTGTCCGAATCACAAGTCCTAAATATAGAGTGTGTCGAATGAATTCCAGTAGCCTTGAATGTCCTGATGTGCTAGTAGTCTTGAATGTTCTGATGTGCCTGAATGATGTAATCCAGAATATCTTTGAATGAATTCACATAAATCTCCCAGTCAAGTATTAATCCAAAATGAGAATCAGCACTTTTAGTAATTCCAATGAATATTTCAAATAAATAATTCCTCTCTGAATTTGTCCTGATTTTCACAACTGTAACATCTGATTACTAAAGTAAATTCCCAGATAGACTGATCTTAATAATATGAAGTTTAGTATAGGAATGAAATCTTGTTTACCAAACCTGTATGAATATAAAGATAAGTCACCTGACAATATTCTAGAATATGAGTAACTCTAATGGAAATTACCTGTGCATACCTGACTTTTCTTACATCAAGACATGGAAAATTCCAATCTAATCGTTAAATGCTATGTAAACAAGACTGACCTTGAACTCAAATGCAGTAATTATGTTGTTTACAAAATGACCTCTTAAGTTCAACTTACCTCATGGACACATATTATAAATTCAATATTCATAACACATTTAAATGATATATTTTCGCATCTCTGCTTAAGATGGCTGTTTAGTAAGATTTTTCTGTTGATTCTTTACTTAACATGGTGATGATTTTTATATCAAATTTGGCATTTCTAGGAAAAAGCTGAAATTGATGAATCAGTTGTACCACACATTACGCAACATTACATTACAGCTTGATCTACCAATCTTGCTGATGACAAAATTCGTTAAAATACATTATTTACTTTTGTGAAACATGTTTGTTAACATAACGAGTAAGATTTTGCAAAGCCATTCTATGTGCATGTTCAGGCAGTACATCTGGTTGCATTATTGATATGTTCATCATGTGCATATATGTAGCAGTACAAAACAATATCACGATGATCCTAAGGATGCTTTTCTAAATTGTCACATCAATTCAACAAAGACATGTCTTAAAAACTGAATCCTATTATAATTAAAGGTAAAAGATCTACAGTAATCACAAGTTAAGTGAGGTTACGGCATGCTCATTGTCAATGGTTTATGTATGTCAGCTCTTAGCCTAATGTGCAGGTCAGAGGAAAGGTTTAGTTTCTAATCATTTTAGTTCTTGCATACTGTGTCCATATTTAAACATTTTTGTAAACATCGCAGACTTGAGATAAATGCAGGTACGATGTATTTATAGATCCTAGGAAGTGATTGAATTGAAGTTAATGAAAATCACAATGGGGACTTTCCCTCGGCATCTTATAACAAGTACTGGGAATGATAGTTCAGCCAATCAAGAATAAAGAATGGTCAAGAGAATCGAATAATGCTTGTATCCTGAATAAAATGGTTGGCTTCAAAATGACAAAAATGAAAAATAACATTTAATTTTGTTAACAGCTGTGCAGAAAGCATGCATGATAGAGCAACTGTATGTGTAGGCACTGTTATTTCAATTATAATATTTCTGTACTGTAGAAATTCTTATATTGAATAAGAATGTGATAATAATGTAAACAAAAATTATTGGTATCAAAGATAGCTACGGTACTTGTATGAATTTACTGCAGTAATTTAAAGGAACTTTGTGTTCATAACTGTGGTGATGTAATGAAAAAGTAATAAGTAAATAAATAATAGGTAGAGCTGCTGAAAGTGCATAGGGCCCCATAAACTAAACCCAGGGAACTCTTAGTACCCCTTTTCTTGGAAAGCTGGAGAAAACACTGATCTTTGTATGAAGAGCTTTCAGATTTGTACCAGTGATGCCACTGTACCGTTAAATATGGCCACTGTTACTGTAAGTAGAAAAACCTTTGAATGACTTCTTAAAAACTGTTCAATAGAATTTGACAAAATTTGATAGAAAGCATTAGGACATGAAGGGCATTCGTGTTTTTACAAAAACTGCCATAAAATATGGCTGCCATTACTGACAATAGAAAAGCATTTAACGACTTCACAAATACCACTCAACAGAATTTGATGAAATTTGACAGAAAGTATCCTGGCACAAAGGGTTTTCAGAATTTGTACAATTGATGCCAATTTGCCATCAAATATGGCTCCCATTGCTAAAAAAAGAAAAATCTTTAAAAGACAAATTCTCAACAGAATTCAACTCAGTTTGACAGAAAGTATCCTAGTATGAAGTGCCTTCAAATTAGTACAAATGATGGCAATCTGTCATCATATATGGCCATCATTACTAAAAATAGAAAAACTTTTTAAAGACTGCCCCAAACCTATTAAACCGAATTTGACCAAATTTGACTGAAAGTACCGTGACATAAAGGGTTTTTTAAAACAATTTTTTTTTATTACAAATGATGCCAATCTGCCATCAAATATACCAAACCAAACTATATTAAAGTTCTAGTGTTTGGTGATTTTTGTTCTGTTGTTACATTTTAGTCTATCATCATCGTAAATTAATTGTGAGTGTTATTTGTTTTATTTTATCTTTTTTAGAAATTCACCTCAGCCATCTTGTAGTGAGACCGCTAGAAGATATAAACGTCACTTGCAGGAGAGAAATAGGTAAGTTCATTGTTGTTATGTTTTCATCATATATTTTATTTAGTGGTTTAGATAATTGTGCCTTTCACATTCAAGTAACTTTTTGATAATTTTCCTGTTTGCTTAAACCTGAGATATGTAGAAAAATCCAAACATTACTTGTTCTACTTCAAGCTGTAACTTCTAATGAAAAAAAAATGTATGTATTAAACACATTGGTATTGACTTTAGGCAGTAGTGTGAAGTGATGTTTCAGATGGTAGAAATCAGACTGGTTTCACTGGAGATTTTTTTTTTACCACAAAGTGCTGCATATGCTGTCACTGATATTTTAACCATAAAACTTAGAGGTTCAAAGTATAAAACTGATGCCACTTCACCAGACAGGCCCCCCTCCTGCCCTCTCTTGGGCTCTGAAGGATATTTATGATGATCCAATAATTGGGGATGTACATTTTCCTTTTCTTTTGTAAAATCATTACTATATAAAGCAGTGCTTCAGAATAACCCTACACCAGGGCCTTTGTAAATCTCCAACAGAAACAGGACAGTCCTACACCAGGGCCTGTGTAATTCTCCTCCAACAGAAAGAGGATAGTCCCACACCAGGGCCTGTGTAAATCTTCTCCAACAGAAACAAGATAGTCCCACACCAGGGCCTGTGTAATTCTCCTCCAACAGAAACAGGATAGTCCCATACCAGGGCCTGTGTAAATCTCTTCCAACAGAAACAGGATAGTCCCACACCAGGGCCTGTGTAAATCTCCTCCAACAGAAACAGGATAGTCCCACACCAGGGCCTGTGTAAATCTCCTCCAACAGAAACAGGATAGTCCCACACCAGGGCCTGTGCAAACCTCCTCCAACAGAAACAACAGTCCTACACCAGGGCCGGAGTAAACCTCCTCAACAGGATAGTCCCACACCAGAACCTGTGTAAATCTCCTCCAGCAGAAACAGGATAATCCTATACCAGGGCCTGTGCAAACCTCCTCCAACAGAAACAGGACAGTCCTATACCAAGGCCAGTGTAAACCTCCTCCCAACAGAAACAGAATAACCCTACACTAGGGCTTATGTAAACCTCCTCCAGCAGCTACATGCCGAAGGGGTCTGTTCATATTTTGAGATAGTAATATATAAAACTATTCAGGGCACTGCCAGGTAGTTTTACATGGGGCAAGTTAATCTTCAAAAGCCCTTTGCCTGTGTGAGAAAATAATTTTCTGGAGCACTGTAAAGCAGAAGATATGTTGTGTCTATATTTGATAGCCGGTAAATGCTTGCTTTACATACAATTGGAAATACTACTTTGTTTTATTTTGTAGCTCACTATGTCCTCCAAACAAAGTTCGTCTAACAGAGGACAAAATAGCAGCAGAAATGCAAGACTTGAAAATCAGTAATGGCATCCCATACAGCAGACCTGTGCCATCCCCTGTTCATACGGGCATCAGGGAACCAGTAATCCACAATGACAGTTTGAAAGAGAATATGCAAACAAACTACAAAATTCCCCATTGGCAGGAGTTAGAAAACAGGTAGGCTGCTTCTGAAGAGAGGATATAATCTTTTGAATATCATGTCACATCATGTCTTTTCACAAATTTCATTTCTGCTCTGTAACTTTTGAAGGACTTGAAAACAGCATAAAGCTTTACCTTTACTATGTCAAGTTCAATTTAAACAATTTTCCAACAAAATTTAACTGAGTTATGACTCGTGTTAGACTTGTAACTTTGCCCTTCAATGGCATATTGGCAGGGACATTTGGGTCATATTGGACACATTTCTGGTTTAGTCCTCATTCAGATAATCTTGAAAGTCTTCATGCATGTCTTAAGAAAATGAGTGAAGCTGTACATTTGTAATATTTCATTGCATAGTTCATGTCAGTTTAATTTTATTTTCAGCATCCAGTGGTTCCATGAATATTTCATTTATTACCTGGACTTCCATGGATGGAAATTGGGAAGTCTCATACCTCACTTTAACACATAAATTGATTAGGTTTAACACATAAATTGATTAGATTTTACACATAAATTGATTAGATTTTGCACATAATTTGATTAGATTTAACACATAAATTGATTAGATTTAACACATAAATTGACTAGATTTAACTCATAAATTGATTAGATTTAACACATAAATTGATTAGATTTAACTCATAAATTGATTAGATTTTAGTAATCTCTCCTTATATATATCGGGGGTTCAGATAATTTTCTATATGTTGTCTGACATTTGATTTTTGGTAGTGGGATGGGGTGTTAGTGTGAGTATATTTAAGTTTCCACCAACTGTTTAGTCATATTTACTTACCATATTTACTCGCATATAAGCCAATACCAACTGCAAACTGCATTGACCCAGATCTGCCATCACATTATGTGATGGCAGATCAAGGTCTACATTGTTTGCATTTGGACCTGACTTATACACGAGTTTATAAGGTAGTCTTTTCAACACATAATGAAACTAAAATAGGCATTTCAACATAGTGCTGTTATAACTTCATCCGCCAAGTCTGACACTTTGTCAAATACAGTAACAAGAGTGTTTATTTCTGCTGCAATTTTAGTTTGCAAGGAACATCTGTATTGGTTACATCCAGCATGAATGACAAGGGCTGACTATAAAAAATTTGAAACACCTGGACTGAGAAAATTGCTCTTCTACTTGGACATAACTCACAGACATCGCAACATTTTGTTGTATCTCAGCCATAACAACTGGCTGAATCATTTGCTGTTGAAACTTATTTCTGCATTTGGATTAAAATTTTCATCCCAGTCATCTCTCATTCTCTTATTCGCAATTGTTAATACTTGTGTATATTTAAGATTAATGATAACTGATGGGAAAATGATAGTGTTGTCTTTCCTATGATCTTATTATAAGGTACTTGATCAGTGGGGATTTACCCTAACAAAACATATTTGATTGACTGTTGTTACTATGAACAACCAATTAGCAAAACTTGCATATGTGCTTTGTTGCTTAATTGTTTTTACAAATACCACTCAACAGAATTTGATGAAATTTGACAGAAAGTATCCTGGCACAAAGGGTTTTCAGAATTTGTACAATTGATGCCAATTTGCCATCAAATATGGCTGCCATTGCTAAAAAAAAGAAAATCTTTAAAAGACAAATTCTCAACAGAATTCAACTCAGTTTGACAGAAAGTATCCTAGTATGAAGAGCTTTCAAATTAGTACAAATGATGGCAATCTGTCATCATATATGGCCATCATTACTAAAAATAGAAAAACTTTTTAAAAACTTCTCCAAACCTATTAAACCGAATTTGACCAAATTTGCCTGAAAGTACTTTGACATAAAGGGTTTTTTAAAACAATTTTTTTATTACAAATGATGCCAATCTGCCATCAAATATACCAAACCAAACTATAATAAAGACGTAGTGTTTGGTAATTTTTGTTCTGTTGTTACATTTCAGTCATTGTAAATTAATTGCATAGTTCATGTCAGTTTAATTTTATTTTCAGCAACCAGTGGCTCCATGAATATTTCATTTATTGGAAGACCTGGACTTCCATGGATGGAAATTTGGAAGTCTCATACCTCACTTTAACACATAAATTGATTAGATTTAACACATAAATTGATTAGATTTTACAACTGTTTTTTGTTTGTAAGCGTATTAAATGCTTAAAAGAAACATGTTATTTTCTTTTTTTTATATCAAATTTGACTTTCCAGCAATTTTCTAAAGGCTTACATGAAAAACTAACTTATTCTTGGGACCTCAAACAACACTTTTTGATTTCCAGAACATACCCCACCCCCACCCCCAAACACTGTCTGGGAATATGGCAGGTATGTTGACATTTGATTGTGCACAGTTCCCCTGCTGACATCACAAGCTCACGCCTTCTTATTGGACTGTTTACAGAAAGTCTCTAGGCTATTGCATTTTGGTGGTAATTAAGTAGCCAAATCTTCTGATCCAGCGAATGAATGTACATCAAGTCTTCACAGTGCATGTGAAATGTCGAACAAATTAAGATTCCTGTTTCTAATATAGCATTCAGGTCTACCAATTCCAGTTTGTGCTGTCAAGTCCTGAAATTTATATAAGACTAGTAGCAAATTGAATTATATGCCAATACTTATAAATTTTTAACAGTATATCAAACACATGAAAGAAGGTTCTGTTTTGCGCTAGATTATCTTTTAAAATATGATCCACTGAAATGAATTCCTATATATGTGACAGATACAGGACCAGGTGCAGGTTTTAGTATTGTCCATAATGGAAGTGTTTCATAATTGTAGAACTCAATTCTGTCTGAAAATAACAATGCATAAGTAAAATTTTGTTTAAATTATGTTGAAAAATTACAAAGCATGGAAAAATTAATTGTTGCAAAAACAAATTTGGGGTCTGTAAACAAATTGTGTCCAAAGACATACAGAAAATACAGTATTAAAATGATGGAATTTGTGCACAGTGCCCTGAAAGTTTCGGGATAACTTCGCCTTTACTCAGGGATAATACCACAAGGACGGAGTTTAGTGATTTCTGGTTCTATATAACATTGACCATATGTGGTTTTCACTCTACAGTTGCCCACATTGTCTGTATGTGGTTTTCACTCTACATTTGCCCATATTGTCCGTATGTGGTTTTCACTCAACATTTTGCATATATTGTCCATATGTGGTTTTCACTCTACATTTGCCCACATTGTCCATATGTGGTTTTCACTCTACATTTGCCCATATTGTCCATATATGGTTTTCACTCTACATTTGCCCATATTGTCCATATGTGGTTTTCACTCTACATTGCCCACATTTTCTCATTTCAGACTCTCAGTGGATGAAGATACTGAAGCTGAAAAGAAGATAACGGCCATTGGTTCACGACCTAAACTTCACTTAATAGCAGATCTGAAATCTCTTCTTCCATCTAATCCAATCTTACCCAGGAAAATTTTAGAAGAAATGTAAGTCTTCTTGACTTTCTTTGTGCTGCTGTAAAGTTCTTATTTCTTGAAAGGGGTGGACAGCATGTCATTATTAGATATACTACATACATAACCTGTGTTATTGTTTACAGTATCTAAGTCAAGGTTCTCCAGTATGCTGGAATTCTCAGAAAAATACTTGTGTTTTTTATGTGTGGACACACTGAAAAAACAGAATGGAAGTCAAAAGGATACATAAAGTTTTTGCAAAATATATTTTTATTGTTTGACAAGAATCATCTGTTTACATTCTCAAAGAATAGTGACCAATTTCAAGTTTAATTTCATACCAAGAGATATGACAAATATCTAAGCAGATTTTGCACACCATTATCAAAAGTATATCATACATTGGTGTGAAATTGAAACTTGTAGACAATTTTCAGACCAGGAAGTTTAATCTCCTATTTTTGTCATAACATATGATACAGGGATGATTTCAACAATACAATGTTTGAGCCTCCTTCCATTGAATTTGGATTTTTTTAAATTGGGAATCTTTATTACATAGGTTTCAGGTTTCTAACCCCCTATCCTTCATCTGTAGTACTGCAATGTTTTTCATATGTTCATTAATAGCAGATAGACATCTGACTACACCTTTTGAATTGCAAAAAAGTGAATACAGTTCTTAAGTTACATTGTTGAATTGGGTCATTGTTTGAGATAGCTACATTGTATGAATTACAAAATATTAATAAATTATGTTTAAATAGAAGTATGTAGTCTTTAATTAACTGCACTGATTAGCTCTGTTATATTTAAGGGATTAGGATATTGCATACTAGTTATCAGATTGCAAATATGTTCAACACAAGTGTTAATGCAATGCCAGTTGCTTAGAAATATGTTCAACACAAGTGTTAATGCAATGCCAGTTGCTTAGAAATATGTTCAACACAAGTGTTAATGCAGTGCCAGTTGCTTAGAAATATGTTCAGCACAAGTGGTAATGCAGTGCCAGTTGCTTAGAAATATGTTCAACACAAGTGTTAATGCAGTGCCAGTTGCTTAGAAATATGTTCAACACAAGTGTTAATGCAATGCCAGTTGCTTAGAAATATGTTCAACACAAGTGTTAATGCAGTGCCAGTTGCTTAGAAATATGTTCAACACAAGTGTTAATGCAATGCCAGTTGCTTAGAAATATGTTCAACACAAGTGTTAATGCAGTGCCAGTTGCTTAGAAATATGTTCAACACATGTGTTAATGCAGTGCCAGTCGCTTAGAAATATGTTCAACACATGTGTTAATGCAGTGCCAGTTGCTTAGAAATATGTTCAACACAAGTGTTTATGCAGTGCCAATTGCTTTGAAATACGTTCAGCACAAGTGTTAATGCAGTGCCAGTTGCTTAGAAATATGTTCAACACAAGTGTTTATGCAGTGCCAATTGCTTTGAAATATGTTCAGCACATGTGTTAATGCAATGCTAGTTGCTTAGAAATATGTTCAGCACATATTTTAATGCAGTGCCAATTTTTTAAAAGATTACTTATTTATCTTATGAGAGGTAGAGAATTTAAGAAAATCCATGTGAAAGTCTGGAACCTCCTATGCCAGGCAGTCGCCTCAGAGTTCACTCTCAAAGTCCAAGTCTGGACAAAAGAAATATCCTGGTGGACAACCTGTTCAGATGAGACTCTATGGTCATCACATAATGACGTGATTCTGTAAAGGGCTTTTTAAATGCCCATATCTAAATATCTTTTGTTTTTGTAAGGTTTTATCTACATAATTGTGCCCAGACATGAAATTTTCATAGAAAACAGATTGCAGCTTTGTTGGATAAAAAATGTGTGAAATTTGAAAGCAGTTACAGATTTTTGGTTTTTAGTAATGGTACATATTCTCTTGTTTCAAAATTGTGTTTGGTATTATTTTGACAGCAGTAAGCCCAAGATGGAGATAGTATTATGGCAGCCACCAGGGATAATCAAACCAGTGCCACCTACAGAAGAATCCAAAGGGAGTTCACAGTCACATTCACCCCAGACCATTATATCTGGAGTATATCCAGGTATCCCAACACCTATACCTGAACCCAGGTATGTACATCAGAATGCCTTTAGGTAAACCTGTTATCTTACCAGTTAGATAATCCAGTTATCACATGAGTCATCTTGTTATCACACCAGTTTGATAATTCACTGGTCTACAATTTTTTCGAAGTCGTCTGCTTCAGAGATAAAATGTGCTATTTATTAGTGATTTTGATGTGCTGAATTCATTTATGACAATTAAAACAACTGATTGGCTACTGTTTCCAAGATATTTAAGTTTTTACATTTTATGTCTATGTATATCATAAATTGTAAACCTAGGTCTTTTCATGTGTTTATGGTTGCTTTACATGATAATATTTCACCTGTCCTGTTTATGTAACACTTTAAAAAACAGCAAAAGGGTTATATAAATAAAAAATATATTGAAACAAAAGTCAAAAAACTATTATGTATATATAATCACATAGTTTAGTCCTTATTCAGTGTCTACTCAGCGCTTCTTGGCTTGTCTCTTGTATTCATTAAATGGAGCATCTCTTGTCACTGTGCAGCAATAGTCTGCAAGCATTGATGGGCTCCATTTGTACTGATAGCGTTTCTCCATTGTTGCAATGTCCTGGTGAAATCACTCGCAGTGCTCATCGCTCACTGCTCTGCAGGTCGGTGGAAAAAATCTAGATGAGAGTGCAAAAAATGTATCTTTAGTGACATTTTGCAACCAAGGCTTTTGTATGCCTTGAGGAGGTTTTCCACCAACTCCCTGTAGTTGTCTGCCTTGTTGTTTCCAAGAATTTTGTTGCCACTAACTGGAAGGCTTTCCATGCCGTCTTTTCCTTGCCACACAGTGCACGGTGAAATGCATCATCTCGAAGAAGTTCATGAATCTGAGGACCAACAAAGACACCTTCCTTTATCTTAGCTTCACTTAACCTTGGAAATTTTCCACGGAGGTACTTGAAAGCTGCTTGTGTTTTGTCCATGGCCTTGACAAAGTTCTTCATCAGACGCAGCTTGATGTGCAAGGGTGGTAACAAAATCTTCCTTGATTCAACAAGTGATGGATGCTGAACACTTTTCATACCAGGCTGCAATGACTGTCGGAGTGACCAATCTCTCTTGATGTAGTGGGAATCTCGCGCACGACTATCCCATTCGCAGAGAAAACAGCAGTACTTTGTGTATCCAGTCTGCAGACCAAACAAGAGAGCAAGAACCTTGAAATCGCCACAAAGCTGCCACTGATGTTGGTCATAGTTTATGCACCTCAAAAGTTGTTTCATGTTTTCATAGGTTTCCTTCATATGGACTGCATGACCGACTGGAATTGATGGCAAAACACTGCCATTATGCAGCAAAACAGCTTTAAGACTCGTCTTCAATCAATCAATGAACAGTCTCCACTCATCTGGATCATGAACGATGTTGAGTGCTGCCATCACACCATCGATGTTGTTGCAGGCTACAAGATCACCTTCCATGAAGAAGAATGGGACAAGATCCTTTTGACGGTCACGGAACATGGAAACCCTAACATCACCTGCCAGGAGATTCCACTGCTGTAGTCTGGAGCCCAACAGCTCTGCCTTACTCTTGGCTAGTTCCAAATCCCTGACAAGGTCATTCAGTTCACCTTGTCTTATGAGGTGTGGTTCAGAGGAGGAGGATGGGAGAAAATATGGGTCATGTGACATTGATGGTTCAGGAGTAGAAGTTTCATCCTCTTCCTCTACCTCATCTGACTCAAGTGAGAATGATTCTGGTGCATCAGGAACCGGCAGTCCTTCTTCGTGGGGTACTGGGCGTATAGCTGATGGAATGTTTGGATAATGCACAGTCCACTTTTTCTTCTTTGACACACCTTTCCCAACTGGAGACACCATGCAGAAGTAACAATTGCTGATATGATCTGTTGGCTCTCTCCAAATCATTGGCACTGCAAAAAGCATAGATTTCCTTTTCCTGTTCAACCACTGGCGAAGATTTGTTGCACAAGTGTTGCAGCATATGTGTGGGGCCCACCTCTTGTCCTGATCTCCAATTTTGCAGCCAAAATAAAGATGATAGGCTTTCTTAACCATAGTGGTTATACTGCGCTTTTGTGATGCAAAAGTCACTTCACCACAAACATAGCAGAAGTTATCTGCATTGTTCACACAAGTACGAGGCATCTCTGTTCACTTTGGCTAAACAGAAATGTGTCCCTTTGCAAAATCAAACACTGACAAATAAGAGAGCACGACACTGTATGATTTGTAGAGCTAATATAGGGCAATTTCTTCAGCAGAGTGATGTAAGCTTAGTTATGATTGCATCATCCATGAATTATAGGAATAAGATGATGCAATTCATATCATGTATGATGCAATACCAGCTTCAGATTGCATCATTCATTGTTTTGCCTAAAAAGCAAGTACTGTCCAAACCCAGTCATAGATTTATTATAGATCCAGTCAAAGATGTATTTTAGTCATTTCTGGTTTAAATTGATATCCCTTCCCTTTATAACTCACTTATCGTCCGCCATTTCCAAGTCAAGGGTCGTATATACTGTCCCAGTATAATATCTTTAAAACTAGAACCAATCAACAATTTTAAGCATCATTTTCATTCTCAGTGACCCAGAATTAGTAAAGTTTGACAACATTTATTGCGGAAGCATTTTGGCTGTAGACCAGTGTAACCTTGTTATCACACCAGTTGGTACAACTTTTGATCTTTTGCTTTGTGTATAAACAGTGATGCATTGGAGAAGTGTGCAACATGTCAAAAACAAACAAAAAAAATGTTGAAAAAGAAAACTTACATGGCATTCTTCTTTCTCCTACATGTTCACAGTTTTCTCAAATATTTGAAAACAGTTGGCATGGTCAGTCAAAAAATCCCTGTACTGTCATGCGGTATTTTGACATCATCACAAAATGAACAAATTTAATGGTTCATTTCCATAAGAAAGTGAAATGATAATGTTAATAATCCATGTACATATAATTTTTGCGTAGATGACTTTTGGTAATGAAAATATTGCCATTTGAAAAAATTTGTGCAAATGGACAAGGAATGTTAGTAATCCAAGGGAAAGGAACAAATTTCAATATTTTTTTACTGAAAAGGGAAGATATACTAAAGTACATTATAAAATAAAATACAGTATAAGTTTTATCGTATATGAACAGGTCTTGAAACTTTTTTAAGCACAACACTTAAGCTCAAGGTAATATCATCTGAACCAACTCTATCCATCATCACATTGATGAAATTAAATAATCGGATAAGAAAACAAAAGACCTACGGGCATGGATCTATGTCATAGCCATTATCCCGTGGAGGAATTAAAATATTGCTTCGGGGAACAGAATCTTGTGATGCATGGCCAGTGTTTTATTATGTTCCAATCTGCCAGACAAGTACAATTTTTAATTTCAGTTGTCCGTATACAAGTGAAACTTTTGTCCTCAATTCAATATAAATGTGAAATGTAGTTGTAAAATATTAATTATTATTTTGGAAAAAGGTTTTCTGCTAGTGATGAATTGCAAATGATCATTACCAATACTTTACTAAACATGAATTTCAAGGAGCTCAAATCATAAGTTTTGTAAAACCCTTGCTGATTGGTTGAAAGTTAACCAAATCATCTAATGATGCTAGAGATTGTATTTGGGTTTTGTTATACAGAGTCTAGACCAGCAAGACACTTTTGATTAGAGTAGTTGCAATGGATTGATTTGTTATCTAAGATTTTAAAAAAACATCCACGTAGTAATTCAAATATTACAAAAGCATAAAATGCAAGCTGAAAAAGACTAACAGTATGAGATAAAACGAAAGTGTAAATTACAAAAGCATTGGCTTACAGACATTCCTTGAATTAGAGCAAATGATACTGTTATTGTCTACTGTGTGTTGGTTGTATCTGTTATTGTCTACTGTGTGTTGGTTGTATCTCCATAGCAGACAACAGTAACAACACACCCCTCTTGTTTTTTGGCAAGCCTACAGACAGACATGATACAGTAAAAACACAACCCTCTTGTTTTTTGGCAAGCCTATAGACAAACATGATACAGTAAGAACACACCAAACTTTGAAGCAAGTCGAATGCAGTTTGCAGAACAAAAAAGCAAGTTCACAGGTGACTGGACACAGCTTTCGCAGAAGGAGACAAGTTGTAAGTTAGGCACAGCAGAATGCTTTTAAACACAGCCTATGCTGTTGCCAAGTTTAATAGACCTTTTTCTGACTATGCTTTCTTGTGTGGTGTGCAGGTGAAAAAGAGTGTGCAGATAGGTAATGACTGCATTGACATGGATGCCTGTACCGATTTTATAGAGATCATGTCATCAGTCTTCTTCAATGAAGTTCATGGTAATGTGGAGAAGAAGAGGTTCATATCAGTTATTGCTGACTCTAGTACAGACTCCGCTATTATTGGTCATGAAGGTATACTTCTCAGATACATTCATCTTGACACTTTTAAGCCAGAGACAAGCTTTGCAAGTACTGAAAAATTTGAAAATTGCAGGTCTTTGTGTGTTTTTTAAACTATTGAATTAGGCATTTAAAAAATGTGGCATAACAAGGTTGCATCTAAGATGCACGATTGTAAAAATTCCACTAAAATTGAAAATTTCACATGAAAGTTTTGCATCTATGCAGGCATAATCACGTAGAAAATAAGGATTGGGTGCAAATTTTCATAAATCATGCATGCTTTATTTCCAAGAAATGTAGAAATTACCTGTTTTGCTCTTGTAGAGTGTTGCTGTTGTGGTCTGCCATTTGAGTTGGTTGAAGAACAATGGTAGCCGAGGAATGCCAAATTTGGCTGAATTATTAGTTACGTTTCTTTAACAAAATGAATATGTCCAATTACATTAAGCTGAATGTGATTTGACATATTTGTCATGTTAAAGAAATCGTACTGACTTCGGCATTCTTCTAGTACCATCGCTCTTTAAAGAACTGAAAAGGCAG
Organism: Margaritifera margaritifera; assembly: GCA_029931535.1. Lineage (NCBI taxonomy): Eukaryota > Metazoa > Mollusca > Bivalvia > Unionida > Margaritiferidae > Margaritifera > Margaritifera margaritifera. The sequence continues at coordinate 3,171,160 of JAQPZY010001639.1, read as the reverse complement.
TCGACAGAGTTTGAAAAATACAACCACTGGACTGTGCCTGGATATACTCGATAAGGAAAAAGGCATCAGAGTAAATATAGTATGTATAAAGGAATTAGTTTCTAAGCTGTACAATGGTGTTTGTATTGGTTGCCAACTATGTGAGATATAGCCATATAAGTGAGCACGTACATGTATATACATAAAAATACATTTTATGGTTTTATTGAGTCTTCAAGTTAAAGGATCAAGGGTACAATGGATTGAGAACATGGACAAGAATTTAGACTTTGTATGTATTGAAACATTATGTTCAGAAATGCTTTTTTTGTGATCCGAGTACTTTTGAAATGCTTTTTTGTGATCCGATCACTTTTAAAATGCTTTTTTGTGATCAGATCACTTATGAAATGCTTTTTTGTGATCCGATCACTTTTGAAATGCTTTTTTGTGATCCGATCACTTTTGAGGTTCTTTAGTACTCTGGAAGGATATGTTCTTGCTGTTTGAAGAAGGAACAGAAATGGACCTCTCATAAAATTTACATGCTTAAACCCAGAGATTCAATACTATAAAAAGGTAAGGAATAATTGCAACCCATATTGGTCAGACAATTGACACAGCTATTGAAAGTATTGAGAAAGAGTACCCACATCATCAGAATTTCAAGCCACATACCATAAGACCTATTGTTTGAAATAGAGGATACATTTTGAATTCATCTGTACTAATTATAAAGAACTCGTCTGCAAGGATATATACAAGTTCATAGACCATGACACAGTAATGCACCACTTGATTCGTATAATTTGCTATCAAACTTTCCGACATGCATCTTTGTGGCAAGAAGGTGCTACTTTCAGACTGTTAGAAATATCAAAAGATGATGATGTCTAAATTCATATTTCAAATATTCTAAATTCATATTTCAAATATTCTAAATTCATATTTCAAATATTCTCTATTACGTATTTTACACATGATTTCCAAAATTTGACACGTTTTATAAACCATACCTGGTACATTATTTTTTACCAATAATAAGCGTATTATCAGCATACATGTGACAGAAAAAGCCGGTCAGGTCAGGAGAGATCAGGAGATTTCTAAAATTTGGTCAGGATTTTTTACCTCAAAAGAGGGAGGATTTTCATCGACCCAATTTTTAGCATGCAGATGGACAAAACTTACAACTATTGAACAAAATTTACATTATTTTAATATTAAAATATGCACATCATCTCATCAAATCAGTCATTTCACAGTAACTTGTTGCCATTCATACTCTCCTACCATAAGCATTTTTAGCATTTCTTAGGAGATCATTGCCTGGATTATATTGGTGGTAGTCCTCATCGTTGTTGATCTTATCACTTAGGAGGTGATGTAAAGTTTTATACCACTTGAGCTGTTGAGTAATCCAACCATAATCAATTAACATCTTTAATCCTGTCCAAATTACTTTTGATCATACATAGTATAGACTCTAATCTCAACAACTTGAAGCACCAAAGCAGAAAATACTCACCGGAGAGAATCAAAGTAATGTCAATTGTTTTATGCAGATTGAGCTCTTTTGTAACTCAACCATAATCAATTAACATCTCTAATCTTTTCGGAATTACTTCACTAACTAATTAAAAGGATGTTACTTGTTTTATGCTGCTTGAAATTAGCAACTAAATTGTCTTGCCCTGCTTAAGCCAGTTCACAGTCATGAGATCACAGGTAGTATTACCGTAAATATACTACACTGGAACCAAAGTGTGAAAAAAAAAGGAACAAATTTATTTTTCAATAATAATTTTGCATACATGGGAGATTTCAGTGAGTGATGGGTGGGACAGGAGACACCCCTCAATTTGTGAGAAACTCCCTCCCATCCAGTAGGTTCACATGCATACATTGGAGAGAGAGAGAATATTTGCATTTCTTTTTCACCTGCGTCACTTTCTTCAAATGTCAGTATATTTGCATTGTCAATGAACACCAATGCAAACAATTTAGTGCATAGTGTGTGTTTCTGTCATTTCACTTTGTTACTGCTTTCAACCCTTATAGTTGTTTCTTTTATTAAATTGTCAAATAATTATGTGCCAGTACAGGGATTTTTCAACTAACTGGTCAGATGTTTGAGAAAATCATTAATGAATATATATATATATATATATATATATATATATATATATATATATATATATATATATATATATATATATATATATATATATATATATATATATATATATATATATATATATGTATATATATTACAAAAGTTACAAACAGTGTATTTATTTAGGGGTTAAGTAACCTATGTATCTACATTTTACTATGGCAGTTCTTGTAGTTTTCAAAGAAAATCCTTAAATGTGTGTGTATTTTCACACTCTATGCTAGTTCAGTTTTCTTTTCTTATGTGGTTTTTTTTTCCATTTCCGATGCATTACATACGTCTTTGATGCATTATTGTTTATACACAGTGTTTTGGTTGAAAATCACCAGAGGTGATGTTGTATTGTGACATGGTGATAAAGCATACCAGCAAAAAAAGGAGTGGCATACATGATACATGTAACATGCAAGATAAAGCATCATCATTTCAGTAGCAATGCTTTTTGTAAAATAGTTCTCAGAATGTTAGTAAATATTAGGCTATCATAGAGAGTTTCTCCTATTCTTGTAAGTTCCCTAAAAAGTATCCATGTAAAGAAATCATACCTCCATCAGTTAGTAAAATTAAGATGAAATTTGAGCCATTAAGTGGACCATAAGTACAAAGCTTTTCCCAGGTTCCAGGATGTGAATAAACAGAGAGTGCATGACTCCTCTTGATGGAACATCAGTCCATTGCAGGTTAACTTCCCAGCAGATGATGGTAACCATTTACCGTTGGGTTGATTGAGCAAGTGATGATAAGTGCCTTGCGCAAGAGTACAATACAAATATTCATGACTGGACTTGAACCTTCAACCTTCTCATCCACAGTGCCTACCACTTGACCATCCTGCCAGGCTCTTTCCATCTATGAGTAGCTGAGCAGTGTTTTCTCCATCACTGCTTAATTATTTTAAACACACCACCCCCACGAGAGCACTAGAAACTTGTGCAGTGCAGATTTGCTGTGAGCCTAACAAACTTTAATAATATTAACTAGTTAAATCTGATCATCTTAGTACTTGATTTCAAAATCAACTGCCAAAAATTAAATCAAATGCTTACTGACATTTTGCAATTGAGCATTGAGACACTTTCATTATGTACCTTGTTATTTAAAGCATTTTACCAACTGCACCTGGCAAGATTGTAAAAGGGGTCTATAGATACTGTTTTCATAAAAAAAACTGCCCCCCCCCCTTAAAAAATTTAAAATTCCCTCTTACAAAATTTCCATAGCAGAAATTACCCCTGCTTTGTGAAAATCCTCGAGAAATAACTGGCCAAGATTAATGTTTTTACTGTCTAATGATATCCCATAAAGTCATCAGTAAACACCATAAATATATATTACCAGTTGTTTTCTCCTTATTTATAATGCAACCATTGTTTTCCCCTGCTAATGATGGACAAGTCCAAAAATGTTTCAAATTGTTATTTCTCTTGCAACAAATGTGAAAAACCAAACATAGATAGCACATATGTATTTGTTTTCTGTCTCATTTGTCTCCCTTGTTACATCTCCATAAACAGCAAGATGTGATCCAGTATAGTGTAAAGATGTGATCCAGTATAGTGTAAAGATGTGATCCAGTATAGTGTAAAGATGTGCACTAAATGTTTGGAATTTTTATTACCATATTACTCACTTATAGGTCAAGTCCAACTGCAAACTTCATAGACCCAGTATAGTGTAAAGATGTGCACTAAATGTTTGGAATTTTTATTACCATATTACTCACTTATAGGTCAAGTCCAACTGCAAACTTCATAGACCCAGATCTGCCATTGCAATATGGACTGGCAGATCTAAGTCGATGCAGTTTGTTAGGAGTAATCAGTAGAACAAGCAACATAGACCCTGGTCTGTCAGTGCATTATGTGATGGCAGAACAGGGCGTCTGTTGTTTGTAGTTGGACTTGACCTATAAGCAAGTATTAATGGTACTTCTCTTTGGTTGTCCTGAGGAAGTTAGGAGAGTGGTTTTAAATATGGCAAGAAATAAAAGCAAATATGTGTATATTTTTTCAAGTCTGTCAAACATGACAGTAAAACTTGAATAACAAAGACATCACTTGCTCAAAATTTGCTTCACATGAATGGCTTGTTCAGTCCTGGTGTAAAGCCCTCTGTTGCAAGCAACATTGAGACCCAAAACAACCAAACATTTGAACAAAAGCATTGGGCACACAGCACTTTGAGTTGACAAAGTTCTACCATATAATTTCTTTTTCAGTATGCTAAGGTGTTTTGCCTGTGAGGATAACATGGAGGCTGAGATGTGTGATAATCTTGATAATGAAATGATTTTGTGAAGATCCTGCACTGGGACAGACTTTATGGAGATAACTGCATTCTTATGGACTCGATGAAGGTGTCTTTGGCAGAGTGGAGGATATTAGAAAATAGGAATCGTACATAGTGTAACTAGGTTCAATTGTTTGCGAGAGAAGGAATGATTTTGAACAAAATGGCAAATCCATAAAATTCAGTCTTTCCTGAGTGTTCCAGCAAATGTTGGAAATAATCAAACTGTGTTTGACTGCAGATGTAATGTGATCAGTCACTAAATCAGTCGTTTACCAAATTCCCATAGACAAGGAGCTCCTTGCAAATTTAAAAGTTTGATCAGCATCTGAAAGTCTAATATCCAGTTTTCCTGCTTCGAACCAGTTTAAACTTTTAAGACTTTGTAAGAGTGCTAGATTGTACTGGCACAGACAAATTGAGAGGATGAACAAAAGAAAAGTGCTGTTATTCTGAGAGATAATAAATTGCTGTAAGAATCCAATTTTGATATAGATCAATACGTGAACAATTTAGATATTTTGACAATGTATGTGTTGATTTGATTCTGTTACACTTGCAATGACTAAGTACTGTGCAAAAGCATGTGTTTTGTATGTCGATAATGATATGCTGTTGTAAGACATGAAAATGTCATTTCATGTGACTCGTATCTGTTGTAACAGTTGTGTTGTCATGGTATGCTAATGTAAAGATTGTTCTGTTAACTGTCAGTATTTAGGTAGCAACTATATGTACAGTGATGTTGTGCATGGGTAGACAATGATGAACTGTTAATTTTGAGATACTTGTGTTCAGAAATGGTCTAAGGTCTGATATTTTCAGATATTGGTGTTCAGAAATGGTTTGATTTTGATATATTTGTGTAAATGTGGTCTGAATTATTAGATACCCTTAAAATTCTAAAATAAATCACGGTTTATATTAGACTATTTCTCCCATGATAAGATCAGAGGGCTAGGCTAAAAAAACTTATCAAAGTAGGGACTGGTCTTATTATTAGACAAAGGTATCCTTTATAAATATTTACCAACATTTTTTTTTTTTTTTAAATCTGAGGTGGGATTGTCATCAGGCATGGGTTTATCATCTGATAAATACACAAACCACTTTTTAGTTTGTTTGACTGGTTATTTAGGTAGACTTCTGATGCAGGCTTGTTTTACTTTTGTAGCTAAAATATAGCTAAACTTATGATGGAGATTTTAAGCCTAGCTGCAGCTGCTCATGCACTAACAAGTATTTGAAAGAATTTTTAAAGCACATTCAGTTCAAGAATAATGATTAATATGTATATTTGATTTTCATTAGAGTTTTTACTTAACATTACAAAATCTGTACTTCTTTGAAAACCTGTGGTTCTCTCCAAACGTATAAATATATGAAGTAAATGTGTTATAGTTTAGCAAGGATATGTTGAAGTTCGTAAACAGTAAATTTTATTGTCTACACACCATACTGATATCAGTAGTTAGAAACCCAGAGTAAGTAATAAGTTACGGAGCTACATATGCTTTGCACTCCTTTGCCCAGTTGTTCCCAAACCCCAGGTCGCGATCCAAATGAGGGTCACGAGGACGTCCTCGTGACTCTATACTGATACTGCATTTTGGGTCGCAAAAGATGGTATTTAGGGTCTCGATCAAAAAAGTTTGGAAACCACTGCCTTAGCCCTTTACTGTGTAATTATACCTTTTGCCAGCAGGCCTTTACTGCTTAAACACACCTTTTGATGCCATTCACAACAAAGCCAATTTAGATACCCATTACTTCCAAAATCAAGTTTTTAGATCAATGACTATCACTTATATGGCTGACAAAATGAAAATTGGAAGTTAATATGAAGTAAATCTTTTGTTTAATTACTCCATTAAGAAAACAGTAATTCAGTGTAGACTTATCCATTCAATGTAACAGCGTTTCTGCCATTTGTAAACGTGCTCATATCCTGCAGTAGTGACATGAAGTGATTTTAGAATTTTAACACAAGAGTTTAAAGATTCTTGATAATGTAGACAAGGAATTGCCCTTCTTTGAACCAATTCCATTAATTATTATCAAAGCTTCACCAAAATAGAGGTTGATGGAAGAAACTTTGAGATCTGGAATCAAGCTATGTGCTAAAAATACCTTACTGATGTTTTCATTGCTTAACTTAATTTCTGCAATTTCAGCATGCAGATATGACCGAGAACCACTGATCTAAAAACAAAATGTTTTTGGTGTGTCAGAATCATGTATCTGCAGATCCAGCAGTATGAAAACTATACATGAAGTTGTTTTACTATTGTTCTATTTTTAAAATCAAGGAAAAACCCTTAGTCACATATCACAGTCACTTCTGCTAAACTTTCACAATTATATGATGGTGCATGGTTATGGATGTATATGAGAGGTATTGTGTGTCAAAAAACATGTTTCCATTCTTTTAAATCTTTTTTTAATGTCACATATCATTTTTAAATCATTATCATTTATAATTTGAATTTCACAAGGCAGTTGATGCATGAGAGTCTGAGTCTGTCAGTGAGTGAATCAAGCACTGTAGAAAAACCATCAAATCTTTACTAGAGCTGGTTATTGCCAGGTATGTTGTATCATATCACAAAATTGTCTTTGATACTTTATGTTCATGATAGTATTACATATGTAAATAAAATGAAAAATATACAAATGAGTCCATTTTTACAAAACAAGCATTTCTTGTATCATTGCGTAAATCCATTGCATGCCATGTTGTATTCACAGATTGAATGAAAACAAAGTGTCATCCTTTTCTCCGTGTCTTTCTTTTAATTGTTCACTAAAGATTGATCAGATGCACTAAAACGATATATAAACACATTTATTATCGTATTATGCTAAAATGGACACGTGATGAACAGTTCAGAAGATATTTCTATTGAAGACCCCAGCAGCTATAAGTATCTTGTTCTCTCTGAGTGCACTTTTAGGTACATGAACTTTACAGTTCTCATTTGTTGTGTGGTCTACTCAAAACAAACATAGAAACATCACTTATGCTCAGGGAACTTGACACATCATGTGCTGAAAGTCATTTTCCTGCTGAAATATACATGTGTATTGAATAGGATTTCAAAGGGCCAAGATGCTATGGCACCTGCAGGGTCATATTTGTTCTTTTTTTGTCTTTAATCTATCCTTGGATATCTTGTGTGTAAAATTGGACAGTTAAGGGATGTAAGTAATGCTTTTTTGATTGAATTCCTTTATTGAATATAACTAAGTTAAAGGTAAGCACTTGCTTATATTTAAATCGGGTGTTGGATATATTTAAGCAAATATGGTTTGCACTTTTAGGGAAGGTAGATTAAGAATCAATCTCTAGTGTGGGGTAAGTGTAAAAATGCAAACATTACTTAGGTGAAACAAATATTTACTGGAAATTGATAACGATTCAAAACATTCATAGGATATTACTGACAAGTACTTTCAGGGATTAATAATTGCTGTCTTGTGATAGACTAAACATTTTTGAATATAACAAGTATATGTAGAGAAGTTAGGTAGATATAGTAGGTACAAAGAAAGTTTGTATACATGTTGTAAGCAATCTGATGTGTACTTCATTCAGAGGGATCTAAAGACAAAGAAATTTTTGGACATTAGATATCATTTAGATTCATTGATTCTGCTAGCATCCTGTATCAGTAGTTTGAGCCTGTATCATGATACACTATTGGCAGAGTAAATATTGTGATTCATTGATTACATCAAAAATCATCATTAATCTTTACATGTACATGACAATCAAAATTGCTCTCATTTTCTTTTGGATTTTTTTTTCCCAACTTTTCAAAGATCTGCTAAAATTTATTTTTTAATCAGTAGCATTTTTAAAATTACATACTGCTGCCAAAAAAGACATTACAAGCTGGATTCTGGGAGGGTTGGGAGAGTTCATAGATTATCAGATTTTTTGGTATAGAAAATTCAGCTAAGGATCAGACTAAGCTAAAACTGACATTTTTCATTGATAAGGGATATAGAGAAGAGATAAATTATTTGCTGTTGTTCTTTTAATAACTTGTGCAGAAAACAACCATGGTCATATAACATGAAGATACAAAAAATAATGAGGTGTATGGCACTTTATCATATCAGTTTCAGTTTCATGATTTTGTTGAATAGAAAATGTGTGGGTTTTTTTTAGATAAACTAAATATAATATATAAAATAATTTCAAACAATCTACTTTAGAAAGCATGAGAAAAGAACAATATTAGTCTTATCTATATAATCAAGAGAGATTATATCTGCAGCAGATATCTCTTTGTCACAATTGTTAAAATGCCCATGGTAACGAGGTAACAAATTACATTGAGATAAATACTTTAAGTTATCCACAAATGATTTGACTTCATTATTATATGCTATTTATCCAAGCTGTACTTAACAGGTTTTCCAAGAATTGCCACTCGACAAAATTTGACCAAATTTGACAGAAAGCATCCTAGCTTGTAGGCCTTTCATATTTACTTAAATGCTAATCTATCATCAAATATCGTGGCAAAACATGTACACAAATTCATCTAAAAAAAACTTTTAACAGAATTTGACGAACTCTGACAGAAAACATTATATCATATTTGACAAATTATATTGATGTGCCATCAAATATCGATGAAGGTATAAACTTGAGAAACCTTGAAACAGTTTTCATAACATATGCAATTAACAGCATTGGAATAATCCTGCTGCCAGAGATTTTTTGGTCAAGCTCTTGCATTTGGCTGTTAGGCATTGCTACATCTGCTGGTACTAGTCCCCAGTCTGAGGAGACTATTCCCTCCTCCAATTAGTTAGAATAAAAAACAACATGGTCCCAGTCTGACACCTTTGTCAGCTTCTAACAATCAGAATATTGACCTTCTTTTCCTTGGACTTGATGCAGTTTTCATGTCTCTTGGGTGCTCAACATTTTCATCTGTCTGTTGGCATTTCTACTGTCAATCGTATCCTTTTTTGTGCATTATTTGTTATTTTCTCTACAGTCCTTGCATAATTTTCATGTATCTCTTTTTGTTGAATTTGTGGGTTTTGATTACCTCGCTAAAGTGTATATCAATGTAGGCACATTTACTAAACTTAAATTAAATATTAATTGTTTTTCTAAACTTTAATACTAATATAGTTTAACCAAAGCCTATTCAGTCATGATTACTGAATGCTCTGCACCTTAACTGTCATCAAGAAACTTCCATATGAAAATTATTGACAGCTGTGGACTTTAACAATGGTGGCCAGGTACTCAGCTGGGTCAAGAAGAGAGCACATAGGGTCTAATCGTCACAATATAGGGTAGTAGTTTTTTTTTTTTCAACTTATGTAGCTTTCATTGTGACATCACAGCACATGACATTTAATCCATTTTGTACGGATCACACCTTCAGGTTGGCCTCGTCCAAAAATGTCCACGTACTTTAACATTGAGTTTTGCCGTATGTGTTTCTTGGCGCGTGTAAATAATGACCTTCCAAAGGAATATGGATGTATGAGGATCCAAATAAAATGAAAAATCACCATTTAAAGGAATGCATAATCAAATTCTAAAAAATCACACCTGTTACTGAAATAGTCGGTACTGAACACATACATGATATGTATGACTTTTACTTGAGCAAAGTAGTGCTTCATTTTTCATCCCTCTATTAGTAATTGGTGTTAGGTTAAGTGTTGGAATAGCCCTCTCTTGTCATGAGATTAAAGACAGGATGATGAAAACTATCAATTTTGGTTGACACAGGTGAGTTTCCACGAGAACTTGTCACATTGGGCCCTTCTTATTTTGGGTCTCCATCTTTGTCCTACCCTAAGAGTTGGTGACAAAGGAGGACTAAATGTGGACCTTTGATAAGGCTATAAACGAAGTTTACCGTCTCCTCTCCCCATATCTGTGTCCAAAACCCTCAGGCTCTCTGGATGCTAGGATCCTCTTCAGTTTGGAGATGATCTCCAAGGCACAGCCTAAATCGGACCTTCTGTTGCGCCCTCAGCGATAATGGGGAATGTAACTCAGAAGCTGTCTTAAGGCCTAGAGGCGGCCAGACAGCAGACAAGGTGGTCTGTCCCCTTGTTTACACTACAGCCACATGTTTCAGTCTCCAGTTACAGGATCCATTCAGTCGCTTGGCCCTTTAAGCCCCCGCCTTGGACTCGGGTGCTTCCCAGGTAGGGATTTCAGCAGGGACCATGGCCCGTCTCTCCATTGAGTCCATCAAGGCTTTGGAAATAAAGGCTTGTTCACTTGTGACCACAGCCTCCCATGCCAATCTTTTATCATCAGTCTCCTTCAGCCTCTTGAAGGAGGAATCATTTTCAGCTGCATTGCAAAGGCTTTTGGAGGTATCGAGATGTACGCTGTTGATGTCCATGGCACTTTCTGCAGGGCTTCTCCACCGCCATAGGAATGCTGTCTTGGAGACCCGAATGATTTTGCTGTAGCACAGCAAAATCCTTTTGCTGGCTGCCCCGGTTGATGTGAAGATGTTATTTGGAGGACTAATCCTTACAGTGGCCTTGCAAAACTTGAGGGATCAGCTAAACTGGTCCCAGCCTGTGGTACCGGGCCAGGTTAAACCGGCAAAGAAATTACTTCATTAGGGAAGGTCCACGTCTCTCCCTCCTAAATGTTTTAAGCAGGTGAACCGACAGACCCATCAGACCCAGTTTAAAACTCCTTTGCACCCATCATTCTCATAATGATGGAGACAATTGTCCCTAGGGAGTAATTTCCTCTCTTACCAAGTTCCCCTCTTCTCAAAGTTTCAGTAGGCGTCAGCTTGAACCTTTTTTCAGAAGATTGGTCAGAACGCGCGAACAATTTGTCTGCAAGGATCCCCATTTGGTTTCACCAGCACCAACTGGTACCTCTACAGGAGAAGTGGTATATACCCTTCTATCAGAGGGAACAACAAAAAGTGTGACGAACATCCAAAGTCCAAGATTTTATTTCTGGATCTTCCTAGTTGCAAAGGAGGACAGTTTTGACTCATTATTGAGCTTTTCCCACTGAACAAGTTTTTTTCCGGAAGAGCGTTTCAAGATGAAGACATCCGTCTCGGTCAAGAATGCCAGCAGGCCAAGTGACTGATCTCGATAGATCTCCATGATGCCTGTCTTCAAATCCCCACCTTCCCAGCCCACAGGAAATTCATGTGGTTTTGTCAGGGACAGAAGATCTTTCAATTATAGGCTCTCCCTTTAGGTCTAGCCTTCATTTCCAGCGCCTTTGCCAGGGTGTTGTGTGTAATTGCAGTTAATCTAAGGTCCTTAAGGGTCCCTATCCTCCAGTATTTCGATAACTGGTTGATGCGCATTCTCCTCAGACTTGTCCTTCTGAAGAATTTGTCTCTTTCTGTTGGGCTACAGTGACTCTTTATGGCCTAAACCCCAATCAGGAGAAGTTGGATCTGGGCCCTTTTCAGAAGTTTGAGGATTTTGTTTCTCACCCTTTATGGGAGAGTCCATGTTCCTCATAAGGACCCCCTGTCCGATTTGGATCCCCTTAGGATCCAAATTTTTTCATCACCATCAGAGTAGGTAGAAACATTAGGACAGGTTTCTGACCAAAGTTCTGATTCACGCAACAGAACCTCACCTTCCTTTACACTAATGCCTCGGATTCAGGCATGGGGGTTTACCTAGAGCCTGAAGGGGTAGTCCTGCAGGGCCTGTGATCTTGGAAAGAATATTCCCTTGAAATCATCAAATGCAGGTTGTTTGTCTAGCACTTTAAGGGTGCGTCAACTGCACAAGACATTGCTGCATCATGGTCGCTGGGACAACACATCTGTCGTAGCATACCTCAGACATCAAGGGGGCACTAATGCCCCTTCTCTCTGCTTGGAAGTCTGAAACTTCCTCCCATTGGACAGCTTTGGAGGAGATGACTCTCAGAGTCCTCCACATTCCAGGCAAGAGAAATATTTTGGTGAAAAGTCTGAGCAAACGGGGACAAGCAGTCCTCACGGAATGGTCTCTGCACCAGTCGGTAGCAGAGACACTTTTTCATATGTGTGCAAAGCCGATGGCAGACTTGTTCACAATGAGGTTGAACGACAAGTTCTATCTTTATACCTCTCTGGAACCAGACCAGTGGGCATGGGCAGTGGACATGGGCAGTGGGCATGGGCAGTGGACATGGGCAGTGGGCATGGGCAGTGGGCATGGGCAGTGGACATGTTCAGACCTTTCAGAATCATCCCACAGGCTATCTACAGAGTCAGGACGTCCAAGTCATGGCTCTTCCTCATAGTTCCACTGTGGCCCCAGTGATCAGGGTTCAGTGTTGTCGACCTGTTGGTCGACGACCCAGAGTATCACCACTCGGGAGGATCTGCTGTTGCAGCACAGAGGGTTCCTCTTGGACAACACTAAAATTATCCACCTTCATGCCTCACACATATCAAACAAACGATCTGCTAAGACCAGTTTTTCAGCAATGTTGCTAAATGCATCTCTCAGGCTAGAAGGCAATCAGCTTCCAATACCAAGTGGAGAATTATCTGTAATTGGTGTAGTAGGAAATGCATTGATCCTATCTGCCCCCCTTTAACTGCATGTAGTTGCAGATTTTTTTAATGATCATAAATTTACATTTGACAGTTCTTACTATGTACTTTTGCACTTTAAAAAAATACAGCAATATATGCTTGTTTCTCCATAATAAAGCTGGAAATGTATGCATATTATTCCTATTTTAAAAAAAAAAAGACTTTGCATCACCTGAAAAGAAAAAAGAAAGAATATTACTAAAAGGAAAAAAATTACCTAATATGTTGGTTCATTTGTATGTACAGTATTGTTAGCGCAAACCTAACGTACCTAGTTTCAAACTAAAGGAATCACTCATTTGGCGAATAGTCTTTAAAATGTTTAAAATTTGTTGCTACTTTTGTCAATGCACTGACTACAAAGTGACAAAGCATGTGTGTTATAAAGGACTTCATGGATCCTATTACTGGGAAAAAAATTACTCGGACAATGAATCGTAATCAAAAGAAAATTCTTAATAGTTATTATATCCATTCTTCATATCGAAATGGGGAGGGAAAAAAAAGGCTTTAGCTTTGGTGGGCAATCTTGCACATCAATAACATCTTGCTGGGTTCTTGATGACCATGGAACCTTACATTAGGTAGAAACACTCAATTCAGGGTAATGTGTCGGATGCATTGATTGTTGGGATAGATTTTTTGAACAAAAGAAGAAAATGGAGAAAAAAGGAATGACACTTTTGACAAATATTCTTTAAAATGTTTCATTGTATGCCCCAGACCTACTAAGTCTCCTGATGTTATGCAGCTCCCGAAAGAGATATTTTGAAATGGTTAATAACGCGCATGATTCAGTGCAATGTCCTCTCAATGGAGGCCTTTGTCCAACACCCCACTTTAGTCTATGTCTAGTAAATCAAGGAAGGAAAAATGTAAATTTGGATATTACAGAAAATGCACAAATCCAGGTAAAAGAAGTGAAAGCATCTTTGAGACTAAAAGTTGCAGGCAAAACGACCTGGTACGGAACAACCATGGGACAAACTAGATTTAGTACAAAATTACCCTTTACCACACTGAATATCAAATAGACGCAGTTCATGTAAGTTCAGTTGGTGACAATTTGCATGATTCATGTGGAAAATTATTTTTTAATAAGTTAATATCTGAAACCCTAGTTATTGCTTTGTTTCGGGGGGGGTAGTTTGTTTTAGGCCTTTTGGGATGGAGCATCCTCATTGCTTACATAAATGTACAGTATTGACATATTTTGAGATCTGTTCATCCTGATGGAGAGAGAGAGAGAGAGACGAAGAAGAACAATGAATAAGGGTAGATATATTTCCTAATTGGGAAAATAAAGTAGTTCCAAAAGTGATATCACCACTGTGGAAATAAAAGTGGTATCGTAACTGTGGCGATATAAATTTTCTTGCATTGATACATTCCAGTATCTCACTTTGAAATATATAATAAAGATTTTTATTCGATGTGTCAGTAATGACGATACTCTGCCACTTTATTATTTTCTCATATTAAAATGATGTGTACTGACTTCCAATAAGTAACACATCTAATATTCCAGATTAATCACAGGATAATTGCAGGTCTTAATTATCTCTTTAATCCACAAAATGATAATTGTGAAATGAAAGATAAATATACCTTCTTTGTTCTGTTCAGTACTTCTGAGTAGTGAATGATTCATACATTGACCTTTGTGACTATTGACTATCATTGTTTAGAGAGACATGTTTTAAATTAATTTTGTGTACAGTGGTTCATCATAGTTTGGAATAATACCTCAAACTTTGTCATCTTTGACACTCTGTGCTCCAGTTCCATAGAAAAAAGGGACGCTTCCACCACCTGCCCCAAATGCCTTCCTATCTACCCTTTCTAGGGACCATGCTCTCTTCCATTGTCCAGATTACTGAAATACCTTCTTAAAACTGTGGTATGTTCCAGTAATTCGCGTATTTTTATGTTAATTTAATATATAATACAATTATAAAAGCGAGCTTGTTTGTTCATTATTTCAAAAAAGAATGACATACTAAATTTTGTGACCAAAAGTACACCCTTTGGTTGCAAAATACTGTTATACTCTTTTTGTTGTTCCTCTTTGACCAAGAACTTGCCCCTATCGTAAAAGGTAGCCCTATTGTACTACCACTCTGTATAAAATACATAGCGGAGTACTGGAACTTCGCAATTTTGAGATGTGTTTCTTAAATTTCATTTCTATATAACTTGAGCATTCAGTTTTAAATAAGACAGGTTGTTATTGTTCTTTTGTTTTGTTTCAGTCAAACCTGAAAGGAGATGGTTTTTGTTGTCCATGTTACGATACATGCAAAAATATTACACATAGCTTACTACTGACAAATCATGAATGAATAGATTTATTTCATCAACTAATGCAAGTCAAGTTCTTTCATTTGTTGGCAACTGATATTTTTTTTAAATTTAAAAGTGCAAAAAGGAAATGGATAGTTATTTAATGCTACATGACACAAACGTATTAAAATCGTGTGCTGTTGAATAAATTACTAATATTGAAACCAAAATACTTCTTTTGTAAATGTTTGAGTATATTAAAGATAAATGCAAACACAGAATACAGAGCAAACCAGAGTACAGTGAACGACATATTATATGCTTCCCTGTGTTTAATAGTTCTGTGCCTAGTATGGTATGGTTGACAATGGAGATTATTATATGACCACCATAAGACAGAGTGCATTATGTTCTGATGTCCTTCCATCTGTCTGTTACCACTGTTACCAAATTAATTTCCACAGAATAAGTTGCATTGCCCACCATCTACACCTGGGGTAAGGAAGCCTTGAATTTGGGGGTTAAAAGGTCAAAGGTCAAAGTCACTGTGTTTGAAAGAAGAGAAATGGTTTCAGCACAATCACATTAGGTTGATATCATATACCTAGACCATAGTTTGTGGATGGCTTGCACTTGGAGTAAGGAAGAAGCTTATCGACATTGAGGTATAAAGGTCAAGGTCACTGTGACTGAAAGAAAAAAGTGGTTTCTGCACACATAATACTATTAAACATGTGGCAGGCATACAGTGTGCCATATACAGTACTCTTGTTGACCAGTGAGTCTCGAAGTGGTGTTGAACTAAACGTAATGTGCAGAAACCATTATTTTCGTATTAGACTTACCATGACCTCTGACCTTTAGACCCCAGAATCAATTGGTTTCTTTATTACCGTAAGTGCAAGCCATCCACAAAGTTTAGTAAAGAAACTTACTTTGTAACTAAATTATTCAGCAAAATCCAATTTTTCTTTGAGCCTCAATGACCTTGAACCAAGCCTTTATGACCCCAAAAATAAATATGCTACATCCTTACCCAATGTGTAATCCACAAACTTTGTTGAAGGTACATGGTGAGTAAAACATTTTTGATCAGAAACCATTTTTCTTTTAGTCACAATGACTTTGACCTTTGGTCTTTTGAACCCCATATCAACATGCTTCTTCCTTACCCTAGTGCAAGCAATCCACAAAGTTTTATCAGGTCTGTGATCTAGATCTACTATATAGGTGAATAGATCATTTTTCTTCTTTAGTCAGTGACCTTGCCCTTTGACCCCAAACTCACAGTGCTTCTTCCTTACCCCAAGTACAAGCCATACACAATGGTGGAGAACTCATTATTTTGCGGAAACCATTTTGTTTCAGTCACTGTAACCTTAACTTTAGATCTCAAAATCAATAGGGTTCTTCCTTATCCCAAATACAAGCAATCCACAGAGTTATGTAAATGTAGATGGTGGAGAACTGGATTTATTATGTAGAAACCATTTTTCTTCTTTAGTCACCCTGACCTTAACCTTTGAACCCAAAGAAGATAGGTTTCCTCCTTACCACAAGTGCAAGCTGCAAAGGTTGGTAACTATAAGTGGTGGAGAACAGAATTTATTGTGCAGAAACCATTTATTGTACAGAAACAATTTTTCGTCTTTCTGTCATAGTGACCTTGACCTCTGACCTTTGACTTATTCATTTTTTCCAGAGCAAACTATGGTAAGGATTGGATGGCTTATTTTTTTAACTAAGCTTACTTTTACATGAGGCTGATCTGTTTTAGCTATACTGATAATAGATCAGAAGAGCTTATGCAGTGACCTGTCTGTCCATCTGTCTAGCATCTGTTTGTTATCAATACTCTAATGCTGGGAGGATTGCCTTGAAATTTAAAATACACATTCATCCCAGGTCTAGTTGGTCCAAAACAAAAACACAGTGACTTGTACATTTACAAATAAAGTTTGACCAGACTTTGTATTTAGTTATATTCCAATAAACAAGATGATAATCAGCATTCTGATGTTGATTTTAAGATTCAAGGTCTCGACTCATTTTTTTATATAGATGTATTGATATCTGGGCATGATAATAAAAACAGGTGTGAATTAATTTTTATCGCACTCAGTTTGTAAATATATCTGAAGAATACCGTGAATGATGCCACTTCAATAATTTCTTGTTGTTTTTTCCACAAATAATAATTATAAATTTACCCAAACGTAGTATGTGGGTACATCTTGACATTGTCTGAGACAATTAAGTTCAATGATCTTCTAATAATGATATCAGGTTCAAGGTCAAAGGCCAAGACAAAGAATTTCGTACTGCACTTACAGGTATCCTGTGAAGATATAAACCTGAATATGTAAGAAAGTATTTTGGTTACCAAATGGTTTGTTGGAGTTGATCAAGAAAACCAGAGATGGTTTCAATACTCAGCAGAAAGAATAATAGGACATGAGAAACATACTTATCATGCATTCTCCTTATACATTCTTTTTAGCCAGTAGAGCATTAGTCCATTTGAAAAGATTCTTCTTAAATTTGTAATTTCCATTGTAATCTCCTGAGTATAGTTTGAGTATAGATATCATCTTGCAGTGAATGGTGATCTACTGTGAACAAGCGATCGAAGTATCGAGACACTGACTGTTGAACAAGAGCCATTTGCTTGGTGCAGGCCCAGTATGGTCTGCTAAAAGAAACTGGTTATAACCAATTGCGTCATTAAAAAGGCTCGTTTTATTTCTGTTACATTATTGAATAAATATGGATAAGACCTTGAATCATTTCGACTTTTCTAAATCTACACGAAGTCAGTCGCTGGTACATTTTCAAACACATTATAACAAACAATATTAGTTGCCTGCACGTGTTGTGTTATTATGTCAAGCATTGCTTGTTTGCAATAAATCGTCGTTTGCTGTACTTGAACATATATTTATGCACAAGTATGGTCTGTTGGTATAACAGAAATGGTATCTAGATGAACCACATCGACAGTACAGACAGACATGCTAATGGTTATAGATTGTTTAGAGACATGGCAGAGACATTGTAATGATATGATTACACACAAATGTGTATAGTGAAAATGATTTGTAGGGACATTTGTGTTCAGTATATGATGTGTTAGTTGCAATACACACTGTATGCTGGCAAGCATGGCATTGATATATGTGTGCAGAATGAACTACAATCAAACTTGCTACAGTGATCACCTGCATACAGCAACTATCAGTGTATAAAGGTCAGTTGTTTTGAGTCTCATTTACCTGAAGCCAACCTACACATAAAGACCACTGTTCATAACAATCCCTGGGTAGACATGATAAACAGGTTTGATGGTATCTGCCGTGGGAAATGCTGGAAGATGTATACATACAAATTCTACCCATCTTGTAATGATATGTTGATGCCATGATAGATTTTTTGGAATGATGAGTTCACAGAAAAATGTACCTGGAGCTGCTTATATGTCAAGAAATTAAATGTTTTCACAATGACACAAGGATCTTAAGACCTGTACAGTGTCCATGACAAGCTGGGATAAACACATGATTCACATATACACTAACTGGTGTTCTAATGTCGTAAAGTTTTTGTAATGTATAAAGTTATACAAGCAGAGGTGGCATAGAGGAAAGACATGAATGGTTAAGTATGTTTAGAGAATGTTAGATATCCATGGAATGGATAAATAAGAGTACTGTCTCAGAAAATTAGTAAGAAGTAGTCTTGAGTCCCTTAAAGATTTTTTTTATCTCCAGGGCTCAGCAGGGATATTGTGACATCCTCCATCTGTTTGCAACTCTATCTCCTCTTAAAATCCTGGCTGGAACTTGCTATATAGGTTCCCTATGTGATAACCATCAGAAAGACGGATATAACGTTTTTGACCCACTCTACTGGGATGCCTGAGAGGAGGTCAGAGGTAAAATATACAAATATTTTTGTGCCCCGTTTTTTGTATTAAACGGGGGATTTTTAATTAGGCCTGTCCATCCTTCCCACTTTTGTTTATGCTCCGTAACTCTCTTAAGTATTATTTGATTTCAACCAAATTTTATATGTAGCTTGATATTGACGAGACCTTGCTGGCTTCTATGACCAACCTTTCCATCCATCATTGCCTTTTGCCACTGTTCCGCTCTTCATCCAGGCAGTCCAGACAGCCAGCCAGCCAGCCAGCCAGATGCCCATTCTCTTAGTGACCAGATGTCAGTTGCTAACAGCATGGGCAGTCATGCTGCAAACCGGCTGACCATTCCGTTGTATATAGCATGTTACAGGGACCCACACAACCGGCACATCCGCACAGCTGCCCAGTTGCCCTCCCAGCCGTCTATCCCAGAAACACAAATCGTATTGGGTGCTGATCCGCCACTTCTGTCAAGGATAAACCCAGTTAGTGCGATGAAGACCTTCATCAGTTGGCCTACTCCGACCCCACAATGGTTATGACAGACTTTAGCTTTGAAGTGGTGATTGAGGGCATTTACTGCATGATGTTGCAAACCAAGTGATCTCCATCACCTTCCACGAGTCGGGCCTATAGAGTCAAGGACTCGGTAGATGTCGATGATGATGATATGAACACCCCCTCCTTCTGTTTACTGCCAAAGCCAGCAAAGATTAAGGAGATCTCCAATCGTTGTCGGACACAAACAGAGACCCCGGAAACTCCAAGGATTTCTTCTCTGAGAACCAGTTGCCCATATCCTTCTACTCTTGCTGGTACTGTACCCACTCAGACACCTACCATGTAGAGGTCCCCAGTTTTCATAAAGATACCCACCATGTAGAGGTCCCCAGTTTTCATAAAGATACCTACCATGTAGAGGTCCCCAGATTGCATAAAGATACCTACCATGTAGAGGTCCCCAGATTGCATAAAGATACCATGGTAGTGAACACGACCAATGCCCAGTTTTATAAAGTCAATTGTTGCGTATTTCATGCGACATCCAAACTTTATGGAACATGATGGTGACATTGTCATTGCTTGACCCGGTTTCTTTAGCAATTGTTTGTCTGGACCAAAAATCTGCTAATGAACATTGGAAGCTTGGATGTCGACTTGCTACATCGCCAAGGTGATAAACAGGACTGCACACCACTCCATCGCCAATGCCCTGACAGCATAACCTTAACTTAGTGAAAAGAGTTGCCTTTCTCCACTTTTCTTTACTTCAGTAACATCACTCGCTGGCTCAGCATGTGTTCATTACCATTCAGTTCTCTGCTGCCGTCGTGGTTCTATTGAGGATGTTCGGAAGCAAGTAGTACGAGAGCTGCCTCTCCAGCTCTACTTGCCCCATCCTCTGGTCTTTCAAAGAATCAGTCTTATCTGTCATGGAGAGATGATTGTGGGTGGGAGACAAGGCCGAACCTCACTCAGCAACAGCAGTTACACCCACAATCAAACTTTAGGCAGCAACAGGCTCCACAATTTTGCAGGGAACCTAATAAAGGAAGAGGAAACCAAGTTTATCCTTCCCCAAGCCTCCCAATAACCGTTAATGACTCTCTACCTTGGCAACCTGCCCACTACCTGCATTTAGGCACCAGACTCCTTTTTCTGCAGGCTTGGAACACACTTTTTCAGCTAAATTAATGGGTGATCCAAGTTGTTTCAGAGAGTCTTCGGATTTCACTCATCCAGGCTCTTCCCCTTCCATGACAGAGGCTCAGACCAATTCTAAGAAGGCAGAGATTGTACAGAAGGAGATCTACTCTTTGCTCTCCAAGTGGATGGGAGATAGTTTGCAGGTCGAACTCTCCTGGGTTCTACTCCAGACTTTTCCTCCTTTCATTTCTGCACCATAACTCCCTTTATTATAACTGAATTTCATCCAAATTGTATAGGAGCTTGCTATTGGTAAGTCCCCAGCCATCCATGTGATAACCTCCAAACATAAAATCTAGAATCCTTTGTCAATAATATCTGGAATTTTCATCAAAAATTTGGCATTTCTATCGGCATATAGATCTTCCTAATTGGTTTCACCTGAATGTCATATTTTTTAAAATGTTCATTTGCTTTTAATTGCATTTCTTTCATTAGCAAATGCTGGATTAAATAAAAGAAAAGTATATTAAATATTGTTCTTTTTTAAAATTTGCAATAAGATTTACAAAAAATGTGACAAAGCAGATTTACATGCTTCCATATACAGGATAATTATACTGGTGTCAGAAGAATTAGCAAACATTTTACCCTTTGACCTCTGACCCCTTTGAACCTGATCTGTTCAAACTGCAGAATGTATCTGTGACATCTCAGAAATAATATTTGCAAGTTTCATCTTCCTATCTTTAGCATAGCATTGGTTGCTATGTTGAGAAAATGCAATGCACATTTTGAAAATAGTTCACTTTTCACCACTGTAAGGTACTGAGGGTGGGGGACTTGTGTGAGATTTTGGTACTAAGGAATAGTGTTTTGTGGAAGAAATACATGATAATTATTCAGACGGACTATTTAGATGCTTGCAATTTACAACAATTCTGCAATACACAACCAAAATTAAATTGTACAATGATAACATGTTTGTTCCTTTATGGCAGGGGTGTCAAACTCATTTGCTACTGCGGGCCAGATTTGATATAAATAATAATAAATAATAATAATAAAAAATGATTCTGCTGGGCCATATGTTTGACACCCCTGCTTTATGGTTTCACTCCATGGTTTTTGGAGCACCATTGTAAGTGGATATAGGACACAGGAAAAATTTGTTTGCTCTACAACTCCAACAATGCTGAGAAAGTTAACATTCTTTGCATGTCTTGTATCTACTTGAATTGACATTTAGTTTTGATCACCATTAGGAAAACTATGTGCTGTCTTAAGCAGACAGATGATGAAAATGACTGATGTGTGTGCTAGGGAAATGTACTTGACATAGCACAAAGTACATGAACTTTACCAGTCCTTGAAAAAAATAAAGTATTTTCACTTTTCTGAAAAGGAACATATGAAATTTTAAAATATTAAAAAAACTTTTTTTTTAATTTACCTCCATTGTCTAGGAAGCAAAAATAGCCATGCAGAGCTAGCAATCTTCTATGAGATACACATCAGAAGTAAGGCCTAGCTGTGTACTCGCAAACAAAAATCAACCCCATTATTAAAATATCAAAATATAACAATGTCTCGTTCTTTAAACCTACCATAGGATATACACACTTCTTTTTCATAACAAGGATTACCAGTGGGGTAAATCAGGGGAATACATTTTTTAATTTTTAATTATGTGCAAAAAGGTGAAACTTGGGAGCAGAACCATTTGGAGTCAATCAAGGGCCATAAGTCTGTTTAAAAAATTGCCAAATTCTGATCATCATTGAAACTGTAGAAAACCTTGTCGAAGTAAAGCTTCACTGCAAAGTTTAAATGTAAAAAAAGAAGAAAATGCTACAATGTTCACAAGCCAGTAGGATGCCTATTCTGGGATTACAATTGGATACAGGATTACAACTGTAAAATATAATAAAAGATCTGGTCATCACGAAACTCACTTGAGAGCTTCTTAAGACTGAACTTCACAGTAAATGTGGTTGATATCATACAAAAGTGACTCAAGTGAGCCTGATCTCACTCACTCGGGTAATTCCATTATTTGTCAAATTTGAAAGCCATCTATGCCAGGATGCTTTCTGCAAAATTTGGTCAAATTCTGTTGAGCTGTTTTTAAGAACAAGTCATTTCAAGGTTTTTCCAGTTTTAGTAACAGTGGCTATATATATGATGGCAGAGCACCATTTGAACAAATTTTAAAGGCCTTCATGCGAGAATGCTTTTTATTAAATTTGGCCAAGTTCTGTTATGCAATTCTTGACAAAAAGTCATTAAAAGTTTTTCCTGTATTTAATAATGATGACCATATTTGATGGCAGATTGGCATCATTTGAACATTAGAAAGAGCTTCATGCCAGAATGCTTTCCTTCAAAATTGGTCCAATTCTGTTGACTGGTTCTTGAGAAGTTATTTAAAAGTTTTTCTATTTTTTTGCAATAGCAGCATCATATTTTATAGCAGATTGGCATAAGTTGAACAAATCTAAAGAAGCTTCATGCCAGAATGCTTTCAGTCATATTTGCTTGTTATTCTGTTGAGCTGTTCTTGAAAAGAAATCATTTAAAGCTTTTTCAACTTTTAGTAATGGCAGTCATACTTGATGGTGGCTCAGAATCATTTGAATAAATCTGAAAGCACTTCATGCCAGGATGCTGTCAAAGTTGGTCAAGTTATGAGGAGTGGTTCTTGAGAGGAAGTCATTTAAAGTTTGTTTCCATTTTTAGTAATAGTGGTTATATTTGATGGCAGATTGGCATCATTTGAACAAATCTGAAAAAACTTCATGCCAGGATGCTTTCCGTCAAATTTGGTAAAATTCTGTTGAGCAGTTTTTGAGAAGATGTAAATAGCAATTGTGAATGGATGATGCACAATAGCCAGGTGAGCTAAATATGGGAATGTTAGCATTTACAAGCCAGTGGGTTCCTATTCTAAGTCAATCATTGGGGATGCATGCTTGTGTTAAATATGGTCAAAAACTGATCATCATCAAACTCATCCGAACCCATGATGTAATGAAACATCACAAACTAAAGTGCTTACAAGCAATAGTGATCAATTTTTTAGGTGGATCAAGGGCAATAACTCTTGGATATATAAACCAAATGGACTCCTACTCATCCTCAAACTCTCCTAACCCTTGTTGGCATGATTCTGAAGCTTCACAGCATTTGGTTGAAAACAAATCAAAATATGTGGATGCTAGTCAGTGTTTCCAAGCTTGTGCATGGATGGACAGATGGATGCTACCTATGGAAATGGAACTACATGCTATTTATGGAAATGGAACTAAATGAATCTGTAACACTCATTTTTGGTAATATACATTTGATTTATAATGGAAAAGACTTACAGGGATCAAAAAGCAACAAAAGCCTAACAGACCGGGAAGGCTGAAATTATCTTAAAGGATGAAACTACAAAGCAATAGTTTTATATCAATAACATGAATAAAGCAATCAAGTTTAAATTGTGACTTTATTTTTCATTTATAACAAAGTAGTGGTTAAATAACTTATTGCATTTCATCCCAAATAATCAAAATGCTAGAAGCAGCGATTACATACCTTGAAGGGTGAATAATAATACCACATATACTCGCATACAAGTTAGGTCCAATTGAAAACAACACAGACCCTGATCTGATGTCACATAATGAGCCAGCAGATCAGGGTCTATGTTGTTTGTTCTATTGATTACTTTGAACAAACTGCATAGACCTAGATCTGCTGGTGCATTATGCAATGCAGTTTGACCCGACTTATACATGAGTAAACATTGTACAACTACATGTATTGTACAATTAAAAATTAGCATATCAAAATGTGGCATATACAACTCATTAATGTTCATGTATACATACAGTACCAATAGAACAGAATAGAAACCACAAATTTTACATGCAATGACACGTGGGAAAATTTTGTATAGTCACTGAGACAAAATAAGCTGGAATTTTCAACAGTCATTCATGCCTTGAACAAATGAAAGACTTTTAACTAAATGGATATAGAAGAAAAAATTGGTACTGCATCAAAAATGAAAGTAATCCCATGCTGTAATAGTCTATAAGTGACACTGAGCTATGGTAAAGCCTATACCATGTATCCAAAATATTTATAACATATACACAAATAAAATTTATCCCGAAAAGTATTACAACTATTATAATTGTTGAGGTTCTATTGTACTTCTTCTAGTAGTGGTTGTGATGATGGGGGGAAAGAGATAGGGGTTGGTCCTCAACTGGAAGATTTTAGTCTAATTAATGTATGCAAACAATTGTCAATGAAAGCTTCTGATATACCCAATCAGTGAATAAAAGGCTTTAATTAGCTTCCATGCAGAGTGTCGTATCAAAGATATGATCTGATAAATGAAAGTTGGATTAATAAAAGTGGGCTGTAAATGGTGTTCAAATGGATGAACTGTACTGAAGGATTTCACAGAAAGGCAAATGAACTGTGAAATCTGCCTTAGCAGACATCCAGGGCCCATGAAAAGAACACCTGGTAATATAAAACAAGAGTTGCATATCCCCGTTTTCAATTACCTTTAAAGTATTATTTATTATCAATATAAAGACTACCTGTCCATAAAGGATAAAATTCTGTAGTCCTTTGAGTGTCCTTCAAAGACAGGTTTCGCTGTCCTTTCATCTTGAATCGACTCTTGCTATTATTCTACACAAAGAGGTAATAAAAACTATCTGCATGAAAGAATATTTCTTTCAGGGGTCAGATGAATAAAGGCAACATCATTTACTAGGACCCTCCTGACAAAGCATCTTAAATCTATAGAATTTGATCATTTTGTCATTTAAATAATATAAAATGTTGTTTTCTGTATGCTCTTAATAGATCTGAATAAGCAGTGTTCTCCCCAGACAAATAAGCTGTTTGGGGACCACAAAAGCTTCCTATGAGTTCTGCTCCCCCCCCCCCCCCCACCAGTTAGCCTTAACAGATCTTGCCTAGACAGCTTATTTCCTCTATCACACCTTCAAAGGTCCATCACACCACAAATCTTACTTTTTTTTTTTTTATACCAATATCATCATTGCAAAGGTAAACACTTTGTCCCATGTCTGAAAGCATATATACTAAATTTATGACTATTACTAGTTAAGTATGTTCTTTAACAGTTACAATCTGCTTGTAGGTTTACCACCACACCTTCCAAAAATTCTGAACTGCTTGTGCATGAAGAATATGTTTTCTCAAAAACATCAATTACATTTCACTTTTTATTATCAAAGTATTATTTACAAGATCTTTCCAAATTAGTTATTATTGTATTACACTGTAATGCAATTTTAACCCTTCATTGCTTAATGTGAGTGAAATGAATTATATTTTACTATGAAATAAATATACCATCATGCAAAACATAAGGGTATTATTTATTTATTTATTATTTATTATTTATGAAATATAAATAATAAAAAGCACTTCATGCAGGATTTGCCAAACAAAGTACAAGAAGCTTCCTGTTCCCCAGCAAAAACAATACCACATGTTTATAAGCATATATTAACTCAGTTATATAACAAAACAGAAACAAAGCAAAAGTATTAACATCCAAAAAGTTAACTCACTCTGCATTATCTTGGAATAAAAACATCAGTGAAGAACAGTATAAGATGTACATCAATTACAGTGCAGACCAAGATATTTTTTATGGCAGAAATAACTGCACAGGTGTTAATTGCTTTTATCAATACCACCATGCAAAACAATTCCATATATACTCGCATATAAGTTGGGTCCAACTGCAAACTGCTTAGACCCAGATCTGCCATCACATAATGTGCTGGCAAATCTGGGTCTGTGCAGTTTGTCTGGAGTAATCAGGAGAACAAACAACATAAATCCTGATCTGCCTGTGGATTATGTGATGGCAAATCAGTGTCTATGTTGTTTGCAGTTGGACTGGACTTATAAGAGAGTATAGATGGTACAAGAATTTAAATGTAATTTTATGCAATTGAGCCCAAAGATGACCACTCGAGAACAGATATTAATGTATCAATCAAAATCTCTTGTTTATACTGAACGGGCCATCAGTTACTATTAATGTAATGTCATGTAGCCCTGTACTATATCATCTTAAATAATGATCCATCTTTTTTTTACAACATAAATAACAAAATATAATTTTGTTCAACCCTGTATCAAATATTTGTACAAAAAGATTCTATGAATGTAACACCATTTCTCTCTGTATTACTATATATACTCACATGCAAACATTAGACCTGATCTTCCATCATATGTGCTGGCAGATCAAGGTCTATGTTGTTTGTTCTACTAATTACTCCTAACAAACTGCACAGACCCAGATCTGCCAGTGCATTATGCAACGACAGATATGGGTCTATGCAGTTTGCAGTTGGACTGGACTTGTAACCTAGTTTTTATACAATACATGTTCTTACACAAAGACCTACCTTTGTGCAACATATTTCACATCTCTTTATCACAGGAATATAACAGTGAAACGGCATTTACCAATCATTCATTCATATCTCTTTATCACAGGTATATAACAGTGAAACGGCATTTACCAATCATTCATTCATATCTCTTTATTATAGGTATATAACAGTGAAACAGACTTTACCAATAATTGCATAAAAATGCCTTATAATTCAAGGCATTATATACAGAACAAGCATGAAAGGCTTCACAATAATGCATCAGATTCTTCATAATATACATTTACTATATCTGGTACTATTAGTATCAGGACATTTTTCAAAATTCTGTCAATTCAGCACATTTGTAACGTGCAATTTTCCATTTTATTTTGGCAATATGCATATTCTTTAACTTTAATGCTGTTTATTTGAATACATTTTTGACAAATCTAGTCCCGCATAATTTGTAAGAGGGACTGATGCTCTACTGACTAACAAATTTCAATGAATCCACAAAAAGACCTTTTTCTGTCCTTTTAATCTTGTTTAACTGCAAAAATGAAACCATCTCAGATATTCATGAAAGTCCAACATACCAGATTTGGTAAACAACAAATTTTCTTACACGTTTGAGATAATATATTCACAAGATAAGTACAGTACAAAAGCCTTTGTCATGGCCTTTGACACTGAACCTGATATCATGGACAGATCATCACTGAACTCATCTCAAATACTGTCATAATATATCCACTTACAAAGTTTAGTTAAATCCATAATATTTTTTTTTAATTAAAAAAAGGCAAGTAATCAAACTGGTATCATTCATGGTATTCTTCAGATATATCAACAAACTGGGTTTGATAAAAATGTATTCATAATTATTTGTATTATCATGCTCACAACCCATTACAGATAAAAACATGAAGTCAAGACCTTTAATCTTGAAATCAACATCTGAATGATGACTATCAGATTGTTCATTGGAATGAAACTAAATACAAAGTCTGGTCAGAATTCATTTGTATATGTACAAGTCACTGTTATTCAATATCTCGGTAGAGCACAAAAATGCAGTCAGTGACCTCCGACTTGACCCAAAGGTCAATAGGGCTGGTTTTCAAGCTTCTTCACAAAAGTGCAGCCGTCATGGTGGTCACATCTGCACAAGTTTCTTTCAGAACCAAATATTGCAAAAAGCGTTGCAGTACAAACCTCATGTCAATTCCACCATTCATATAAGAGAAGTAGTAATAACAATATTTTACTGATGGCCACTATGGTTGCCATGACAGATGTCAGATCAGCACCAATTTCATTCAAAACAGCTACAATCTATAGCGTTTTAGTAAAAGATCATGTGCTGATATGACCATCCATTCATCTCAAGTAGCTATAAATAGATTTTCAATATCACCATCAAGGCAGTCATTTTGAAGGTTTGATCAGCATTCTTTTAATATAGGACCAACTGCAAGAAGTGTTTTTTTTTTTTTTTAAAATCTCAGTATGCCCATCCATTCAAGAGAAATTCAGATAACATTTTCAAAATAGCCACCACAGTGGCCATGATGGAGATCTGTTCGGCACCATTATAATTAAGGATCAACTTGGCATCACAAGAAGCATTTTAGTTCAAACCCCATGACAATATGACTCTTCATTCAAATGGAGCAGTGATATTTTTTCCAGATAACCACCATGGCCGCCATGTTGGAGGTCTGATTGGCAACATTTTCATTAGGGCCAACTATATATCACAAATCTTTTGCTGAAAACACCATTTTTTCAAGCTAGCTACTATGATGGTCATTTAGTACCAAACAGACCTTGTTATGAAAGTGTTTATAACAAGAGGACCAAGTGGGCTTTAGATCACTCACCTGGTTGACATCTGCCAAATGCAGGAGCAGAAGGCCAAGAAATTTGGTTCAGAGGATGCTTTGTTTAAATATCTTCCAATGCTGTTTGTTGCATATGTTATTAAAAAAAGCAACTGCTGCAAGGTTTCTCTAGTTTTTCTATCTTCATAAGTATCTGGTGGCATATTAGCATAATTTGTCCAATATTGAAAGGCCCGTATGCTAGGGCTTTTGGTGTTAAAGTTGGTAAAATTCTGTTTAGCAGTTTATTTGGATAAAGTTTTGTCAGTATTTTTCTACTTTTAGAGGTGGATTGCTATCTTTTGCAAAAATTTTAAAGCCCTCTCAGTCAGGATGCTTTATGTCAAATATGATCAAATTTTGTTTAGCGGTTTTTGAGAAGTCATGTAAGTATTTTTTTATTTTTAGCAACATTCGCCATATTTGATAATGGGTCGGCATCAATGTGTAAATTTGAACTGTCTTCATGAGAATCAAGATTGGTTAAATTCTATGCACTGGTTTTGAAGAAGAAGTTATTTAAAGGTTTTTCTGTTTTTAGTAATGGCAGCCATATTTGATGCAGGATCGGCAGCATTTGTGCACACTTGAAAGATTTTTATGCCAAGATGCTTACCATCAAACTTGGTCAAATTTTATTCAATGATTTGGAAAGTCGCTTAGAGGTTTTCTATTTATAGTAATGGCAGCCATATTTGCAGGCAGAACAGTAGCAGTTGTACAAACTTGAAAGCCCTCTGTGCCAGGATGCTTTCTGTCAAATTTGGTAAATTCTGTTCAGCAGTTTTTGTGAAGTTATCATTTAAAGGTATTTCCTTTGTTAGCAAAGGTGGCCATATTTCATGGCGGATCGGAATATTTTGTATAAGTTTGAAAGATCTTCATTGCTAGACTCACTCTATCAAGTTTCATCAAATTCCATTCAGGTATTTTGGACAAGAGTTTGTTTTAAATTTTTCTATGTTTAGTAGTGGTGGCCATATTTGATGGCAGATCAGCATCAATTGTACCAACTTAAAAGTCCTCTATGGCAATGTGTTTTGTTTTAAATTAGGACAAATTCTGTCGAGTGGTGTTTGAGAAGGAGTTTAAAGGTTTGTCTACTTTCAGATGACCATATCTAATGGCAGCTCTGCATCTCTTGTACAAATATGAAAGGTCATGTCAATATGCTTCCTGTCAGATTTGGTCAAATTCTGTTGAGCAGTGTTTGAGAAGAAGTCATTTAAGGATTTTTCTATTTTTTAGTAGCAGTGGCCATCTGATGGTGGATCAGTATCTTTTGTACAAATGTGAAAAGGTCTTCATGCCAGGATGCTTTCTGTCAAATTAAGTCAATTCTGTTAAACATATTTTGAGAAGTTGTTTAAAGGATTTTCTATTTTTTTGTAATGTCACACATTGTGGTTCAGCATTTTTCTATACAATTTTGATATGTCTTAGTCCCATGACACTTTCTATCAAGTTTCATCAAATTCTCATTCAATGATTTTGGAGAAGAAGTAATTTAAAGGTTTACCTATTTTAAGTAACAATGTCCATAATTTATGGCAAATTGGCATAATTTGTATAAATCTGTAAGGACTTCATGCCATGACCCTTTCTATCAAGTTTCGTTAAATTTTATTCAACAGTTGTGAAGAAGTTTAAAGTTTTTTATTTTAGTAACTG
Source organism: Margaritifera margaritifera (assembly GCA_029931535.1). NCBI lineage: Eukaryota > Metazoa > Mollusca > Bivalvia > Unionida > Margaritiferidae > Margaritifera > Margaritifera margaritifera. The sequence goes on along the minus strand of JAQPZY010001639.1, from coordinate 3,140,303 downwards.
CAGTCATATTTGATGGAGAATTGGCATCATTTGTAGAATTTGAAAGGTCTTCATGCCATGATCGCGGCTGTCAAATATGATCAAATTCTATTCAGCAGTTTTGGAAAAGAAGTCATGTAAAGTATTTTCTATTTTGGTAAAGGTGGTCATATCTGATGGTAATATGGATCAGTTGTACAAATTTGAAAACCCTTAATTTTAGGATGCTTTCTCTCAAATTTAGTCAAATTCTGTTTAGTGGCTTTTCAGAAGAAGTCATTTAAAGGTTTTTCTACTTTTAGTAATGGTGGTCATATTTGAAGGCAGATCAAGAACATTTATGCAAAGTTGAAAACCCTCTACTGCAGATGATTTCTGTCAAGTTTGGTCAAATTCTATTCTGCAGTTTTTAAGAAGTAGTTATTTAAAATGTTTTATAAATTTTAATACAAGTACCCATATTTGAAGGTGGATTGGCATTATCTGAATAATGAAGGTGGATCAGCATTATCTGAACAAACTTGAAACATCTTTCTGACAGGATGCTTTTTGTCTGATATGAACAAATTCTGTTCAGCATTTTTATTTTGAAAAGTTGTTTAATGAGTTTTTTACTATCTTTAGTAATGGTTGACATATTTATCATGGATTGGCATCATTTGTACAAATTTGAAAGCTCTACATGCCACAATACTCTGTGTCAAATTTGGTCGAAATTGGTCCAGTGGTTTTTGAGAGGAATTGTAAAATAACAATTGCTGGTGGACACATAACACACAGTGGATCATTTATGTGCTTTCTATGCTTGAATTTTTCTTTATTCCATTTTTCCATGCACCCTTTGTAGTTTTCTTTGCTTTCACCTCTCCATTTTCTCGTGTACTCTTTCTGACAAGATTTACATTAACTTTCATTTTATTTTAACTCAGTTGTGTATTACACTTTTTTCCATTTCAAACATGTCTTGAAATCAGTTGCATTTTATTTAAGCAATTAGACTTAATTTTTACACTACTTAAAGTTAACTTGAAAATCATCTTGCACTAACTGGTATAATAACTTGAAATCATGTTGAGCTAGCTTTCCTAATTTTATTTAAAAATAAATGGAAGGTGAACAAGACCAAAAGTGAAAATAAGACTGATAAATCATGCCAAAGGCAATATGTGCCAGAAGAAAAATCTCCAGAAAAGGTTACTTCACAAAAGCTAACACTGTAAAGCTAACACATTAACTCGGTAACAACTTGGTAAACATTAACTAGAACTCAAACGATTAAAAGCTTAACGTTTAAAAACAAATCAAAATAAGAAAGACAAAAATAAAAGTTTACAAAGTTCAAACAAAATGTATCCTTTTGGCAAGGTGAGGTAAATATTTATGGCAATCATTCTTGTAGTTCAGAAGTAGCAATAACAAACTTGTGTTAATGGCCAGACAATGGATGGACAACCTGTGATTACACAAGTTCTTCTGATCATCTTTAATGCTTGTGAAAACTGTGGTTTCAGTGTCTACAGTCATTCTCATGTATGATGTACCTTTAATGATCCACTTACAACACTAACTAGAAATAAGACAAAGGTTCCACAAAAGTGATGTCCCCATGGAAACAGTGCCATGGTATATATCCAATGTATATGACTTGCAAAAACTTTGACATCAAACTTTAACACATAATCTCAACAGTGATACTACCAATGGCATACCAAAATAAAGATACCTCTGTCTGCCATCTGCTGAACACAGGCTGGAAAAAATATAACATGCATATACATTTTATCTATAGTAGACACCGTATTACCATATATACTCGTGTATAAGCCGATACAAACTGCATTGACCCAGATCTGCCGGCGCATTATGCGCCAGCAGATCTGGGTCAATGCAGTTTGTAAGGACTAATCAGTAGAACAAACAACATAGACCCTGATCTGCTGGCGCATTATGTGACAGCAGATAAGGGTCTATGTTGTTTGCATTTGGACCCGTAATATGCGAGTATAAACGGTACCAGGTTACACTATCACTCAGAGTCGCAATGAAACAATGAGAATAAAAGTCTGGAAAAATTCTATAGCACTTTCTTGATGGACCATTTTTAAAATAAAATCATCATTGGAGTTCTAGGACAAAAATTATAGGAATGTACTAATTAAAAAACACTACTTTCTCATGACGATGCCTCAAGACTTTGAATTATATTAATTATAGCATATTTCTGCAACCAATACAAGGTACAGCATCCCATAAATAACAGCTACATTATAGTAGGTCAATTCTTCATAATTCAATCTAAACAGAATCTGAACAATAAATTCTCAGTGGCAAATACTGTCAGTTTCCAATCTGACTCAAAGCCAAGGACTGGTTCTCAAATTCTAAATGAAAAGGCTAAAAGCTTTTTTTTCTTTCCTTTTTTTAAAACAATTCTATGTAAAATATGCATGAAAGTAAATACTAATAAATAAAAATACAACTCTTAAACAACAAGGATCCCTTTTACACTGTATTAATAAAATGAGCTGAATTAAATGCACTGGGGGTGTTACTCTCCAAAATATATGAAACAATTTTGAGAAAACACAAATCCTCTTGCTAACAGAAGCACATTGAAATGAAAAGCTGCAAATAAAAAAGTCACTCAAGCATAGTAACTGGGTACCCACTGTCCTAATATTTTTTTAAGTTACATTTGTTGTGATGTATGTTCATACCAATTATCATGAGTGTATGTGAAATTGTGTCCAAAATATTTAGGGTATAATGAACGAACTGAAAATACAAAAGTCACTAAACGGGGAAAATTAGATCACTTGGACCTAGTACTGATATGGTCGAGTTACTTTCATTCAGATATATCAATAAACTAATTTTCTTCAACCTTAAATTGTGCCAATCTGTAATCATCTATCCAAAAATCTGTAACTTAGGACAAAAATCTGTAATTTTCAAGATGAAAATAATAAGATCTGTAATTAAATAATTCCAAAAGAAAAAGTTTTCAAATACCTTTGTGTGATCACTAGACCCTTAGATAACTTTCAAATGGCTAAGAAGCTTCTCAATATTTGTAAGTTTGGTGGGGGATGTTGTTTCCTTATGTGTTTTTATGACTTGATTTGTGTATGTATGTTGTATCTTCCACTGTGGCTGATGTTCATGTCAGAGTCACATACCTTGCAATATGCAAATTAATCACCTCTTGTTAGTGCTATAATACATGTCATGACCATACATGGGTGTGCCTGGTTTTAACTTTTTTAAGAGTTTTTTTTCTGCCAGAGTTTGACCAAGCGTCATGGTTGTGTCTTCTAACTTTTCTCACATGTGCACACTGGAGAAGGAGGAAGATATCCGAAAGCTGATTGGTTAATAAAACACTAAAGGAGCCAATCAGATGCAGAATTAGGAATGTGACTAGATTGGGACTCTGGTTCTATTTTCCCTTAAGACACATACGATGGAAAGGGCTTAGCTGTGTTCCAATTGATGTCAATTACCCAAATCTTACTTAACCCTTCCTCAAAATTTGAATGTACCCATAAAAGGGGTAAAACAAATTCATAAATGTTGGCATCTCTCTCGGTTTAAGTGAAATACAGTCCATTGAGGGTGTGATGCACTAACTGCTGAAAAAATAAAAGTCGCTTAAGAGTACAAATTAGGTCACAGTGACCAAGTTTTGTTATGTCAACTTACTTTCGTTGAGATGTATATACATACTAATTTTCAGGAAAGTAGGCAAAAATATATTCGAAGATACTGGGGTGTAACAAATGAACAGCTGAAAATACAAAAGTCACTAAAGCAAAAAAATTAGGTTACACTGATCTCGTGTCTGTATGGTTAAGTTTCCTTCTTTGAGATGTATGCACATTACAATTTTCATGTGTGGGTGAAATAAGGTGAGATATTGAGATTGTAACAGTGAACAGCTGAAAATACACAAGTCGGTCAAGTGCACAAATTGGGTCACAATGACCCAGTTTTTGTATGGTCGAGTTACTCTCATCCAGATATATCTACAAACCAATTTTCATCAGTTTTGGTGAAATAGAGCTCAAGATATCGAGGGTGTAATGCAGGAACAGCTGAAAATAACAAACACACCGGTGTCCAAATTAGGTCACAGTGACCAAGTTTTGGTATGGTTGAGTTACTTTTGATAAGATGTATATACATGCCAATTTTCATGTAGATGAAAAAGGGTCCGAAATATTGAGGGGGTAATGGAATACTGAGTGGGTTACAAATGAACGAACAAATGTATGAAATGTATGAACAAACATTTGAACAAACACCTGAACAGGGAAAATGGAATATATCCCCCACCCAACTTTGTTATCAAAGGGATAATAAAGCTGGATGTGCCCTACTAATGTAGTGTGCAGGTGCAATGCATTCTGAAGTTGAGCTCTGCTTAATTGTCAAGAAAATCCAATGCACTGATAAAATGCATTAAGATTTGCTGGCAATTTTAACATATATTTGATAATGAATTCACTCTTATTCATGGAATCCCAATTTTCATCTATTTCATGGTTGCAAATGTAAAATGTCCACTTTGTAATAACCATGACACAACAAGGCATATTACCTAATTCCAGAAAAATGTATTATATTTGACGTAATACCACTGTGCACTTCAAAAATCATTGAATGGATAAAGTTTGTGATATTAAAGTTCATTATAATCAACACTGAGATGATGTAAAAAAAAGTGTTTTCATCACATGTATGTACATACTATAAGAGTTAGTTTACTCTTCACTTTGGAGGTGCATAATTTCATTTTCTCTCCATCTCCAAAATGGTCAAGCTGAATAACACACATGCTGACATTTATTTCTGAGATTTAATTCATTCTCAAAGTTAAAGTATGATGTTCTAAGGAGAAATTAAGTAGCCACTTCGCTCCCATGTGGCATGCCAGTATAGAGACATCACTAATGATCAAAATATTTTGGCTGAACCACAAAATTTGATGTCCAGGAAAATAAATTCACACTATTCAGCTACTAAAATTTTACACTAGTGCTCTATCAGTAATGTGGTCAAGTTAAAGTCAACTTGAGATATAAACCTTGAAAATTGTTTTGTTTTTAGCTCTATGATAACATGTATCCTAGCAGGTAAAGATTCGGACTTGTAATCAAAGGGTAGCAGGTTCAACACCTGCCAGGCCAACCCTAGTTAGCTGCCTCATTGTCTCCTTGGGAAAGGCACTTAGCTCTCATTTTCTCAGCATGATATAGCCAATATAGCTTTGAAAGTGAACAAACCAATCAACCAACCTTCAAACTGCTTCCATATCCATTTCTTACAGGACATAAAGTGGTTGAATAGATGCAGATACCAGGCTGATGAGTATTCCAATTTAACACAAGAACTGTACATAGGTTAATTTATAAAGGGTACACATATGAATTGAACAACAGATCAATTATCCAGATGCATCATGGGCATGGAATTTGCAAGCCAGATAATTGGTTGTATAAAGAGTATGTGTATATGGAGTACACTGTTGGTCAGTATAATCAAAAACTTATAAGTGGTGTCCATCTTACTAACTCTTGTGTGTGTTGTATGTGTGTGTGCATATATATATATATATATATATATATATATATATATATATATATATATATATATATATATATATATATATATATATATATATATATATATATATATGCAGCTCTCCACCATTATAACATGCTTCACTATAATGCAATTCTGGATATAACACGGCATGGTATGGACCCCATGACCAAAATTATGAAAATTATTTTCTTACAAACTTATTTCTTTTGAATTTTGAACATCCATGAGCTGAATACTTTACATCAAAATCACTCGATTTGGACATCCCCTGAAGGTGTCTTTATTGTCACAGTTTGACTCTTAATAGCCACTATTGTATTCACTGTCAGATATTGTACTCTTAACAGGCTATAGCACTCCCAAAATTACTCACATCTCTACTTAGCCTCTATTGTAATTGGTCCATGTCAATAATTTGTACTTAGTAACAGTACACAGGACTGCTGAAATTTCCTTCAGCACTAAAGACACTACAGCAGATCAGCAACTTAATCTCTGTAAACACACCTCGCTGATCATACAAAAAAATTAGCTTACTATAGGTCATTATTTATCTACATTTGGATGGCAGCAGATCACAGAAAGGTTTAGTGGCAGCATGTCTTGTATGATCTATTGCCAATCGATACACTTGGTTTATTCAAGAAAGGTCGCAGGGTGTACACATTTCAGTCAATACTGCAGGATAAGGCAGAGAAGTCTGAGATAATTAAACGGGCAAGATTCTGGTTTTAAAGCCAGCACTGGTTGGTTATATTGCTTCCAATCGGATCATGAGACAAGCTCTTACACAACATGTGGAGAAATTTGGTCGGCTGACAGTGCTGCTGCAGAGGCATTTCCATAGAAACTGAGGCAGATTATCCGAGGAGGAGGATATTGTGAAGAGCAGATCTATAATTGCAACAAAAATTAACTTTTCTATAGACTCTTGCCTCTAGCTGTGTGATTTGATGAGCAGAAGAAACAGAAATTTAAAAAGATGAAAGCCAAAATAACAACACTTACATGCACAAACAAGATGAGAAACCACAAACTGCAACCCCTAGCTACTGGAAGATTTAAATCTCAACGCTGCTATCATCTTGCAAGCATGAAAACATGGCCATTTTCGTATGATCATTGCTAAAGCACATACCACAAGTGAGGCAATATTTAAGTAAAGAACTAGAAGAGAAGCAGCCCCTGCCATTTCTATAGCCATATTTGGACAGGAGAATGGACTGAAGTGACTAAAAAACCTGACACTGACACTAGAAAACCTGACCCTGACACTGACAACAGAAAACCTGACCCTGACACTAGAAAACCTGATACTGACACTAGAAAACCTGACACTGACACTAGAAAACCAGATCACTAAGCCCATAGAGATTATACAGCTGAGAAACATCATCGACTTTGAATGTTCAGGTCTCAAACAACATAAAACATGAAATACTTTCAGTAGGGAATACACATCCTGCAACTGAACAGTGCTTATTTGGATTAGTACTTTTTGGGAACAAATGTGCTTGTTTTGGACATCATTGGATTGCAAAATGGATTAAATACATGCATGCAAGTTTGTTATTTCTGTTATTTTGTGTTTTAAAATTGTTAAAAGCATGCTGCAATGGTGTGCCATCATTCAGTTGCTAATCAGTTTTGTAACTGTTGCTTTGAAATGGAGGCAAACTATTTAACGGACAAAATGACTTGACATTACTCATTGCACTTTTTTACACATTATGTTCATTTAATTGCAAAATGTGTTTAGAAGTGGTAATTATTAGATTCTTGAGGTCCTAATTAGAAGTGGTAAATATGGGATTTTGAAGTCCTAATTAGAAGTGGTAAATACAGGGTTCCCATGCGTATTAAAACAAAAATTTCCAGGTTTTTTCCACTGGGTGAGATTGATTTTTTCAAGGATCACTTATGACCCTTACTGAACGGAATAAAAAAACATTTTGGTTTAGAAAACATGAATTTTTAAAATCCAAAGCCATTTCAATTTTGAGATTCTCCCATAACATCTGAATTTGACAGATGGCTATGAACCAAAACACAATGTATTATTAGAAACATGTGTAACTATTGAAATTCATATAAATTTGAATGCAACTAATTTTAATTTATAGAATAAATATGTTAACTTTACTCTGCTTATATGTTAGTACGAAGCAAGCCTTTTAGGCAGTTTTAACTTAGAACAAAAAGCCTTTACAAATTTATATCTTGGAATAAAAGAAAGGGCTGATTTTTTTTATATAATTCCACTTATGTCTTATTGGTGCCTTACATCTCCTTTCAATGTAATTCGACTATGGATTGTATATTTAATGCATTCATTGTCAAGGACACCCTAAGCATGGGATTCTATTATTATTATTATTATTATTGAATTAAAGCCGTGTTCGCCCTTCGGGATTCTGCATAGAAAATTGCCCAAGTAGTTGGTAGATTTTTAATTACAGGGATGATTCTGCTATATTAATTGGGGCCACCTGACAGCCCAGAATTTTTATTTCATACTATCTCAATAGAATGTTAGTAAATCTTGATTGCCAGAACCTTGACTTCATTCCATTCAGCTTGGCATTGGATTTATGTGCATTTAATCATAGCAAGTCAGGGTCCAAGCTGGACTCCAATATTTGGGTGAAATTACCACTCTATGGCCTGAACAGGGTAAAGTTGGCACAAATAGGGAACCGCTTGTGTATGAAGTTCAAAATAGTCACTTGAAACTAATGTTTTTGCATACTTTCAATTCAGATGATTAAAATATGAATGAAATACTATTAGAAGTTTGGAAAAAAAGTAACACTTTTCTTATATTGGTTCACTACAGTTGTTGTTTAACATAAAATGGCAACCTAAAAAATAAATTAGTCAGAAATCTGCAACTGTTTCGATGCTAGAAGGCTTCTTTTCATACATCCGAGTGATGAAATAATGGATACAATGATTATTTTTGTTGGTAATGGACCTGGATATGTCAAGCGAGACATAATTTGCTTTAGATTGGGCTACACAAATTCAATTTATCACTTGTTTTACATGGATTGTGTGAATTTTTCAGCAATAATTTTGCAGAAAGTAATGTCATTTCTGTTATTTATGATTATCAAATTAGCACCAAAATTGACTGCTGAACATAAAACTTCTTTTTCTATATTTTCACCTTCTGCTTTGATGGGAACATTTACAAAAAGTCAATGTGTTACTCTGATTATTAATGCATTGTATTGAAACCAAAGGGGTGGGGGAATGTCTTGAAATCAATACAAGGCGAAGTGAACTTTACTTTTTGGGCCCGTTTAGGTGAAATGACAGACTATAAGGTGACTATTTCACTGAATCAACCTCTAGTGTGGACCCTGTAAGTATTCTGATTCTCCAACATATGTGCATTGTCAAAAAGCTGACAAGCGACCAGACAGCTCCCTCCATTTTCATAGCGATGGATATGTGTTCCTTCCTCAATTATAATATTTTTTGTCTAGCTGTTTTAATAGTTGATGATTCATATTGATAATGACTGATACACACATTTTGTGCTTTGAATTACTTAAATTCAACACAGAGCCTGAGATTCATTTGCCAAGATATGCTTGGAGTCATGTGGTCTAACGTGAAACGCTAAATGACTCAATCGACTACTTTACTTCTAATGAACCAAATCGTAATTTTTTTTGCTGACAATATACTTCATGCTTTTTGCATTGCAAAGGGAATATAGTTTTTAAGTGTTCAGTATTCTATTTTGTTGATATGTATCTATTTGGTATATATACTGCAAAGATTTATATCCTTGAAAACAGAACTTAACTTTTATTTGATGTGAAACTAATGGTGCCATATGATTATAGGGCACCTTTATTCCAGTAACACCTGTAAGTAACAAACAAAATTATTATAATGCAGCCTAAATTTATATTAGGTTTGATGTATAAACAGATAAATTTGTTTTATATTAAGGATATGTCAAGAACACAACTTCTACTACCGCTGCTATTTAGGAAGGCAACTTCTCTACAAAACAAGAACAAACTTATACAACTAATTTTGGTTCACAAACCCTTATAATATTAATTGTTTAATCTGCTATAAAGGGACATATGAAAATAAATTTCAACAAAAATAGCAAGTGATGAGGGATAGGGGGTTAGAAACCATAAGACCATGTGTTAAAAATGTTCCAAAACACTCTAAAATTTCCCCAAAATACTCATTTTGCAATGAAAATTCCCAATTCTTGGGATGGGGTCCCCAAAATTGTATTGTTGGAATCATCCCTTAAGTATGTAACAAAGTCTGAGAATAAAATTCACCGCAAAGGCGAGTTGGGGGAGGCAAAGGTTACTATTGTTGATAATGCTTAAAACCATGTTCCCAGTGCGAACCACGAAGTAATAAGCAAAGATTTATCACAATACATTGTTGTTAACTTTACATATCAAAAGAGGAACTGGGAAAGAAAAGCTTTATTATTTTTCTCTTACACTCACTATGAGCACACATCGTAAACACATTGATCTGTTCAGTTATGACTCAATTACATATTTTTTTTTCTTTGTGATCAAGTGGCAGCTGAAAATTCCCCACATTTTCCCGACTTTGATCAATATTTGCAAAATTCAAGGGATTTTCCGTCGGGAACAAACCTATTCTTTCTCTTTACTTTTTCTCCGATTTCCCTATAGCATGGGAACCCTGTAGATATGGGATAGTTTAGGTCTGAATTAGAAGTGGTAAATATATGACTTTGAGGCCCTAATTAGAAGTGGTAAATACATGATTTTTAAGGCCCTAATTAGAAGTGGTAAATATGAAATATTGAGGCCCTAATTAGAAGTGGTAAATATGGAATTTTGAGGTCCTAATTATAAGTAGTATATATGGGATTTTGTGGTCCTAATTAGAAGTGGTAATATGGGATTTTGAGGTCCTAATTAGAAGTGGTAAATATGGGATTTTGAGGTCCTAGTTATAAGTAGTATATATAGGATTTTGAGGTCCTAATTATAAGTAGTATATATGGGATTTTGAGGTCCTAATTAGAAGTGGTAAATATGGAATTTTGAGGTCCTAGTTATAAGTAGTATATATGGGATTTTGAGGTCCTAATTATAAGTAGTATATATGGGATTTTGAGGTCCTAATTAGAAGTGGTAAATATGGAATTTTGAGGTCCTAGTTATAAGTAGTATATATGGGATTTTAAGATCCTAATTAGAAGTGGTAAATATGGAATTTTTAGGTCCTAATTAGAAAAATAATCATGCTTTTAATGCCAGGATGCACTGGCCTCAAGTAACTGGAATTTAACAATATGATTTTTTTCACAAGTGACTGATATTTTTCATCAATTTAAATCACTTTAAACTTCATGACAAGGCATATTCAGATTAGAAATGAGGATTGGAAATTGTATTTATTAAAGGAGGGTGTTACCTCAATCTTTTAATTTTACTCATATGGTCTGATCTATGAAATGGATGACAATATGGGTCGAAAGAAAACAACACGAAGCTCAGTAATATATATTTATTTCCTTATTAAAACATTGGACAGAATTAAATGTACAAATACCATTAGGTGAGAAGCAAAAAAAATCAAATTTATAAATATTATTACTATACATCTGATGCATTTTATTTACAACATCATCATCTCCCAACACACGTACGCATCATTCTCGCTATACTGCAGTTCAGAACGTAATGCAAGTACCGCGTTAAAATTGGGGAGAGCTGTGTATTATATATATATATATTATATGTGTGCGGGTACGCATGCTGGTGCACGACAGCTTAGCAATGGGTTCCATTACTCGCAGTGCAGGTTTTATTCTTCATGCTGGGACTTAATAGTTTTTATATATAACACACACACATACATGCACATGCTTTAGTTCTAGGTTTCCAAAGGAAAATGAGTACCATGAATGGCACTTTAAATGCCTGTCCTATGTTTAATAGTCCTTGATGTAAGGCATGGATGAATTGGGAGATTACTGACCAATGTGTATCAATCACCTGGACCTTTGGTCAAGGTATGTGGTATTGAATTTAACTTATTGTGCAGAAACCATTATTTTCTAATTAGACTTACCATGACCATGGCCTCTGGATAATCTAGATGTAACTTTGTTACCCTAAGTGCAAACTGTCCACAAAGTTTCAACAAGAACAAAAGTTAATCTTTTTCTTTGAGCCACAATGATTCTGACCATTGACCTTTTGAACCCAAAATCAATTGGCCTCTTCTATACATTAAGTTCAAGCCCTCCTCAAAATATCAAATATGGGCAAGAAATGTGATCTAAAGATAAAGTTATTACACAAAAACCATTTTTCTTCTTTCAGTCACAGAGACCTTGATCTCTGACCCCAAAAGTGATAGGTTTCTTTCTTACCCAATGTGTAAAGCATCCACATACTCTGGTGATGGTACATGGTCGAGAACTGAACTAATTGTGCAGAAAACATTTTTCTTCGTTCTGTTACAGTGACCTTTTTTTTTTTGACCCTTGATCTTTGGACCCCAAAATCAATAGGCTTCTTCCTTAGTATAACTTCAAGCCAACCACAACGTCAGGTCCATGTCTCTGTAAAACTGATGTTACAGTGCAAAAACCATTTTTCTTCTTTTGCTCTCAGTTACCCTGCCTTGGACTTTCGACCCCGAATCAAAAGGCTTCTTCCTTATCCCAAGTGCAAACTATGCACAAATATTCATAAGTGTATATTGTAGAGAACTCTAGTGATTGTGCTGAAACAAAATTGGTAACAGACAGACAGATGGATAGACAGTATCATTAGAGCACTTTATGGCGAGCGTATAAAAAAAGCCTCAAGTTGGATTCATAAGGCAAGGTTAAGCTGTTCCAGATTCTGGCATGAAATACACAAAATTTGTCACCTGTTCCTTTATATGATGGGCTCCGTGTTATTTGTCACCTGTTCCTTTAAATGATGGACTCTATGTTAAATAAAAATATCTGGGCAAATTGACCAGTCCTGGCGTTTTTTATGTTCCCAGTATTTGTTATTGAAGACATGAATAATATTTCCTGTGATAGGATCTTTTTGCTTTTCAAACCAGACTGGCTTGTGTCCACCATCAAAGACTTCACCTGTAAAACAAATAAAATATTTTACTCTTTTTTTTTTTAAATCATCGAATCAAATATAATTTATAAAAACAATATACACATACAGTCAAACCTGTCTTAATGGTCACCTTTATACAGCAGTCACCTGGTCACAATGGAGATTCTAATTTTCCCCCTGGCATATTTCCTATATGAAAGTCATGTATGTACATGTAATGGTCATCTGCTTTCTGTGGTCAGCAGCCAGGTGTTTCCTAACCAAATAATGTTTTTTTTCCTGGCTTTAAGTAGTCACTAGAGCATCATGACAGTGACTGCTCTATGTATGTAAATTAAACTTCTTCTTCATTCTTGACAATGAAATGTCGGCACATTTTCTAACTCAAATTTTTATTGTGAATTTCTTTTCTTTACATATTAACTTTTAATCTTTTTAATATGCAAAATGTTAACTTTTGATCAGCACTATATAGCCAGTATTGTGCTGACATACTGTTAACCAACCAACCAACCAATCAACCTACCTACCACCTACCTATTGTGACAGGGCATTAACAACATAAAACACTAAAAAAGAACATTCTTTTCCATAATATCAAAGCAGAGGTACTATAACGAGTTGCTTAAACCAGAGATCAATGTTGTTACATTAATTTGTTTTGAATCATTTTTCTTAAATCAACTTTAAAAGCTATTATCTTTGTCGACCCCCTCCCCCCCTCCCCCCCCCCCCGAAACTAGATTTTATTGGGTGAAAGTCAAAGATTTTGAGTATCCTTGGAGTGAAAACCAGTTGTACATAGTTCATGCATCAATAACTACCTTCATCAACAACCACAGGTGCGGCCTCGCATGAAAAGCATGCAGTCCACTCACCTAATTCCTAAACTCATTCACATATACAATACACAGTTAACCTGCTGAGGGTAATATATCACATTATACAATGTATATTCATTAATATGTAAAATTTACCACTCAATAAACATATTTATTCCTACTTCCAACTGCATTGGTCAGAAAGGGCCTTCTTTTGAGTAGGCTAGTGGATGAATCAATGTGATCATAAACACAAATACTAAACTCATGTTAGTAAAGCATAAATATAGATCACAGTGGCCTTCTTTGGTTTCAATGTTGTAATAGTAACAGAGAAGCATCCAATTATCAAGTTTCATAATTGGAACATAAACAACACCAAATAAATTAACTTTTAACACAAAACTTAAAGAATGTCACTGAGCATGAAATAAAGCTCACAGAAACCTCCTTTGGCAAACATGACATAAAACTTAAAATTCATCCGCTCACCAAGTTTTATTATTCTGTGTAGACCAGCATGCATATAACATGCCCAAACCTCATGTGGTCATGAGCTAAATGCAAAAACTTTAGCAAAGTCAGTAAAACAAATATAGGTCACAATGAGCCCTTTTTGTTGTAACCATGGTATGACAGCCAATAGTACAAGCCTAGTTTATACATCAATAATTACCTTGACTAGCCACTACTGATGAGAATTCACATGAAAAACATGCTGCATGCAGTCCACAAATACTTCACCCATGTTAGTAAAGCATAAAATGCAGGTCACATTGACCTTCTTTGGCTATATGGGTGTAGTACTAACAGAGATGCATCCATTAGCAAGTTTTATGATTGGAACATCAAGAACATCCAATAAATGAACTTTAAACAATTTCTACAAAGTCACTGAAGCATGAAATACAGGTCACAAAGATCTCTTTTTGCAATAAGGACATAGAACATATCAAGATACATCTACTGACCAAGTTTCATCATTCTAGGTAGGAGATTATGCATACAGCAGGCCAACAACTCATGTGATCATGAGCTAAACAATGTAACCAAAGTCAGTAATAGATGAAATATACGTCATGATGAGCTTCTTTTGCTGTAAGAGTGTGGTAGTAACTGAAATGCATATTACCATCAATTTCATGATTCTCACATTTACAGTGCCAGAGAAATGAACATCAAACACAAAATTTAACCCAAGTCGGTGAAGTGTAAAATATGGTCCAAAATTACATACTACTGAAATGAAGGAGTGGTGTTCAACAAGATGTTTCCCCTCACCAAGTTTCACGATTTTAGATAGGATAGAATGTACACAGCATACAAAAAAAACCCAATGTGGTCACGAGTTAAATGAAAAAACTTAACCTAAGCCAGTCACAATTTTTGTATGGATGTTGTAATAAGAGATTTATACAATCATCAAGTTTAATGATTCCATCATGAACAGTTTAAACAAAAAATTTTACCGATGTCAATGAAGCATGAAAAATGAGTCACAGTGATCAACCTTTAAGATGCAGGTCTAATACTCCTCAAGACGCATCTTGTCACTAAGTTTCATGATTCCAGGTGTAATAGTATTACACAGGAAGTTAAAAAAAAATGTGGTCATGAGCTAACCACAAAATCATGACATATGCAAGTTAAATGTGAAATGTAGGGCAATGTGACCTTCTTTTGTTGTAAGGGTGTGATACTAACAGAGATCCATATAAACATCTAGTTCGATGATTCTGGCATGAACAGTGCCTGATACTGAACTGTAGCCACTGAAGTGTGAAATATGGGTCAAAGTTACCTATTTTTGTGATGAGGGTGTAGTACTTAAACCATATCATAATATAAACTTGGTTGCCATCTGCAACAGGGGACACTGTACTGCAGGGTTCTCCGGGATGCCGAAATTCACTATAGGCAAGCTATTAAAGAAAACTACTATAGGCAAGCTATTGAAGAAAACTACTATAGGCAAGCGATTGAAGAAAACTACTATAGGCAAGCTATTAAAGAAAACTACTATAGCAAGCTATCAAAGAAAATTACTATAGGCAAGCTATTAAAGAAAACTACTATAGGCAAGCTATTGAAGAAAACTACTATAGGCAAGCTATTGAAGAAAACTACTATAGGCAAGCTATTAAAGAAAACTACTATAGGCAAGCTATTAAAGAAAACTACTATAGGCAAGCTATTAAAAAAAACTACTATAGGCAATCTATTAAAGAAAACTACTATAGGCAAGCTATTGAAGAAAACTACTATAGGCAAGCGATTGAAGAAAACTACTATAGGCAAGCTATTGAAGAAAACTACTATAGGCAATCTATTAAAGAAAACTACTATAGGCAAGCTATTGAAGAAAACTACTATAGGCAAGCTATTAAAGAAAACTACTATAGGCAAGCTATTGAAGAAAACTACTATAGGCAAGCTATTGAAGAAAACTACTATAGGCAAGCTATTAAAGAAAACTACTATAGCAAGCTATCAAAGAAAATTACTATAGGCAAGCTATTAAAGAAAACTACTATAGGCAAGCTATTGAAGAAAACTACTATAGGCAAGCTACTGAAGAAAACTACTATATGCAAGCTATTGAAGAAAACTACTATAGGCAAGTAATCAAACAGTTATTACAATATTTGAATATGAATACTGTCTGGCGAATATTCGAACTGGAAACTGGTATTCAAATATTTGTTGCATCATTTATATATGAACTTGTCCACTTTGAATCCACCTTGCCAGTTACTCAAACTGTGATACAGTCCACATGAGATCTATTAGATCTCTATATTGGAGATCTCGATTTTAATCACACAGAACCAGTAAAATGTGAGGTGTATGTCACAGTGACCTTTTGTTGAATGGATGTGGTACTAACAGAGATGCATACATTCATCTAATTTGATGATTCTAGCATGAACTCAGCTTGAGAAATAAACTGAAAACACAAACTTTAAGCAAAGTCCATGAAGCATGAATATGGGTCACAGTGACCTGCTTTTATTATGAGGGTGTAGATCTCATCAAAATGCATTCCCTCGCCAATTTTGATGAATATAGGTATAACAGTATATATAAAGGGTGCCAAAAACCTATTTGGTCATGAACTAAACATAAAAACTTGACCGAAGCCAGTAAACAAGCTGATTAAAATACAGAACTACTTATAATAAGTAGATCTGACAAGTACCGATAAAGGTTCATGTTCTGCTTACCTTGGAATTCCTGATCCACATATTTTTAGTATCCTGTCAGATAAAGCATTGCATTTCGTATTTGGGAACATTATCGTTAGACATGATACATTCTGAATGACGTTTTTCACTTTCATATATGCAAAAGCTGTAATTTGATTTGTGAACTTACAGGTCCACAGAACATAACCTCATACTGGTGTCTGTCAGATCTCTTATGTTGGAGATCTCGATTTTGATTAGAATGAGCCAGTAAAATGCACAATGTAGGTCACAGTGACCTTCTTTTGTTACATGGGTGTGGTACTAACAGCGATGCATGCATTCATCTAATTTGATGATTCAAGCATGAACAGAGCTCGAGAAATAAACTGTTGCCTAGGACCTAGGAAGAAAGAATGGTTGAAATGCAGTAAGGTTGTACATATGTATATGTTTTTATCTGTGCAGACACTGATGCCAGGGTAGTACAATAGCTCTCCTCCACTTTGTAGAGATAACTAAAAATGTTCATGATAACTGGTGTGAAAAGTTGGTCAAAGTGACCTACTTTTAGTATGGGTGTAGTACCTTTCAGGATGGAAGCAATTATCATGTTTTATAATTGTACAAGCAATGATGTTCAAGAAACTGACCTAACCTTGTAAAGTGAACATGATCACTGAAGCATGAAAACTAGATCAGAGTGACCTATTTCAAGTATGGTGATACTTGAAAGTACTAATTCTCAGGTCACAAGCACAAATCAACTTTCATGATTGCAGAGGCAATAGTATCTGCAATATTGGCTTAAACATGAAGGTTTATATTTGCTAATGCCAATGCTGCTGCCATCTACAACACTGGGGGTATAGCATAAACTCTCCTGCACTTAGTGCAAGCAAGCTACAAATAACCCGTATCTGAGAGAATAACTACTGATTTGTTAAAGTGGACAGCACACCTTCAACAACGCAGGGTACCAAACTGTAACGAATGTTAATAGAAGACTTAAGTTGTAGAAGGGAACTCTTGCAATTTAGAAACTTAATAACTACCTCTTTTTGCTACTTCCTCAGCAGCTGCCTCTCTCTGCTTTCTCTTTGCTCGCTGTTTTTCCTCAAGTTGCATCTTGACTTTGTTTGCCTCATCCCAATTACCTTCTTCCATTAAACGCTGATCTGGTCGAGTCCGTGTATCCGTCGGTGCAACACCCTCCTCTGGTTCATTCAACTCAATAGCAAAGGAAGTAAAGTAGTACATCTTTTCAGAGCCAGGTCTATGGGTAGGAAGAAATAATTCAGAGTAGTAGTAATAGTTGTAAGATTTAACAGCAAAATACTGGCAGCATGGCACTGATTAAAAGTTTTAAAATTTATTTTAAATATAAATAATTTCCCAAAAAATCTAAAAAAATAAAAGGCTTTCAAAAAAAAAACATTAAGTACTGAATGACAAAAGCTCAAAAGGTGAAGATGTTAAAATTTAGTAAAAGGTACAACAAATAAAAGACAAAAGTAAAACATGTCAATACCTTAAAACACATGGTCAAAACTTGTTATATAAACCGTAGTCTCTCAAAAAGTCCAATATTTTCTTGTGTGGTACATCATCATAAAGTTTCTTCACTGAGTTCACATAAAAAAATGTCTGTCTCATGAGGTGGAAGTCAACACACTTGACAAGAAGGTGCTCCACCGTCAGTGGACACTGGCAGAGAATGCACCCTGATCGAGGTTTACTCTTCAGGAGGTATGCTCACATCAGGTATGCGTGTCCGATAAGTGATCGGCACAATAACATCTCATCTCTGCAATTTGTTCTATATGAGGGATGCCACTCTACAGAGGCGAGTCTAATGTTCTGAAGCTTGTTTGTAGAGTTTTCATTCAACATATTTTGCCAAGTATGAAGAACATGCTGATTTATATAATATTTGAAGAAAGGCTTGTGCATGTACAAAGTGAAGAAATACCCAAATCATATAAATACAAATTAATGTTGTTAAAGCTAATTTTGCTAGAAAAGGATTTGCTAAGAACTCATTTATGTTTTAGAGAATATGATCTAAGTAACATTTCTTTTTTCTATAGTAATCAGTATCAACAGTGGTGTGATTTAAAAACTTGCATAATGTAAAAATACTTGCCTAGTTCATCTTGTAGCAGGAAACTTTACAAAGCGTGACATCAAATTTGGTTTTAACACCTCAAACTTTGAAGTAAATGTTGTTAATAAGGCACTAACACTTATAATAAATGGGTGTATAATGAAAAATCCTATTTCCATTTTTTATATCCTTGTGATCAAATAACCTCCTGAAATTTTTTAGGTTGATTGGTCATGTGGTTATAGAAATATCAACTTTTAAATATAGCAATCTCTCACATCACACCTGTAGGATTTGGTCAGTATTATAACCAAAAAGCAGGTTCTAGATGAATCACGAGACAAAAAAACAAAAGCCCCAAATGGGCCTGTGATCCCTCACCTGGCTCACATCTACCTAATAGTCAAATGCAAGAGCAGTTGGACCAAGAAATCTGGATCACAAGGATGCTTTGTGCTGACATTTCTTCCAATGCTGTTGATTGCATACGCTTTGAAAAGAAAATGTTTCAAGGTTTCTCAAGTTTCTGTATCTTCAACCATATTTGATGGCACAACTGTACCATTTGCCCAATATTGAAAAGCCTCTATGACAGGATGCTTTGTGTCAAAATTTGTCAAATTCTGTTCAGTGTTTTTATTTACATAAAGCTGCATACTTTTTTCCGCTTTTTACTAATGGCAGCCATATATGATTGCAGAACAGCATCATTCGTATAAATCTAAAAGGTGTTCAAGCTTGGACAATTTCTCTCAAATTTGATCAATGTCTTCTAAGCAGTATTTTAGAAAACGTTATTAAAGGTTTCTCTATTTTTAATAATGGCAGCCATATTGGATCACAGATTTGTATCATTTGTACGAACATAAAAGCTCTTTATGCCAGAATGCTTTATGTACAATTTGATGTAATTCTGTTCAGTGGTTTTTGAAAAGTAGTCATTTTAAGGATTTTTTTATTTTTAATAATGGTGGCTAAATCAGCATCATCTGTAAAAATTTGGAAGCCCTTAATACCAGAATGCTTTCTGTCAAATTTGGTCAATTTCTTCACAGCAATATTTGAGATGAAGCTGTTTAAGTTGTTTCTATTTTTTAGTAAAAGTGGCCAAATTTGATGCTGGATTGGCATCATTTGTATAAATTTTAAAGTCCTTATGCCAGATTGCATTTTGTAAAGTTTGGTCAAATTATGTTGAGCATTTTTTCAAAAGAAATAATTTAGATGCATTTTCTAATTTTAGAAATGGTGGCTATACACGACGCTGGCTTGGCATCATTTGTAAAAATACTGGAAGCCCCCTATGATAGGAAAATATAAACCAATTAAAGAAGACCTGTAAAGTGAAATTCATGTTTAATTTTATATTAATTTGATTTCAATGTAATCATCATAAATGTGATATGTCCTCTTCTATTCAAATATGAAGAGAGTCAATTAACTGTTACATCAATGCCCACTAGCAATTCCCATGAGAACCTAATTAGGTGTTTACCCAGGGGCCAAGATGGTTTTTTTTCACAACTGCTGAGAACTCAATGAATCCTTCAACATGATGGCACAAGCTAATTACCAGATTAACTGTCTCCATCTGATTATAATATACGAACAGTGCTAACATCACAGTAACATCAGGGTGCAGGTCAGCCTAATTTCTGTTTCAAACAGAAAAGAACTTCCACAAATCCAAGATAATACTGTTTCTTTTTTTTAACTGCTGAGTGCTGAAACCATCTCTGATATTCTTAAGCAAAAATAAGGTTTTCAAAACGGTGACAATGGTAGTCATATCAGATGTAAGATCAGCACCATTTTCATTTAGGACCAACTAGACATAAAAAAAGACTTTTGGTGCAAACCTGATGTCAATATGACCATCCATTCAGGACTAGCAATAAAACTTTCAAGATGGCTGCCATGGTGGCCATATTGAATGTCTGATTGGCATCGTTTTTATTTAGGGCCAACTAAACATCATATAAAGTCTTCTGGTGAAAACCCCATGTTAATCTGACTTTCCATTCAGGAGGAGCAGCAATAACAAGATTTTCAAGATGGCTGCCATATCAGATGTCATATTGGCACCATTTTCATTTAGGATAACTAGACATCATAAGAAGTCTTTTAGTGAAAACTCCATGTTCATATGAGGAGTTTTAGCAAGATTTTCAAGATGGCCTCTTTGGTGGCATATTGGTTGTCCAAGCGGCATCATTTTCATTTCAGACCAACTAGACCTTGGGATGAATGTATGTGCAAAATTTCAAGGCAATCCTCCAAGTAGTTTAGGAGGAGTAGTAATAACAAACTTGTGCTAATGGATGGATGGACCACAGGCTCATTTTTTTTTTTAAGCTCTTGGTCAATGACCAGTTGAGCTAATCACACACCATAGACAACTCCTACATTTTTGCATTTGCTTTATTTGTGGACTTTACTTCAAAATTTTCAGTGACACGTTTGAAATAACTTGCAAGTTCTCTAATAAAATGTACATTATAAACAACATGGAGTCAGCCATGTGCTTTCAATGAAGTGTATACTGACATTTAAAATCGTTCTCTTGAAGACTTACTGATGGGTATGGCGCCAGTGGTTTATGGGTGTAATTCTAGCCATGAAGCTTTTATTTCATTCGTATTTACTTACAATGGATAGATGTGTTTTGATACCGAGATGATGGCAACTCGAAATTTACTGATGTATGAATTTGCGAGTACTGATGTCAACTTGATTTATATTAAAAGTCTGTCATTGATTTATTGACTTTAATTGACTTCTTAGGATCTAATATCTATTGATATTAAAATTCATTAAATGAATATATGTGTAAGGCAGAGAAGATTATAATTCCATCATCATATATCAACAAAAGTTGTTTACACTGCCCCCCCCCCCCAATTAGTCTTAACCAAAGTTTTAGTCTCCCTCACTATCATATGCCCTTGCTAATGCTTAAGTCAACGCTTAGGACTGTTGTTTATGAGTTTTTGAGGGAGAGGTGTTTTTACAAAGTCTCAACATTTTTCAGTAATTTTAAGTTTCATGAGTCACTTCAATAAAGCCTGCTTTGCTAGTTCTCTGACCAATGATCTTCATAAATATAATGAATCTAAGTGAATGGTTTTTAAACTTAAGAAACCAGCCTCTTTTCTAGGACATTCATTAAATATTGTTTAATGGCAAATCAGCAAAATCCTAGCTATTCAGTGTGGAGTAAGTTTAGGAATCCCAAAAGAGACAAACAAAATAAAGATAAAGACAAAAAGGGGTAAAATCCTTCATCAAATTTTTGATATAAACTGCTTTTTTCAAAAAGTTTAAAGACCTTCTCAGCTGGAACATCATCATGGGATACATCCCAGGGCAAACATGTTGCCTCCTTTAGTCACCTCTTATGACATGTGGGTGGATGCATCAGGCCTATTCAAAATCCCCATGGATGCATCAGGCGTATTCAAAATCCCCATGGATGCATCAGGCCTATTCAAAATCCCCAAGCCTGTAGGGGGACCTAATGTATGTGAAGCATCTTTGAGTTGCTTTAGATATGGGCTACAGTTAGCACATGATTTTTGCATGGATGTGATTTGGAGAAAAAATGTTCTCTCCCACAAATGCACTGGAAGTAGAGTAACTCACACTGTAATGAGCTGCTGAACAACCAGCTCGTGGTGACTACCTGAACTAATGAGTTGATATACGTTAAGAAATTCATCTGGTCTTGGATTAGTTCCTTGTAGACTAAGTGGATAATACATCATATCTAGGACAATAATGCAAATGAGGAAATGTCATCACTTTCTTCTCTGAATGGTAAGAACAAGCAAGATCTCCCATTCTGATTGACTTTGCTTAGGTATCATTTCAATGCCCTGACAGGGTCCTGCAGATGCTCCTGGGATGAAAACTGTAAAGAAGACTGGTTTTAAGACAAAGGACAGATTACCCAAGAGCAGGAGCCTGTTCCTGGCTATGAAAGCAGGGTCTTCACAAAAGAAACCATGCCATCATGGTGGAAAGGCATCTAGTTCAGGTCAACAGACAAGGCATATATCTCACTGATTCTGCCTGCTGTAGCTAGAACAACTAGGAAGCCGATTTTATACAAGACATGAGTCGGAAGTGTGACTTTGTCCATGATTTTCGTGATGACTGAGAGACCTATATTCATACGATAATGGAGTGCCCTGAACTGGTACACAGTGTCCCTGTGCATGAACCTCAGTAATTTCCAGGAAAGCCTGTGAATGGGAATGTGAAGGTATATATTTTGGAGGTCTAGGCTGACTGCAAAGTTTCCTTCCTCAATGGTGCTGAGAACCAAACTTTACATCTATGACTGGATGAAGCTTGCCATTGGCTTTGGAAACAGAAGAAATTTCTGGAGTAAAATCTGTTTGCATCGTGAACAATCTCTATCACCCTTTTTGTGGGGAAAGTATTTATTTCTTGATTTCTTGCTTCAAAATGTCAAACCCATGGGTCATCGAGGCAAAGTCAATGTAATTTTTTGCTGGAAGGTTGGCCAGGATAGAAGCTGGGTTGAAACTGATCCTGGTCTCCCCATGTGTCACTTGGAAACCGAGTTCTTTTTGAGGGAAAGGACTTGGAAGATGGTTTCCCCATTTGGCATGCTTAGGGGTTGCTTCCTGTTTATCTGATTTATCCTTGGAAATGAAAGCTTGACTCTGGGTTGCTAGGCCTGCAAGAAGTATGCCTCTTTGGTGACCTGTTTCCTTACCTCGATCTGGACATGGAAAAGAGGATTGGAAGAAAGCTGTTGTGATCTGAGAATGACTTTATGATGATATTTCAGCAGAGTGGATGTGATGAGAAAGGCATCTCTTTCTGCAAGTTGTAGTTTAACAGTAGTTTAACAGATACAGCTGTTGTATTGGAGAGTGAGCACTAAGCTGTTCAGTTAAGCAAATGTGCCATATGGGAGACTGATTTCCAAGCATGATGGTCAGTGATGTTCTATGATGGAAGGGTTTAGGCTGTGTGCAGACTGTTGAAAAATAGCCACCAAAACCAAGTCGAGCGTGAATCCTATCCCTATGACATTCTGAACCAGCTGTTGTATGTCAAGGAAGGACTTCCAGTCCATATGCACAGAGGAAGGTTTTGGCATTTCCAGGCCTGCAATGTCTCTGTCTACCACTTGGACTTCAGTGTCTCTGAAGAAAATAGTACTTGTTTCAGTCTCAAATAATTACTTTTTATGTCGGGCATAAGCAATAACAAACAATGACCAACTTGCTGATTCAGGCTGAAAATATCAATTGCTGATTATTAAATATTCTTTCTGAGGTGAAAACTAAATAAATGCAAAACTACCAGCGGTGAATGTGTAACTTACAGTATTGAATTCCTCTTCCAAATCATTTTGTAGGGACCTGTAGCAAATGTAGGTCTTTTACCCGACTCATCCACATGTAATACTTGAGCCACATCCATCCTCTCATCCCATGTGCCAGTCAAAACCCATCTGGGGGTATCCTTGGTGTCTGTCACTACCCCTGTCACCTGGACAGATAGACACATAGTGAAACTGGCTCTAAGGAACACCTCTACAAAATGGATACTTTTCCATAAGGGAGTCTCAAATACAAATTCTTACACAACTGATATATATATATATATATATATATATATATATATATATATATATATATATATATATGAGGACAGGAGATATTAAGTTTTACCTACAATGTTTACTCTCACTGCATACAGGTTTTCTGCTGTAACTGTTAATTGCTTGATAAATGTTGCTTTTTTTTTATTGTTTTGAAAAAAATATTTTAACATTAATGATGAATGTTTGTAGCATTGTTCAATGTACATGTGCTGATGCCATGATGGAAAACAAGGTCACTATAAATGTGAGCGATTAACCAAACACTATTTTTGTGGTTTTAATACTGTTACCACATTTTAATGAGTTAGGTATTTAAATTTTGAAGTAAGAAAATGTAGTTACTGGTGATTTTTGACAATTTCAATGCAATAATGCATAAACTGACAATAGTAAACTTGCGCAAAAACGGGAGAAGTTACTGTTAATACAGCTACAACATTGTGCTAATGCTCAATGCTTTCATCGTCTGATGAAAAATTATACATATTTGAAATGATAAGAAAACAGAGCAAAATTAATCAAAATTGTACATTTCCATCTAATAATTCAAAATGACAATCTCTTAACAACCGCAAATTCTTTTTTTATAATTAACATTACAATCAATAAATATGCCAAACAATCAATAAAAAAATAAAAAAATGTCTAAAGTGTCCCCAGACTTATAATACATGAAAAAATTGCTATAATTTTGTGTCCCAACTTTTACAGGTCATAAAAAAATTATTTTTGAAAATAATTAAGTGTGTCCCAAGACTTACTGTCATCATGGTACCATTTTTTTATACATGTGTTTTCTAACAGGATGTGACCGACACATCAATATTCTAACATGTGACCTATACTCAAATTCATGGATTTTTCATGTACATGTACTTAACACATTATGGATTTTATTACACAAAGGTAAAAAAAAATGTAAGTTGTCAATATACAAGTGTATTTCACAATGGCTTTGTCTTCATTTAATCAAAATCTCCATTGTTTATTTTCTCAAAAGTGTAAATCCTACTCACTGACAACAGGTCACCCCTTATAGATGAATCTCCCTGGTATGTGGGTCAAAGTGAATTTTGCTTTTTTTCAGCCCCCATCCCAAACACTGATCTCGACATCCACTTACATCGACAATATTACCTTGGGCCCGAGAAGGTCAAGATAACCAGGTAGGACTGTATCTGTATATTATATTATCAAATACAATGAAATCTGATACTATTTATGCAACAAGCAGACCAAGTGGGCCTGAGATCACTAACATGGCTGACATCTGCCAAATAGCCAAATGCATGAGAAGTTGGCCAAGAAATCTGAATCTGTATGATGCTTTCTTTTGCAATTTCTTAAAATGCTCTTGACTGTATATGTTAAGAAAACAATAATGTCATGATTTCTCTAGTTTTTCTATCTTCATCATATCTGATGGTAGATCAGCAATCTTTAAAGGCTGCTGTGACAGGACCCTTTGTGTCAAAGTTGGTCAAAATCTGTTTGGTAGTACTTTTTATAGCTGAAGTTGTATAAATGTTTTTTCTACTTTTGGTCGAGGACTGGCATCACTTGGACAAATTTCTATGTTCTCTCTGTCAGAACGGTCTCTCTCAAATTTGGTAAAATTCAGTTCAGTGATTTTTTATAAGTTATTTAAATATTTCTCTATATTTAGTAATGGTGGCCATATTTGATGATATATCGGCATCATTTGAAATAAATTTAAAAGGTTTTCATGCCAGGATGCTTTCTATCAAGATCGGTCAAATTCTATGCAGCAGTATTGGAGAAGAAGTCATTTAATGGTTTTGCAATTTTTAGTAATGGCAACCATACCTGATGGTGGATCAGCATCATTTGTACAGACTTCAATGGTCATCTAGCTAGGAAGCTTTCTATCAAGTTTGGTCAAATCTATTCCTATTCAACGGTTTTGGAAAAAGTCATTGCAAGGTTTTTCTATTTGTAATAAAAAGTGGCCATATTTGATGGCAGATCAGCATCAGTTGTACAAACCTGAAAATCCTCTATACCATAATAATTTCTGTCAAATTTGGTCATATTGTATTGAGAAGTTTTTCCGAATCAGTCATTAATGTTTTTCTAATTTTAGTAATGGTGGCCATATCTTTTCAGCATCTTTTGTATAAATGTGAATGGTTTTCATGATAGGATGCTTTCTGTCAAGTTTGGTCAAATTCTATTCAACAGTTTTGTAGAAGTCATTTAAAAGCTTTTCTATGTTAAGTAATGGTGACCATACTTGATGGTCTTTATGCCATCGTCATTTCTGTCAAATAAGATCAAATTCTGTTCAACAGTTTTGGAGAATAGTAATTTAAAGTTTTGGCATCAGTTGTACAAAACTTGAAAGCCATCTATGACAGGATGCTTTCTGTCAAGTTCAGTCCAGTTCCACTGAGCGGTTTTAGAGAAGTCATTGAAAGGTTTTTCTATTTTTAGTAATGGTGGCCATATTTCATAGTGGATTGGCATAATTTGCATAAATTTAAAAGGTCTTCTTACCAGGTTCTGGAGGAGCCATTT
The DNA here is from genome assembly GCA_029931535.1 of Margaritifera margaritifera. Taxonomy (NCBI): domain Eukaryota; kingdom Metazoa; phylum Mollusca; class Bivalvia; order Unionida; family Margaritiferidae; genus Margaritifera; species Margaritifera margaritifera. Next base: position 3,113,319 of record JAQPZY010001639.1, on the reverse strand, counting down.
CAAGTTTATCCTTTTCTTAGTACTGCTGATCATATCTAATGGCATTCAACATCATTTGTACGAATCTGAAAGGTCTTCATGTCTGGATCATTTCTGTCAAATAAGATCAAATTCTGTTCAGCAGGTTTGGAGAAGAAGTCATTCAAAGTTTTGGCATCAGCTGTACAAACTTGAAATCCCTCTATGCCAGGATGCTTTCTGTAAAATTTAGTCCATATCTACCGAGCGGTTTTAAATAAGTCATTGAAAGGTTTTTCTACTTTTAGACATGGTGGCCATATTTCATAATGGATTGGCATCATTTGTAAACATTTGAGAGGTCTTCATACCAGGATGCTTTCTGTCAAGTTTCAACAAATTCTATTTAGCAGTGGGGTTTTTTAATAAATCATATAAAGTTTGTTCTATTTTTAGTAATGGCAGTCATATCTGATGGTGAATCAGCATCAGCTGTACAAATGTGAAAGCCCTCAATGTGAGATTGCCTTCCGTCAAATTTGGTCAAGGCCTGTTGAGCAGTTTGAGAAGTCATAGAAAGGTTTTTCTGTTTTTAGTAATGGTGGCCATATTTGATGGCAGTTAGGCATTTTTTGTACAAATTTAAAAGGTTTCCATGCCAGGATGCTCTCTGTCAAGTTTGGTCAAATTCTATTCAATAGTTTTGGCGAAGAAGTTGTGTTAATTTATTTTTTGCATTTCTAGTAATGGTATCCATATTTGTTGGTAAATTGGCATCATTTGTACAAATTTAATAAGTCTTCATGCCTGGATGCCTTCTGTCAAATATGATCTAATTCTGTTTATCAGTTTTAGAGAAAAAGTTGTTTAAAGGTTTCTCTATTTTTAGCAATAGTGGCCATATTTAATGGCAGATTAGCATCAAGTTGAATAAATTTGAAGCCCTCTATGCCAGTATGCTCTGTCAGTCGGTTGAGCGGTTTCCCAGAAGAAATCATATAGAGTGTTTGTATTTTTTGTAATGGAAGCCATTTTTGAAGTCAGATCAGCATGATTTGTAATCCCTTCACGCCAGAATGCTCTGTGCCAAATTTGGTCAAAACTGGTCCAGTGCATTTTGAGAAGTTCAAAATAGCAATTGTTGATGGACACACAACACACATATGAATCAGGACAGACTCAGGGCCATGCCCTTTGGCCATGTGAGCTAAAATAATATGACAAAAAATCTGCAATTAAAAAAGCAAAAATCTTTGGCCAAGTTAGTGCACAGAAATCTCTAACCAAGCATATTCTATCTTTACCTTCCTAGGTTTTTCCCTAGAGAAGTAGCTGTAGGCATTATACTTAAGATGACACCGGTCTTTGGTTGTGTGATTAACAATGTCCATTTCCCCATGATTGTCCACCCACAACTTGCCCACTATTATATTATGGACGGTGGTGGTCACTTTCCGCCATGTATAGTGATGGCCAGTTTTCTCAAAGACTAAATGTGCAATACCTGTGGAGGGAAAAAAAAAGAATGTAATCAATGATTACAAAGCTCACTTCATAAAGCTTTTAGTAGTCTCCAGCAGCCATTGTAAACATTAAATATAAAAATTCTGACTAAAGTGGGAGGATAGAATCACTGGAACAGACCGGAATGGAAATAATCACTAGAATGGACTGGAACAACTTGGAATTCTATGTGCAAGATGTTTGTATTCAATATTATTTTTGTATTAGATTGTATAATCATAGATCTAAATATTTAGAGGGAAATAAATTTGGGGTACTTTTTTATATTATTTATTATTTCTTCAGGGAACAAACGTATTACTCATAATTCTAAGCATCTTCTTAGATCACTATGTAAAGGAGTGTCTTTTTTGTCCAAGAAAATCCTTCATTTTTTTCAAGATTTCAATTAATTTTCCATGTCTACAAAAATGTTTACTTTTATATCTTATGATTCTTTATTAAACTGTATTTAAAATCAATTGAGTTTTTTAAATTCATTTTCTTTTTGTCAGCAAGTGTGTATTTGGCTCGATAAATATATATTTTGTTGTCTGTTTTTAATGTCTGGTTTTTTAATTGACTGCATACACTTTATTTCTTGGATCTATGATTATACAGTCTAATACAAAAATTAATGTTGAATGCAAACATCTTGCACCTATATCAAGTCCGTTCTGGTGATTCTATCCATTAGACTAAAGTGGCCCTTGTGACAGGACATACAAGACATAAAACAAAACAAAGTTACATTATATTCTATGATATCAAAGTAAAGGTATTATAAAGAGTTTATAAAAACAGGAGATTGTTTTCTTCAAGTCATTGTTCATAACATCTGCTTCAGAAGCTATTATCATTGTCCACCCTAATAAGAGTTTCTTGAAGGGACAGAATCTCTCGTCTGAAAAGAATTTCCAGGAATTCAAGATAAGACCATTGCTTCTTTTTAACTGCTTAGTGGTGAAAACCCTCTGTGATATTCATGAGAGATAACAAGATTTTCAAACTGGCTGTTGTGGTGGCTATATATAATGTCCGATCAACACTATTTAGGACCAACCACACATCATTGGAAGTCCTTTGGTGAAAATCCCATGTCAACATGGCCATTCAGAAGGAGTAGTGATAACAAGATTTTCAAGACAACCATTGTGGCAGCCATATTGCTGCAAGATAGGCACCATTTTCATTTAGGACCAACTAAATATTATAAGAAGCCTTTTGGTGAAAACTTCATGTCACTATTGCCATCCATTCAGGAGGAGTAGCCATAACAAGGTTTTCAAGATGGCCACTATGATGGCCATATTTGACATCATTTTCATTTAGGACCAACCAGACATCATAAGAAGTCTTCTGGTAAAAGCACACATCTGGATGACTTTCTGTTCAGGTGTAGCAATACCAAGGTTTTCAAGATAGCTGCTATGGTAGCCATATTGGATGTCAGATCAGCACCATTTTCATTTAGGAACAGCTAGACTTCATATAAAGTCTTTTGGTGAAAACCTCATGTCGATTTGACGATCCTTCTAGGAGTAGTAACTATAAAAAAAATTTTAAGATGGCCACCATGAGGTCAGAGCAGCACCATTTTCATTTAGGACCAACTAGACATCAATAGAAGTCTTCAGGGAAAATCCCATGTTAATACATGTACTACTTTCTTTGGTTGTATGGATGTAGTACTAACAGATTGGTTGTATGGATGTAGTACTAACAGATTGGTTGTATGGATGTAGTACTAACAGATTGGTTGTATGGATGTAGTACTAACAGATTGGTTGTATGGATGTAGTACTAACAGATTGGTTGTATGGATGTAGTACTAACAGATTGGTTGTATGGATGTAGTACTAACAGACTGGTTGTATGGATGTAGTACTAACAGATTGGTTGTATGGATGTAGTACTAACAGATTGGTTGTATGGATGTAGTACTAACAGATTGGTTGTATGGATGTAGTACTAACAGACTGGTTGTATGGATGTAGAACTAACTGATTGGTTGTATGGATGTAGTACTAACAGACTGGTTGTATGGATGTAGTACTAACAGACTGGTTGTATGGATGTAGAACTAACTGATTGGTTGTATGGATGTAGTACTAACAGATTGGTTGTATGGATGTAGTACTAACAGACTGGTTGTATGGATGTAGTACTAACAGATTGGTTGTATGGATGTAGTACTAACAGATTGGTTGTATGGATGTAGTACTAACAGATTGGTTGTATGGATGTAGTACGAACAGATTGGTTGTAGGATGTAGTACTAACAGAGATTCATCCAATTATCAAGTTTCATGATTTAAACATAAACAGCACCCAATAAATGAACTTTAAACACAAAACTTCAACAAAGTCACTTAAGTATAAAATATTGGTCAGAGAGATCTCTTTTTGCAATAAGGGTGAAGTGCTTGTGAAGATGAATCACTTCATTTAGTTTTATGAATCCAGGTACGATATTATGCATACAGCATGCCAAAAATTCGTGTGGGTCAAGAACTAATCTCGAAAACTTAACCAAAAAGACCCAGTACTCAAATGAGGGAGTAGTACTCATCAAGATGCACTGCCTCCCTAAATTTCAAAATTAAAGATAGGATAGTATGTAATATAACATGCAAAAAGAAACCTATTTGGTCACAAGCTAAACGCAAAAATTTATGCTAAGACAGTAAAATGTGTCATGTAGGACACAGTGACTTTTTTGGTACAGGTATGGTATTAATAAAGATGTATACAATCATTTCATTTAATGATTCAAGCATGAACATATATAACACAAAACTGGATGCAAGTCAGTGAAGCATGAAATATGGGTTATCATGACATACTTTGTGACAAGGGTGTAGTGCTCTTTAAAATGCATCACCTCAACAAGTTTCATGAATCTAGGTATAACAGTATATATGCAGGATTTTAAAAAAAAACTATCTGGTCCTGAGCTCAATGCAAAAACAAACTTAGCCAGTAAAATGTAAAATAAGGTCACAGTGATCTTCTTTTGTTGTGTGGGTGTGATACTAAAAGACACACGTACAATTATCTAGTTTGATGATTCTAGCATGAACAGAGCTTGTGAAATAAACTTAAAACACTAAAATGAATCAAAATCAGTGAAGCATGAAATATGGGTCACAATGACCAACTTTTGTGATGATGGTATAATACATGACAAGATGCATTCCCTCATCAACTATCATGAATCTAGATATAACAGTATATATACAGGGTGTAAAAATCCTATATGGTCGTGAGCTAAACATAAAATATTAACCTATGCCAGTAAAATATGAAATGAAGGTCATAGTGACCTTCTTTTGTTGAAAGGGTGTGGTACTAAGATACATACAGTCATCAAGTTTGATGATTCTAGCATAAACAGCGCTTGAGAAATAAACTTAAAACACAAAATTTAAGCAAAATCAGTGAAGAATAAAATAGACGTCATAGTGACTTAATTTTTTGATGAAGGTGTAGTACTCATCAAGATGGATCCCCTCACAAAGTTAAATAAATCTAGGTATAACAGTATATATACTGGGTGCAAAAAACCTATTTGTTCACAAGCTAAATGCAAAAACTTAAGCTAAGACAGTAAAATGGGAAATGTAGGTCACAGTGACATTATTTTGATGTGGTAAAAGTGTGCTATTAATAGAGAGGCATACATCACCTAGTTTGAAAATTCAATTATGAACAGAGATTGAGAAGTAAACTGAAAACACAAAATTTAACCAAAGTCAGTGAAGCATGAAACATAGGTCACAATGACTAACTTTTGTGATGTGAATGTAGTATTCATCAAGATACATCCTTGCACCAAGTTTCATGATTCCAGGTATAACATTATGTATACAGTGTGCAAAAACCCCAGAGTTAAACGCAAAAACTTAACCAAGAATGCACAACTGGTGTATATACAAACTTATCCCCCTCCCCTGGGGGTAGATGCTATCAAACCCATCCCAAACTGTTGCCCAGGACCTAGGAAGAAAGAATGGTTGAGATCCAGTAAGGTATATATATGTTTTTATCTGTGCAGACACTGATGCCTGGGGTAGTACAATAGTTCTTCTCTACTTCATTAAGGTGAAGTACATTTTGCCCCATTTAACAAGCAATATGGACAGTACAAGTAAGAGATCCAGCTATCCTACTCACCCATTGGGATAATTTGTAAGTATTTTCCACGGAACTTGCTGCCCATGGTAAAATCAAGCCAGAGTTTCCAGCCTCTACCCTCTGTAAAGATAGCCACTGATGGGGGATGATGGCTGACCTGCAAAACATGTCTATTTGTCATCCAAAATTATCATGAAAACTGAGTGAATAAAGTTACTCAAATTACATGTCCCACAAGAGGTCCAAATGCAGTTTTTGATTGAATGCTACAGAATTTTTTAAAGACTCCCGCTCCCCACATTATATGGTTCCTCTTTTAAACCTGTGTTCTAATCCAGCCTTGTTGTTCTACATCTGACTAATTATTAACTTAAGAGAAAAGCATTTGCTGACATGTACTGGTCAACAACCAATTGTTGACACTTTTTCCAGAGTCTTCTGAGTTTACTCTGAAATTATACACACCCTTGAAAAGACAAAATGTGATACGAAAATATATCCTTTTCTATGTTTTTCAGATATATTGGTTCCAACAAAAATAACTTACCTCATTACAGGGAGCATTCATTATTTCAAAGATTTCATTAAATGTTAGATCATCACTGTACCAATTGTCACCACCACTGAAATTTTTTAATTTTGTTCGGATTCATAAAACTTTATCAATTGGAATAAATATCAGTTCATAAGAAAACATTCTCCTGTTATGAATATTTTTTTTTTTAAAGGTACTTGAATCTAAAATGTATATGTTCAGTGACTTTCTTCATGCAAAACTGACATGGCAATGTTTTCACTCAAACACTGCTTTGTAGACAACATAGTTACACTTGATGAGCATCACAAGTGATGGGGAGACAGATTGGTGAAGCATATATTTTTAATTCACAAGGTTGTAAATAACATTTTAATTACATGAACTCAAAGAAAACAAAAACAATTGAACAATTTGGTGTAAATTGGAAAGAAAATGATAATGACGAAGAAGCACCTGCTACTGATAGGATGTAATCTGCTGGTACTTGCTTCACAGGTTTCAAGAAATATCTAATTCATAAATTGTAGTTAGAGATTGATAAATGCTCTGTATTAAAAGAACAATTAACTCTTTAGGATTCCTGCTTTCCAGTCACAAAAACAAAACCAAGGAAATTACAATTCACAAGTTAACAAGTCTTTCAATTCAGAGTATGGCATTTGACAAAATCCAAAGCATAAGGATTATTCCTGGCATACCAAGCACATAAATGTAAAACCATCATCATCAACATCTGGAATGATATCTGAACAATGCTGATGGAACAAGTCTTCACACGCGTTACACTGAATCCAGCTTACATTAGTGTTTGCATCTTTGCTGGTACTTGGATCTTTGGATTGTGGCTCTGCACATCCACAAATACCACAAAGGTTAGTTGCCCGTGACCTATGTCTTTTGCTTTGCTTCTCCTTTGCTATCCTCTGCCTTTCCTGTTTCTCAGATTTACGTTTCTTCTCTTCTTCCATTCAAGCCATCTTTCTTGTCTTATTCTCCTCCTTCTTTGCTCCTCTTTTTCTCCTTTCGTTCTTCTTTTCTCCTCCACATCTTCCTTCTTCTTCTTAAGTTCAAATTTTTGTCCCAATTTCAATAAACATTTCATCTCCTGTTATTACCCTTTATTCAGTAACTATTTTTCTTTTTGCAGATAGTGGCTTGACTGGAACAGAAGATACCTGCCAATTGCTGTGGTATTAACCCTTCAAGCACCAGTCGATTTCCTCGAATTTGTCCAGTGTACATGTTTGTGTAATGGCTGCAGATACAGACTAATAGCACTGTGCTTCTATGTTGCAAATCTTCTGTTGATTCTGTTAGCTGAAATTTGTCAATAGCATCAGGGTTGAAGGGAATGATGCCAGTCTTTCTGAATGCATCTTTCACATGTGCGGGTGAACAGAACTGGTCTATGGCATAGGATAAAACTACAGGAAATTTTGATTTACCAACAATCTGAGATTTATTGGCATAGCCAGGATTAACTGCAAGATTTGAAAACTTAGCCTTTAAAAGCCCAAAAATGGACACATCTAATAACTGCAAAATATGTGTAGTATGGGATGGCAGTTCAAGAAGCTCAATTTCACTAACCTTTGCAAGTTCAATTACATCCAGGCTGATATGACTATCATGATTGTCAAGTATCAAAAGAACTGGACGGGATCTGCCACAATTAGGAATGAAAATCTTTTGAAACCAAAGTTTAAATAAATCCATGTACCCACTTTGAGATGTGCCATACAGTCAATTTCCAGGGACACCATTTTTGTAATCTCTATTGGGAATAGAGAAGATTCAAAAATAAAAAAAAGTTGAAAGCACTCATCCTTCGTCTGATTATACACTAATGTGCAGTAATGTGATTTGTGCTCATGATGGCTTGCTGGTAGGAATTTTCACCTTTGACAGCAAAGACTTTCTAGCGACTGCCCTCCTTTCAGTTCCAGCATGTCTCATCACAATTAAAAATACATTCAGGTTTACCAAAAATATCCAGACAATGGCAAGTCTCTAACAACAATGGTTTGCCATTCTGTGTCAACTTCTGTCTTATCTCTGTGGTTCCCTCTCTGAAATTTCTGGGTGCCAGGCACTAAAACATATGAACCACTTGTCACTTGGGCCACTGTCTAAACTGAATAGGGTATTTCTTCCCTATTTTTTGACTACTGAGCATATGAAATGATGAACTATTTCAAATGCCATGGGGAAACCTTGTCTTGACATATACTTTATGTATTAAACCAAAACTTCTTCTTCAGGTGTCAACTGTCAAGATGGTTCTGGTGGTTTTATGTATACCCTCATTTTGATGTGATCATCTCGAGTACTGCGTAGGACAATGTTCTTTTAGAAGCTTTTTGTATGGAAAAGCCTTAACATTTTACAGCTGAAATTGCAGCTAAGAGGTCCTCTTTAGTGTAATTTTTGGGCATACCATCAAAGAAAATAATAGGTTGGAGATAGTTGTAATTAAAGAATGAATGAAAAATTTTAAAATATGTCTACTGCATGAAATCAGACATTCAATTTATTGGGTATCTGTTTGTCCTTGCATTTGAAAATAAATTTTAAACCATAAACAATTTTGTGCAAAAGTCTTTATTTACCATCTGTCTGTCTGTTTCTCTTGCTCTCTCGTACCTAGTTATGTAATTGATTATCATTGCTGGTTTTTTTTCTTGAAATGTACCTAAAGCTTTAATAGCAAATACTTAAGTCATCATTTTCTTCTTGCTGGACATCCATATAAACTCTTTCTCTTTCACACACACACACACCCATGAGTGCGAGTGCACACACACACACGCATGTGTGCACGCGCATGCACACACACACACACACACACACACACAATCATGTTATTCATTTTGACAGGCCACTAAGAACTCCATTTATTGATGCAATAATAACTCAAGACATCCATGTTTTTCTATGATGGCACTTTGAAGTCTTAAATAATTTCTAACCAGGACTTAATTATTGTTACAAAACCTGGTCATATAAAAACATTACACTCTATAATTTGAGAAGAATTTAATCTTTGCACAGGTTATGAATAATAGAACCTGGAAGTGTAGCATACATTGAGTACAGTATTGTATCTTTTCCATGATTAGTAACAGGATATGCAGAGGTTACTGCCCTTTCAGTAATTTAAAAACAATCAATGCTTCCCATATCATGACCTTGACATTGTTTGATGTTTGTAATGGGAGACGCTGCACTAGAGTAGTATTGAATAAATACATTACAGTGTATGCACTTAAAGGATCCATTTGGAAGCAAATGTAGGAACACATATCAGAAACGTCCAAATCCATTTGGAGTAATTTATTCATATTAATATAATGTGAACACGACCACAGCATCTGCCACATCAAAAACCCAATGTCAAGGTAGGTTTAAGTGATGTATCTAATCTTCACTGATATATGTAAATGATGTCACATGATTCCCCCTTGAAGTAAACAGAAAGAAAATGTGCTCATAGGGACAATATTGTTTATAACTTTGTTTATATGACTTACTTATATCTTGTTTTTGCACAAGATTGTCAACTGAAATCTGCATGCATTCACGAACAAATATAACCATGGTGACAATTGGTACATGGCAACAATTGGTACATGGCAACAATTGATACATGGCAACAATTGGTACATGGCAACGATTGGTCGCTGGCCAGTAGGTAGTTAGCAAATTCCTACAGATATATAGTTAAATCAAGAGATGAAATGACAGATGAAAAGACAAATAGGCATACAGACAAATAAACAGACAGACTGATAATCATCAAAACCTGTTCTGCCAATGATCTCCAGCCCAGGTCATCCATTCTGTCACACTCAAATGTCTCCCCAAGCAGTGGATTGAATGGCTTTGTACTTCTATTAGTTGTTGTAGAATATGCTGATACTGTGAAAGCAGCAACATGAGCCATCTGCTCGGTGGAATCTTCACAATTAGCAGCATGATCAAGGCACGAAGAGTATTCCAAGTCTTCCATCAGACGTTGTAACATGGACAACGGTTCACTAAAGTTTACCTAAAAATACAATAAGAGCAAAACTTATTGCTGGACCTGTCAACATAGAGGAACTCTGCCTCTATGAGTGCTTGCAGACTATAATTATTTTAAGGTCCTTTCTTTCCAACTCGCTTTGAAATTCTATAGAAATTCTAGACGTGAAGTTACTTGCTGCACATGTTGAAATCTAACCAGCATTGTTAGCTTCTACCATCTGTGAAAACAGCTGCTGATGGTTGATAATAACTGACCTGCAAAACATGCATACTTGTCAGAGAATGAGAGAACAGTTATTTTTTAATAAATATCTCTTGTTCATATAAGAAAGCCATGGATGAAACACAAAAAAAACAAGACTGAATATACACAACAATTCTTTTAGGATTATGAATATTATTCCCTACAATTATAAAGGAAAATATCTAATAAACAGTATCTTACTGGCATTGGAATTTTAGAAAGTTCTTGTCCTATACAATTCTTCATGATGCTCCACAAGTTCAGACTGTAATTAGGTTTAGGAGGAATAGTGGTTCGGCGTTGTCTCTGTCCAGAATTTTGGGTTACCCTGGCGACTGTACCCTGATCCTCGGTTTTCTCTTCACTGGACACTCGCTTGTGTTTGCCTTTCTTCTACAAGAAAAGATGCATGTGGAAAGGGCTATTAAAAGACAGAGCGTGTAATAAACATGCATCTAAACGCATATCTTCAAGATAACAGTTTTGGGTCATATTAGGAATCTGTGTACCAGTACATAATATAAGAGCTGAAAATTAATTAATGTGCTTACAAGTCATAAAGTTAAAAAATGTGTAACAAAATGAAAAACAAGAGTCCCTTGAAGGGACTGATGCTCTACTGTCTGAAAAGAATTTCCTGGAATTCATGATAAGACCATTTATTCTTTTCATCTTCTTTATGTTGAAGCCATCTCAGATATTCTTGAGCAATAACAAAAGTTTCAAATTAGCCACTGTGGCAGCCAAAGTGAATGCAAGATTATTTATTTATGACCAACTAAGCATAATCATAAGTCTTCTGTTGAAAATCCACATGCCAAAATGACCATCGATCCAGATGGGGTACCAATATGCAGTTTTTCTTGGGAGGGGTAAAACTACTTTCAATTATGCAATACTTACCTGTTACTATTGCCTTGCTTACCTTTCCCGGTTGGAATTACCCTTGTCTACATTAGAAAATTTGATCCTCCCATGGATAGAACAATCTAGAAAGTCTAGAACAGAAAGAACACAGACCCAGCCTGACTCCCACATCATAGGCTCATGCACAGTAACCATCCTCTGTTCTGGAACCCAGACTACTTGTGGGAATAGGAAATCTTGCAATAGGAAAAGGTAAGTATTACATAATTAAAAATTAGTTTCCACCCCCCCCACACACACACCCCCACACCCCCAAAAAACCCTCTACATTTTAACAGCAATAATACCATACCTGTCACTATTGCCTTGCTGAATTTGCCAGTTTGGAGGGAGGCTGATGGCCTAAAAAAACTGGTATAAAAAAAGATATCTCACCCTTACAGTAGGAGTGTCCACTAAAGTATGTTCGCAGCAGAATGGGCCACTTTTTGTGCTGTAACTACTGGACCCAAGGAAAAAATGCCTTTGCTGTGATGCACAAAAAATGAAGGTAGAAGAAGGAAAAAGTAGCATGTGACTACCAAAATGTGGCTCTCATAACGTCCTCCAATAATAAATGAGTTACCGTATTTACCGTATATCTTGGGACACCATATATGTTGGGAAACCATAAATTATTTTTTAAAGTAATTTTTGTGTGCACTGTAAGTTCAGGGATAGATCGTTTTTTCAAGTCATAAGTTGTGGGACACTTTTGAATCATAATATAGATGCTTAGTTGGTAAAAATAATGCACTCAAACTTATATTTTATTAAATAAATAAAATAAAAACCACTGTCAGTGTTGTTTGTTTACACTTTTCTTCTTAACTGCAAACTTTTGAAGAACAAAATTTGATAAATCTATGGGCAATATAGGAGACTAGATGCTTGCACTACGTACAAAATACGTGCAAGTCAGAGCAACCCCTACTTGCATTATATTTTGCTTTGCTGTATAAACACTGTTTGATGCAATAAAAGTTTTGAGTTGATTTATATTTGCCTTTTTCATAAGCCAGATCTAATTCCTAAGTAATATTTCCTCAGTTATCTGCCAGTGCAAATCCTTTAGCTTGTAAAGGAAACCTCACTTTCTTTTTCCCAACCCTCTGATCGAGCTCACTTTGTTTTCCCAACCCTTTGATCAAGCCGCAAAGTTGATACTTGTTCAGTGCCAAGTAGAGTCCTATATTCAGCTGACAGAATTTATCTGAACTTCCTGTGATCATGCAGCACAATTGACACCTATTCAGTTGTGGCAAATTCTTTAATACCGGTACATTTCACAATGTATGCTCAAAGTGTCACTTACAGACCCTGACTGTTCCACTGTTTCAATTTATTTTCAAAATTCCTGTGAATACTGCTAAAAAGAAACCAAAGCCATCTTCCCTTGGTCGGCCAACTTTGTATATAAAAAATCTGCACACTTAAAAGAATCCAAAGTCGGCTTCAAGGATCGGCTTGCTTTGTAATAAAATAATAGGCCATAAGACTTCCAATTAGCACAGGAAAAATTATAACTTAAATAAAATATGGAGAGAGAGAGATTTACGGATGAAAGCTACTGAGCTAGACAGTGAAGGTACAAAGTGATAGATAAAAAACATGCTAATTCCGAAACCCAAAACCTTTTTATTTACACAGCAATGATCACTGAACATAGTCCAAATATCGCTGAACAGACATGCATACTGGTACTATATTTAATCGAAATCCTTCAAGCTGTCCAAATTCTTAATTTCCCACTCGACCTCCTCAGGCTCAAACCCATCAAACTCATCATTTTCACTGTCACTGTCGCTTTCAACACATTCAGTATTTCTTATCACATTGTCCTCACAACCATTCAAGTTATTATTAATACCGTACACTTTAAACGATTTTCTTATCAGATCTGGCTTGTCCTTAAGCGATTCGACTGCTTTCACAATCCAATCCACAACTGTTTGTTTGCTTGCACTCTTAATACGAGAAGTGTTGTCAGCTTTTCCTCATGTCGGACTTGACAGGTTTATTAATAACTGACGTCTAGTGGCTGCAGCTTGGAGGTGCATCAACCCGGAATAACTGCATGCCCCGCGTCTGTCTGTCTGTTACCACGTTACCCCTTCTCAAAGCCTTCTTTGCAGTAGCCTTAATATGCGCCCAAAATGAATCCATCACCAAAAGAGATCGTTCCTTTCCGGTGTACTTAAGATAGATCTCTTTAATCCACTGCAGCATCACTTCTTCATCAACCCAACCCTTCTCCTGCACACGTACGATCCATCCTTTTGGTGCCTTAATATCCATTAGCTCCCTCACGCCGTGAAAAAATTATCATTGGAGGCAACACATCCTCTGCTGCAGAAACTGCAAGGACTAAAGTTATATGCTTTTTATCTGCACCAGTCGTGCAAATTCTCACACTTTTAACCCCTTCTTATCAACAGTCCATCCAGGAACGAGATCAAAGTACATTAGAGTTTCATCCATGTTAATGATCATATTGTCTTCGAAATCATCTTCTTCTCTTTTGGACTTCACAAATTCATGGAATGATTTTATTTTCTCTTCCAAATCTTCTAGGAGACGCTGGGCCATCGATGTCCGTGGCTGAAGCACTAGATTATGCCACTTTAAAAATCCGGTCGCCTAGTTCCAACTGGCTTGAAAGTCAATGTATGGGGCATTCATTTGACATAAGCACATATAGTATCCAGGCTGACAGGGATCTGCAGATCTCGTTGGATGAGAACCCACTTTGCTATTTTTCCATCTAAATCATCGCCATAAGATACTGGTCTCCCACTCCTTGGTATATGTCCCCATTCATTCAGCTGTTGAGAGAAGTCTATTTTCGACCAATTGGCGATCGTTGATTTAGGGATTTTTAAATGTCTTGCTGTTACTCTAATCCCATGTAAAGTTGAGAAATTAACTACTTCCTGCTTTAGGGTGAAATGCTTGTAATGCCCTCACCTGACAGCATCATTTTCACAAGCATCATCTCTCTCTTGGGTGGGATCCACAGTTTCGTGTTTTTTTGCAGCTGGTTCATTTTCCTTGACATCACACTCCTCCTCTTTCTTGGTCGACCTATGTGCCTCATAGGTGAATTTTTAGGCAAAGGATTTTCTTTCCATGCAAGAGGCAAAGCATCTTCGCTACTTGAGTATCTTACTACAAATTTATCCATCACGGCTGAGATGTATAATTTCATTTATTTTCTTTTATTTGTATTCCCCTTTATATATGCTAAAGTAGTACATTAACAATGAATGTGAGGAGTCACTTTATTGTAACAATGTGTGATAAGTTTTCCATTCAACCTGTTCTATTGTTTCAATTTATTTTCGAAATTGCTGTGAATACCAGTAAAAAGAAACCAGAGTCGGCTTCCCTAGGTCTGCCTACTTTGTTTATAAAAAAAAAATCTGCATACTTGAAAGAATCCAAAGTCGGCTTCAGGGGTCGGCTTGCTTTGTAATAAAATAATCTTTGTATTTGATAGCCGAAGTCTCTACCAGGTGTGTTTATTCAACACCCAAGCATCTATTGTTTGCCACCTGTCATTAAAATTGATGTCTGCAGGGTAAATACATGGGTACAACATCATACACAGCATTAATTGTCTTTAAGAATATTTTTCTTGTACCAGGGTAACCCATACTAGCAAAAATGTTGTCATTTGCACTCACAGTTAATGTATTTACTAATAATGATTTTTATTTGCGAAATATTATTACATTGTTAACCTGGATATAATACACTCTTGGTTATTTTGCACCATACACCGGGCCATGCATGAATTGCTGGTGCCTTCAAGCAATCGGTTGTTATTTCTCTGTCTCTCTCTTTCTATTGTCTGTGATTTTGCTGGATCCAATTTTCAGTTTGATAATATACCGGTATTCAAATTTCTGAGGACAACCAAACATGATTCATTTATCTATATTCACATCAATAAAACAATGTTTCAATGTTGTTGCCTGACATAAGCAATACACACGACTGGTACTCTACATTACCAGACCACGTGGTGTTAGTGATAGTGGATATGTTTGTGTCTTTTATACATAAATTGCTTATGAAGAACAAAAAAGAGGAATAAATGAGAACAGTACAAGGTTAGTTTCTTTCAGTTTATTATCAAATAAACATTTAATTTACCTACCTTATTGTAACATGAAGTGCTGGGGGGGGGGGGAGAGGGGGCAGCAAATTCAACACAATTTGTTTCAGTTCTTAAGTTTTGGGACATATGATCTAGTTGAAAAAAAGTTTAACCATAAGTTATGGGACAGGTAAAAAATCATTTATTTCATCTTGTCCCAAGATATACGGTAAATACGGTAGATAGGGCTATAAAGTAGCAATAGCCCTTACTTCATAGACTAAAATTCTCATTAAGGAAATGTCTCTCTCAGTGAGCAACTGATGAGTTCTCTTCATCATGAGGACAATCCACCTGGAAATGGTGGATGCCGAAATATCTGGGGAGCCCTTTATAGGTAGGAAAAGACACTTCCTACCCTTTCTTCTCCCTTTCAGAAGCAGCCAAATAGAACCATAAAGCCGTAACTGGGCATACAAGTCTATCTTGATCATCCCCAGCACAGATATGGCTGTGACTGGGGATCACAATAGGAAGTGGAGCTAATGAAGGCAGCTGGTTACTTGCCAGAAACCCAGGTTCACGAGGGAGAGAAACAGACTTGTAACTGCCAATGAACTGTAAACAACACTTCTGTACAGATAAGGCATGAAGCTCACTCCTTCTTGCATACACTAAGGAGAACAGGAAGAAAGTTTTAAAAGTAAGGTTGTCAAAAGAATTTTCACCCAACAGTTCATAAAGGGATTTGACAAAGCCCACAAAACACACAAGAGATTCCATCTAGACATTAGAGAGCATGGTACAGATCTCTGCAGCTCAAAATACTTGATAAGATTGGAGAGATGAGGATGACAGCCTTTGACTGGACCCTTAGAGAACTTAAGCATGTTAGATTGGGATGCACTATAGCCCTAAATAGCAGAGACTGGACATTCTCTCTCTCTCACTCTTCTAACAGGAAGAGAAGAAAGTCTGCTACTACACTTAGAGTGACAGCTAGGATCAACATGCTTCCAATTGCACCAATCACAGAAGATTCTCCACTTTGCATCATAAACCCTGGACATTGACCATCTCTTTGCATGAACAATGCAGTTGGCAACTTTGCTCAAGAACTTCTGGCAGATTGATCGCTTGAGATGAGCCAAGTGTGAAGGTGGAGAATCTTTGGGCTGCTGTGAAAAAGAGACTCCCTGTGCTGTGACAGCAGGTCCCTCCTCTGAGGTAATGACCTGGGTAGGTCTACCAACATGTCAAGTATAACACTGAATCACAATTGTTGGGGCCACAGAGGAAGTCCTGATTTTGTGTAGAACTTGTGGAATCATTGTGGGAAGGCATCAGTGAACAGACAATCCCACCCTATACTGAATGTGTCCACTGCCCAAGCCCTCTTATCTGGTATTGGGGAGACATAAAAGGGGAGCTTGTTATTCAGTCTTGTCATGAACAAGTCCACTAAGGGTCTCCCTCACAGTCTAAACAGGGATTCTGCTACAGACTGATGCAGAGACCACACCATGAGGACTACCTTGCCTCTTCTGGACAAACTGACTGCCAGAATATTTTTCAAGCCCAGAATATGGCAAACCCTGAGGGCAATCCCCTCCGAGGCTGCTCAGCGAAGGAGATTCCAAACCTCCACATGAAGAGCAGGAGCACATTACCTCCTTCTTTCTTGAGGTATGCTACTACCAAGGTGTTGTTGGAGAAAACCATCACGCAATGACTCCTTATTTGGTGTACACACCCCTGTAGGGATAAGAATACTGCCCTTGTTTCCAAATTGTTTATGTGAAGAGCAGAGTCTTCCTGAAACCACAAGCCCTGAAGAACTACCCCTTCTGGCTCTAAGTGAGTCCCCCATCTGAATCTGACACATTGGTGAACAGATAGGAGTTGGGTTCAGGGGTGGAATCCCGATAGAAACCGGTCCTGATCGACCCATCACCTCAAGGTGTGATGAAAATCTGGCCCTAGAGAAATCCGAGCTAACAAGGGGTCCCTGTGTGGTCTCCAGTTCGCCAAAAGGAGAAACTGGATAGGGCACAAGTACAGTCTTCCTATGGGAATCATGTCCACTGTGGAGTTCAAGGTCCCCAAGAGGAATAGATATAGCATAATGAAAACAAGGTCCTGACTTGAAGAAAGTAGCCAGGATTCTGTCTATCCTCTCCAGTGGAACTTAGTGAGGAAATTCATCCACACATGAACAAAACTTAAATTAGGGTTGCTTTCTGGACTGGGGCTGCATCTCTCTAAAGAACTTTGATGAAGGTCCAAAGGGGCAATCACGATGAACACACTTCCTGCCCGTTGCAGTGGACCGATGTTGTTCGTCCCTCAGGTCCTGTGAAACAAAGAATGTCTCTGCTTCCAAGGAAGCATCCCTAGAAAGGTTCTTACTGTGATCCAATACAACCTTTGAAGAGTCCAGGGCAACATCCCTGTGGAGGTGGAGCAGCTCCACTGACAGTGCCATTGGATACAGAAAAGGTATGCCTTGAGCTTTTGGCAACCATCTCCAGCAAGCGCTGTGGCATGACTGGAGAGAGATTCCTCCTTCAGAAGACTGCAAGGATATAGTGACTAGCAACCTAGCCTTAAATTACAGCACCTTGAGAGTCTTGGCATAGTGGGGAACAGGCGCATCCCTTATGTTGCCTAGCAAACTAATGGCTCCTTAAAAACCTTTGACAGAGCTCTCTAACTATAGCTGAATGGGGGAGTAAAAGGAGATCTAGGCATTAGACAGCCCCCGAGAGTCTCCCCAAAGTGGAGAGAATTTTCTTGTACTCTGAGCCCAAGGGCTTGAGACTAAAATCCAGGGGAAGAAGCCAGTAAAAGAAACCGCCTTATGGAAAGACCAGATCTCTTCCTCCTCTGGTGCCTGAGTCAATGGGTGGGAAGACACGAAGGGAGTAGCAGGTGCTGTCTCATCCTGTTCCTCGGCAAACTCGCTAGAGTCTGCCAAGACTGACTGGACATCCTGGTACTGCTCTCACTCCCGAGTGGCAGGACTTTCCAGCCCTATGTCTCTCTGTTGAGGAGGAGATCTAGAGGTAGGGGTATCCTAGTCTCACAACTCTTCACAGGGAGTGATGGGACTGAACCTAGTAACAGACTTTGCAGAATAACAAGAATGCTTCTTGACCTCCCTCGAGCATTTGGGGGAAGAAAACCAGTCCCCTTTCTTTCTCTTTGACTCCAAACAAGCAGACAATGTGGGTCCACAATCTGCAACATCAGTACTGCTATGAGGCCAAAATCTGGGCATTTATTGCACCATGAATGGGAAGGGCAATTTACTTACCTAAAATGGATGCCCCCACATCCCATAGCAATTAAGAGGACTCATAGGGAAGGGGGGGATGCCAATCTGATCCCTTTCCCTAGTCTGACATGCACATGCCAACTCTCTGTCCCCAACAGGATTGATCGGTAGCATAGCAATACTGCGGATATTGACCATCCCTGTCCCCATACTGATAAGGCTCTAGTGACCATTGATTGGTACTTACTGGATGGTGCCTGGTGCCCAGTGACTGGTGCCCAATCAATGACCAGTCGGGTGACTTTGATTTGATGAAGAAGTCCTAGTCAGAACTTATAGAGCAGGATCGCTTTTCTTCCCTTCTAGGATGGTTCTATCTGCTTGTCGCCTTCATTGGGCTAACAGCTTTGACAGGATGCTGCTCCTCCCTCGCAACGGGGGTGCAACTCGCTCTCAACCTATTTCCTCCCTTGGGAGGGACCCTGGACCAAACCCTCACAGGCACTGACTGAGATCAACCATCATGGGTCCTAAGGCCTTATATTTCTCCAAAGAGAAAGATCCCATACCCTCCTGGGAGCGAGAATTTTTGCTCCGAATCCCACAGGACCCAAAGAAGGACCACATACCCTCCTGGGATCTAGAAGTGCTCTTCTCTAATGAAAAGGTCATCTTATTCTGAGCCCCTAAGGACCCAGAGAAGTATCCCATACCCTCCTGAGATCAAGGAGTCTTCTTCTTTTCAGTCCCAAAGGTCTCAGAGAAGAATCCCATATGCCCCTGGGATCGAGGAGGCAAGAAAAAAGAGTCTTTCTTCCTCCCCATATATGTGTGCCAACTCTCAGCAAGGTCCCAGACCTCAACAGAATGGACAACCATCTATATGTTCACAATTGATGCATGAAAGATAAGTGAGGTGCATGTCCAATGGGGCCTTTTTATGCCCACACATGTTGAATCTGAGCAACATTTCTTTTCCTGCAAAGGAAATTTTTTTGAAACAGATAACAATAAACAAAAATATTGATGATGATAATGAATGGTGTGAGACCTCCGTTAAACACAATATGGGTGGTGTGAGACCTCTGAAACATACTAGTGATGATGATGATGAATGGTGTGCCAGAGCGCATCTTGGACATGAGAATAGGCATTTTTTTCCCCAAGACCGATCAGAATATCGACCAATTCAAAATGGCATCCATGAAAAAGAGGATGGCCACTGCACATGGGCCTATGACATGGGAGTCTGACTGGGTCCGTGTTCTTTCTGTTCTAGACTTTCTAGAACATTCTATCCATTGGAGGATGGAATTTTCTAATGTGGAAGAGGGTAATTCATTCCGGAAAGGTTAGCAAGGCAATAGTGACATTTAATGTCTTACTGCTATTAAAAACAAGATTTTTAAGATGTCCGTTGTGGAAGCCCTATTTGATATAAGATTGGCACTATTTTAATTTCAGAACAACATTTAGGATCAAATAGATATCGTAAGAAGTCATTTAGTGAAAACCCATGTCAATATGGCCATCAATTCAGGAGAAGCAGCTATAACAAGATTTTTAATCAGATTGGCATTATTTTCATTCAGGATCAATTAATATCATAAGAGGTCTCCTGGTGAAAACCCCATGTCAAATATGACTTTTCATTTAGGAGAAGTAGTGATAACAAGATTTTCAAGATGACCACCATGGTGGCCAAATATGATGTTAAATCAGCATCATTTTCATTTAGGACCAACTAGACATCATAAGAAATCTTTTGGAAAAATCCCAATGTAAATATAACTTTTCATCAAGGAGGAGGAGTAGCGATAACAAGATTTTCAAATGGACGATATGGTGGACATATTGAAGGTCAGATCGACACCATTTTCATTTATGACCAACCAAACACCATTAGAAGTCTTCCGATGAAAACTCCATGTCGATACGAGTTTCTGTTCAGGAAAAGTAACTATAACAAGATTTTTAATATGGCTGCCATGGTGGCCATGCTGGACGTCAGATCAGCACCGTTTTCATGTAAGACCAACAAGACATCATAAGAAGTCTTCTGGTGAAAACACCATGTCAAGGAGGAATGTGTATGTAAAGTTTCATGGCAATGCTTGAGGTAGTTTAGGAGGAGTAGTGATAACAAACCTGTGCCTATGGATGGATGGATGACAGACAACAAGCAATCCCATAAGCTTTTCTGATCTATGACCAGTAGAGCTAATAATGTCAGTCACCAGAACCTAATCAGGTCTTTGGACCCACTCAAGGTAACGAAATATAAAATTTGGTATGATCTGGAGATTTTCAGCCATCTTTCTCTCAATAAGGTGTGTGTGTGTGTGTGTGAAGACATAACTAAGGTTGTCATATCTACAACAAGAGCACATTATATGCCCACCCGTATTTAACAGTCTTCAAGGTCAGTGGTGTTGATCTTTGTTTTTGCAATATGGTAGTTCACAGCAGTGTTGAAATGCATATTTTGCCAAGTAGCCGTGGTTGCTGGTCTTGTTCTGCAGGTGGTCACTCACGACAGTGCGTTTATATAATAAAATCAATCTGTACATTGCAATTGTGGTCATAAATGACAGGTGGTCACTCATATAGCAGAGGTCGCTCAAGACAAGTTTTACTATACTGGTTGCTCAGTGCTAAGAGAATTGCTTGGACACAGATCTTAGAGGTCATTTGTACAGTTTCCAAACTATAGTGGTTTAGCTGACTGGACCTGGTGCCTACCAAGAGTTGCATACATAACTTTATTTACAACTTCCAAATATTCCAGTAACTCAACTCAACACGCTAAATTCGCAAGCAGTTAAAGTATGATATTTTATGTATTTATGGGGGCAAATGATATATCTAGAAGTGCCTTTTGAAAATTCCCATCTTTTCTCCCAACCCTGACAAATTCTTCAAAAATACAGGTCTTTCCCAGCTGGGAACAAAACTATTTTTATTCTCAACTTTTTCAAGTTTTCCCAGTAGTGTGGGAATCATGGAAGGGGGAACCAAAACAATATTTAACTTTAAATGCTGGAGTGGATATACATTTATCCTATCAGTACCAACTGAGGATAATGGCGATATGATCATGTGCTTTTCTGCGAATAAGCAAGGATACTGCCATCTTTTATTAATATAAACAGAAACATGGACCAAGTTTATGCTACTTATCTAAGACTATATGCACAAATAGTTGTGATGATTTTATTATGCTTTTATTTGGTTTTATTCTACCTAATCATATTTAAGTATATGAAATTTGTTTCAGTATTGCTAATGTTGTCCTTTTGACATACTAAATAAAAAAAACTATTTAGATGAAATCCTTTATCTGAAGTGAAATCTCATGATATATCCTTTCTGGACTGTCACATACCATATATACTTGCTTGGAAGTCAGGTCCAACTGCAAACAAAATAAACCCTGATCTGCAGTAGCATAATGTGCCAGCAGATCAATGTCTATGTTGCTTATTCTACTGATTACTCCTAAAAAAACTGCATAGACCCAGATCTGCTTGCGCATTATGCATTGGCAGATTGGGTCTATGCAGTTTGCAGTTAGTTCCAACTTTTAAGTGAGTATATATGGTATATGCTTAACCCTGTGCAATATATAAACTTACTGCTTTGGTTGTGTAGACATGAGCCTCCCTATCATGTGGCAGATCCCCATCCTCAATATCTGACTCTGTGCTGTATTGATCATCTGTAATTATTGTACCACTCACATCACTGTCACTTCGTCTGCAAGAAAAGGATTGACTGAACTAGTATGATCTATTCACACACTGATGACCTGATCAGATTTCATGCCATTATAGCAAATGTTAAATTTTTATTAGTAATTTTCATTTTTTTGTTGGACTGGAACACAAATTTACTGTAATTGAATATAAAAGGCTAAATGAGTTAGGTTTCAGGCCCTGATGAATCCATAATTACCTGAACAGTTAGAAAAGTGGTTGTGAAATACATATTTTTTTTTTTGTGGTTGAAAGTGATGAAGAAATATCATAGAACTAGTCCCAGGTGTCAGATCACCAGTATCTAGCAATTCTGCTGAAAATGTCAATGCATTTGACCTTGGCTCTCAAGTCCCCATCATCAATATAACCAGGGACTTGTAGAACAAAGGTAACCTTAGGTATGCAACGAAGTAGTAGTAATTGCAAAATTATCACACTACAGATACATATATATGCATGATTCACATTTACATATCATTAGATATTTACTTTGTAAAAGATAATTCATGTTGCTATTTAAACCCTCCTGAAAAGTAAAAGAGCATGTCAGCAGTGAGTAATAACTGCAGCATTACTGACAAGCACAGAGTACAGCATTTAAAGATTATTTAATTCAATATAAAAAGTGTCACAGGCATATATTAGATGATTTTGCGAATTTGCTCCAGAAACAAAAGTGTGAACAATAGATAGCTGGCTGACCTATGGACAAAAATGTAAAAAATTATGAAAATAAAAAACCAATTTTTCAAAGGTAAAATATGCTTTTTGATAATACTTATCGGATCATAATACATTAAGAATACAATCACTACCTTGCAAATCCAGCCATCCCATAACAAAAAGAGATATTACAACTGTCTTGGTTTGGTTTAGCAACATACTAAAAGATTGTTTGCTTGCTTCAAATGGAAGTCAGATGAGAGTAGTGATTGGTGCCAAAATCCTATACTCATCAGTTACTACTCAAGCAGAGGTGCAAGGTCCACAAGGATGTGACAGGACAGGCAGGGGGAGGGCTTGAGAGGATGTGCGCGTATTATGATCAGGTAAGTATCGTCAAAGACAAATATTTCAACTTCGAAAATCTGATTGTTCTTCAAATATATTACCCAATTATAATATGTTAGGAGAAAAGATAAGAGGATGGAGTTACATCCCCTTACCACAGAGTCAATACAGGATCCAATTTTGTAACATATATGAAGCAGCTTCATTATGAAGAAAATACACTTGGCATATAAAAATGCAGCAGTAGAGTGACCTGCATTATTACGAAGCTGCTGATGATCTGCTGGAGGGTAGCCTGTTGTACTGCCAGTTCAAACTGAGTTCATGTGAGGAGATGTCTCTGAGGCAGATGATAGAAAAGGTCATCTCTTACAATAACCCCATAACTTGGGTTATGGAGGTAGGGGAGCAGGTTCGATCAAATGCTATATCTGTGACAAACACCCTAACCTCATGAGCTGAGAGATACATAAGAAACTCATATGATCTTGAGTTAATTCCCTACATGCTGTGAGTATAACACAATGTATCCTGGATGACTCTGACTGAGTGGAAAAATCATCGGTACCTACTTGAGGTAGGACTAATCAAAATTTTCCGCTTTTCATTGGCTCTGTGTGCTTCAGGTACCACTTTAGAGCCCTGATGGGTTCTTGTAGATGTCCTTAGAATGAAGGGTCCTAGGAAGAAAGAGGTTTTAAGACATGATTGGTTGCCCAAGAGCAAAAGCCTGTTCTAGGCAACAAAAACATCACGAGAGAAACTGAACATTTTGACAGAGCTGCAAATAGTTTGAGCCAACCAATACTGCAGGTAACTCACTTATTCCACCTACTGTAGCCAGAACAACAAGAAAGCAGGTCTTAAATAAGAGGCGAGTTCTGGACAGGGATTCAGATGGTGCATTTTCAGCCATGGTAGTCCTTGATGGTGATGAGGGCTCTTTCTCTCACAGAATAGTCTAACAAATTAGCTATCTGTGGTTCTGAGGCTTTATGGGACAATGTGATTTTGCTCATAGCACTGGGTGAAACTCTCCACTTGCCTTCTTATACTTCAGAGTGGTGGGCCTTCTTTACCTGTCCACCATTCTGTTCTTCGAGTGCTTCTTTCTGAGAGCTGCCTGAAGTGTGAACCACTTTAAATTCATGGGATACCAATTTTTGTGGTTTTCATGGGCAAGCTAGGCCATAAATTTAATGTCACAATGAAATATGAACCAAAAATTATATTCAAAGTGAGCTTACCCCCACCCTTCCTCCACCACCAGCTGTATGCAGTGCCATGGTAAAGCATCACTTGTTTCTTTTAATATCAGTAGCATTTAAGCACCCGTGATAATGAGATGTTAATGCAAGATGATGAAAAATTTAAATTTATTGATTACAATTTAATCTGCATTCAACATTTCATGAACTTTAAAGCACTAAACTAATGAAACAATTATCTGATGCTATAGTAATAAATGCAAAATTACCTTAAGGTTTGTGTCCTTCTTTACTTCACAAAGTAGATATTGTATCCACTTATAATAATTAATACTGAATAAAACTGTATGCAATTAAATGAAATTTGTAAACATCTGAGAAATGTGTCAAGAAAATGAAATGCTAATCACAATTTGCACCTTTTTTAAGTACACATATCCTTAAATAATGTTAGTAGCTATTTATTCATGAAAATAACCAACATATATATCACAAAGGCACTGCATTATCTACAGTCAGACAGTTTTCACTACATTTTGTGTTCATTGATCACAAGTGCTAACCAATATTCAACTAAGCACATGGAACACAAAAGTACATTTGTCATTGCCGATTACATTTCAGACATGTAAGTGCTGAATAAACAATCAGCAGACCAGTCTGTTCTCTCAAAGCACATTTTAATCATGTCCATCTGAAGTAATACTTTGTCATGTGTGGATATAATCCACTTTGTGTTAATTGGCTTAAGGCTAGATGTTTTTCAGGTCAATCGAGACCTCATCTGACAGAACATCCCCACTGTCCTCCAGCTCATTTATTGAGCAAACACCTGGGACAAATACCACTCATGGAAGTGTGCCTTGAGTTCCTCCTTAAAGAATATGTTGACAGGTAAATCAGGGAGTTCCATGCATGTAGCTGGCACAAAGGCATGATGCTGTTTCCTTTAAATAAGACAGCAGCCTCTCCCTGTGATGTGCTCTGAATACATCAATGAGGGCTACCACATTCTATTCACACTAACTACAGCTGTAGTATTAAGCTTGTTTGATTGGAGATACGTGCAAAAGAATGTCGGCATCTTCTTTGCTTTAGATCTCTTCATTTTTGTTATCAATAAATACCTTACCAAATCAATTGAATTACTGCAGTGGATTAACCTGTTTGTTCGGAAATACATGAAAGTGAATGGCGGTATAGTCATATAGTGAGATATATACATCATTGCTCAATATTTTATCATGTTTTTTTTCTTTCAATGAAAAATCAACAAAATTAAAGACACATTCATAATTGTGTAATACTTACCTGCTATTATTGCAATGCTGTATATTTTCATTGTGTAAGTCCACACTCCAAGGATATTATTCCCTACTCCAATTAGTAATTGCAGGTCTAGAATAAAAACAGAACACAACTTGATCCCAATCTGATACCTTAGTCCACTTCTGACAACTGGAATATCATTGTTCCTTGACTTTATCCAAGAGTGAAAGCACATTAAAGCAGGGAGGGGGAAGGGAACTGGCAAAATAATATCTGATAAGTATTGCATAATAAAATTTTCTTTATTTGTCTCCATGTTCACATTTTTCTAGATCTGTACCATTGAGGTTGATTGCACATGTCATGTATTAGACTGGTCACTTTAAATAGGCTTAAGCCAGACTAATCACATGTAAAGTTGTCAACTTAATGTAGGAGCCAACTGACTCACAACTAAAAAGAGACTCTGATATGAATTAAATTACATTTGCCTAATGTTTTTAGTGTGAAATGTGCTATATGCTTGGTAAATTAGAAAGTGCTAATTTCATTTTCAAGCTGTTGCCTTATGCATTATGATTCTGAAGGTAGCCAGAGAGCAACCAGGTGACCATTTTCACCCATCAATTCCTTATTTTTAGTTGCAAATGATACCATTTTAGTTGCAACTTGGAGCACTGCACGACTGTGACAATAATGCCTAAGAAACTGATTGAATCACAAAACTTAACCGAACTCACTGAAACATGAAAAGTAGGTCCCCAAGACTCATCTAGATATCAAGCTGTATCTCTTTTGGGCAGACAATACCTGATGAACTGACCTAACACAAAACTTAATCAAAGTTACAGGAGCACAAGAATTATGTCACAGAGACCTACTTCTGGTTGATATGTGATATTTACAGAAACACATCTACATGCAAAGTTGCATGACTCTGGGGCTTATAATGCCTGAGAAACAGACCTAAATGCAAAACTTTACCACGGTGTGATGGATGGACCAGGGTACCATGGTGTGATGGATGGACCAGGGTACCATGGTGTGATGGATGGACCAGGGTAACATTATATGCCCCTTCTAGTGAAAGAACACCAATCAAATAAGTGTACCAAGTTTCATAGAGATATCTTGAACGACTTTTCTGTTCTGCTCCATAAAAATGAAAGTGTGACAGATGGATGGATGGAAGAAGAACTGGACAAAAACATTAAAATTATTGCTACTAAAGAACTGGGAATAGCAAAGGACTCATCTATACCACTAGTCGAACATATATACCAAAATTTCATAGAGATGCCTTGAACAGTTTTGGAGATTTTACCCAAAACTGAAAGTATGCATAATGGATGGAAGTAAGGACAAACAAATGGACAAAAACATTAAAAATACTGAAACTAAAGAATTGTTAATAGGAAAAGATACATCTGGATCACTAATCAAATATGTGTACCACGTCTCACAGAGATATCTTGAATGGTCTGAGTGTTTTGCTCTAGAAATTAAAATGTTATACTGACTAATGGATGACAGACAGACAGACATAACATTACCTTTATCCCCCTGTATTACACACTGGGGATTGGGGACAACAATTTCATCTTCTAAAACTTGACTTACATTACAGCATAATTTTCATTTAGCTTGTCAAAATGTTTAAGCAGGCTATACCTATGTAATCCCTTTTCAGCACCCTGTTTTTCAGGTAAAGTGACAACTTCATGGTAGTCCAGAGCATCCACAAAGTCTTCTTCATCTGAACCCCCTGACATACCTACAATGATAAATGCTTTAATTCTGATAATTCTCACTAATACAGTAACCTAATATGGATTGTTGTGTAATGTCAAGTTAACTATGTATGTATGTATGCATGTATCAGGGTTGAATGGCACATCAGCACAAAAAGCCCAAAGAGGTGAGTTTGATCAATGTACTGATGTTGTTAAAATAAGAAAAAATTACATGCACAGTAAAAGAAAAGACTCGAACAAGCTTTCAAGATTTAAAATACAAATATTTAATTTCCTAAAATATTAAAATATTTCAACAAACAATCAAAGTGAAAGAAAAATAACTTACAGTATAGAATATCCTTAAAAGTCCTAAATTGTTCTAAAGTTCACTGATCCGGAAGTTAATCCAAATGTTCCGAATGAAGCAGGTTCCAAATGAAACCTTCATTGTACTGATATACTAACAAGAATCAGTTATATCCAAGTGTTATTAATTCCAAGTAATCCTTGTGAATATGGAATATCACACAAGTTCTAGAAATGTTTCCGATAATTCCACGGAGCTGAATAATTCTTAATATTTAAGAAGCAGTACTAAAACCTAAATGTACTGTATAATAATAATAATAATATCACTGAAGCAGAATAACCACACAAAATGAACCAATCTTGTTTATGACCTCTCAGACTGACAAACTATGCTAGGAATGCCAAACATGTCAATACATCTTATTATATAGCTTCAGACTGCACAGAACAGAATAAGGAAAACCAATTTAAACTGTATTGCGACTTAAAAACAATTTAATCCTTCTAGAAAACAACCTTCTCCGAACCAATCAGAAACTAGGTTATGCATGACACCGCTAAAGTACATTGTGCACTGACGTTATTACCAATCAACAAAGTATTGACTCTTAATTGAACATATAATCTAGGTCAAAAGAAAAACAAATTCTCACATGACATGCATGTTTAACCGACAATATTTCCCGAGACCAATGTACTGAGTCACACTGAAATACCATATATGTACTTTCTGATAGACGACAGCTGTTAGACTATTATACAGAGATCATAAAACTATACCATTTAAAAACAAATGATACATAATTCTGTAACAACAGAAATCAATCTCAAGTAACTGATGTGTTCATTATATAAACCACAGATACTAACAAGAGTCCCTTGAAAGGACTAATGCTCTACTGGCCAAAAAGAATTTCCAGGAATCCAAGTTTGTTTCTTCTGTCTTTTATACCTTTTAACTACTGAGTATTGAAACCATCTCTGATATTCTTCAGAAACTTGAACATACCAACTTTGGTAAAATATAATATTTTTCTTACATGTGTGAAATGACATGTTCACAAGATACCTGTTAAGTGTAGAAAAAATTTCTGTCATGGCCTTTGACCTTAAATCTGATATCATGGATTAAAATAACTGAACTTGTTTCAGACACTGTCAAGATATACCCACATCCAAAGTTTGGTTGAATCTATAACTACTTTTTTTTGGGGGGGGGGGAGGCAAACAGTTATTTAAGTGGTATCATTCAAGGTATTCATCAGATATATCAACAAACTGGGTTTGATAAAACTTCATTTATATTTGTTTGTGTTATCATGCTCACAAGCCAGTACAGCTAAAAACTTCATTCAAGACCTTTGACCTTAAAATCAATGTCAGAGTGCTGACTATGTTCAATGGATGCAACTAAATACAAAGTCTGGTCAAAATTCAATTGTTCAAAAGCTCCATGAAGTACAAAAATACAAGCAATGACCTTTTGTTTACTTGATCCCAAGGTCAATTAGGTTTGGTTTTTAAAACTCCTTCAGAACTGTGTGGATATGATGGTTTTCAGATCTGTACCCTTTATCATTCAGACAAAATTAAACAAAATTAAACACTGCAAGAAGTGTTTTACTGAAAAATATATATCAATACCATTATTCATGCAAGAGAAGTAGTGATAACAAGATTTTCAAGATGGCCACTACAGTGCCATGTTGGAGGTAAGATGAACACATTTTTAGTAAGAGCCAGCTACATATTGCTACAATAACAAGCCAGCTAAATATTGCTACAAAAACGTTTTAGCAAAAACCCCATGTCAACAAGCCCATCCATTCCAGAGTAGCCATATACAAATTTGTCAGACTGGCCATTAAGGCAGCCATTTTGGAGGTGGGTTCAACACGATTTTAATAAAGGAATAACTATATTGCAAGAAAGAAGTGTGTTTTCTTTTAATGTCAGTATAGCCATCCATTTAGGAGAAGTAGCTGTTACAAGATTTTTCACATTTTTGGAGGTCATAAATAGTGGTGATATTATTTTCAAGATGGTACCATTAAACAGCACCAATTTTATTTAGAACCAACTAGATATTATAAGAAGTCTTCAAGTGAAAACCTCACGTCTAAAGGACCATCTGTTCAGGAGAAGTAGCTGTAACAAGATTTTTAACATGGATACCATGGTGATCATTTTGTAGGTCTCATCGCCACCATTTTCATTTAGGACCAACTATACATATCATAGAAAGTCTTCTTGTGTAAACCTCATGATTCTTCAACTATGAATTCTGGTGAAATAGCATTAAAAAAATTTTCAACATGGCCACCATGGCCCTGATATTGGAGGTCTGATTAGCATTTTTTTCATTTAGAACCAACTAGTCATTGTAAAAAGTCCTACTGGATGTCGAAAGGGCAATATATTAGACATCATAATAAGTCTTTGCTGGCCGAGACATAAGTCAGACAAGAGTGGTCTCCCCTTGGATAGAGGGACTGGTGCCAAATCCTGACATTTGTCAGTTACTACTGGAGCAGAAGAGCTAGCCCTTCATGGGATTAACTGCTGGGGGTACCTGGGAGGGAGTGTCTGTACTATAATAAGGCAAAAAGTATTATCAAAAGACACAAGATCACCTCATTAATATGTGTAGATCTTGCTCATAATAAAAACATTACCAATTTTGGTGATAGAAGCCAAAGTAAGATCAAAATTATGGCTTCCAGAGTGGTAATAAGCTCAGTGAATCAGATGCAAGATCACCTCATTAATATGTGCGGATCTTGCTCATTACTGAAACTGTCCAAGATCTTGATGATATCAGCAAATATTCCATATTTGATCAAAATTGGATCACAAATATGGCTTCAAGAGTTGTAAAATAGTCAGCCAATCAGATGCAAGATTACCTCATTAATATGTGTGGATGTCACTCATTACTGAGCCCATCCAAGATCTTGATGACATAACCCCATATTTAAAGTTTGATCAAAATCAAATCAGAAATATGGCTTCCAGAGTGGGAACAAGCTCTGACAATCTGATGCATAGTTACCTAATTAATATGCGTGCATCTCACTCTTTATTGAACTTGTCCAAGATCTAGATGATATAAGTATATATTCCATGATGGACCAAAAAATCTTATCAGAAGTACGGCCTCTAGAGTGGTAACAAGGTCAGCCAATCAAATACAAGATCAACTCATTAGTATGTGTGAGTCTAACTCATTATTAAAGTCTTCTGAGATCTTCATGATATAAGCATATATTCCAAGTTTAATTCAAATCAGATCAGAAATATGGCCTCCAGAGTGGTAACAAGATTAACCAATCAGATGCAAGTCACCTCATTAATATGCATGGTTCTTGCTCATTATCGAACTTGTCTGAGATTTTGATGATATAAACCCATATTCCAAATCTGATTTAAATCAGATCAGAAATATGGACTCCAGAGTGGTAACAAGCAATTGTTGATGGATGGGCACACACTGCATGATACATGTTGCACAATGGATGCTGGGCCATACCATAAGGCTAAAAATCAGAAAAAATATTAATGATTTTATTAGGGACTACAGCAGGATGCAATAACAACCAATTGGCTCAATTAGTGCAGTGATAACAAGAGAGAATGTGATGGTCAGGCTAGAGCAAAAGTAGTAACTGACAAATGTCAGGACTGGGCAGCAATCCCTCTATTAATACAGAGACCACTCTTGTCTGATTTTTATTGTTAAAACAAGGCAAAAGACATGGTTAATGTCTTTTTTGGGGGCATGGGAGGGCTGGATTTGCAAGGTAGTGGATTTTACTTATATTTAAGCAATGTACTTTAAGAAGAACTTCTGTATCCTAATATCTTTGGAAATTCAATTTTTAAAAAAAAGAAGTACAAACGAAAAACAAAATTGAGAAAATAGGATAATTAATTATATGCATAAATCTTGATTTGGGCAACAGTACCCATGGTCAGATGAAAGACTTTTCCAACTTTTACTGATCAATTGTACCACTAAAGGTAGGATAAATCAATGCAAACACATTATTACTCATTTAATATAACTAATTTTCAGATACAGTGTTTAAATTAAAGTATGTAGACACAAGACATAGACTGCTGTTAAATTCAAATAATTAATGCAGCCATATTTCCCATCACTCACCACTGGGAAGCCAATTAGCAGCACCAGCAGTGTCTAAAGGTAAACAAATATGGCTATGTTCTTCATGCACTTAGAAATGACAAAAGTGTCAAAAAGTTTGCCAATTTGATCCCAACTTTTAACTTCATGTCATTTTCCAAAGCTGGCAATTAAAGTGATAGTTGCTAGTGATAACCACTTGTTTCCAGCTATCACTGACTATATTGTGATTTATTTGTAGAAATGGTACAGAAACAATATCCTGACTTAAATAAAACTATGTCAGGGGAAAATGACAAATTGTAGCATCATTTCAAATAGATTTTGTAACTAGAGATGGAAAAAATTGCAAATACACACGCACACACTCATGCACACACACACACACACACACAGACAGAGCTTATCTAGGGCTGTATTGAGGATCTGAGAGGTTCATAGTTATCTACTCATCTTTGGAAATCATACCATTAAACATAATTTGGATTCAACTGCAAACTTCACAGGCCCAGATCTGCCATCACATAATGTACTGGCAGATCTGGGTCTATGCAATTTGTAATTTACCGGCAGATCTGGCCTATGCAGTCTGTTAGTAGTAATCAGTAGAGCAAACAACATAGGCCCTGATCTGCTGGCACATTATTCAACAACAGATTAGGGTCTATGTTGTTTGCAGTTGGACCTGACTTGTAAACGAGTATATATGGTATGCATGATCATACAGGCAGAGAGGCAGAAATGATTACAATATATCTGTAAAATTGTGGATATAATAAAAGCACACAAGAACAAGAACTTCCATAGCTGAATCTCAGTGGGTCCTAGTAGTCCCTCAAAGGAACTAATGTTCTACTGCCTCCATAACTGAATCTCAGGGTCCTAGTAAAATCAGTTCGAGAGGTTGGTTGTGGAATAAATGAGGTTAGATATAATTTTAGACATTCTGTTGGGTCAATAACACCAGTCCAAGCCTTTGAGATTGTACTGTTATTTGTAGCATCAATTTACCTTGGGACTCCCCCCGATTCAATGATTTCCTGGCTTTAATCTCCAGTGATACTTGGTCTTTGGCTAACTGCTCCAACATTTCCTCTAACTTTAGCCTCTGCTCATGCTCATGTTGTAACATTTTCTGCCATCTCCTACCTTGGGTTTGTGCAAGATCCAAATATTCTGAACAAGCCTATAAACAAAGGCAAATAGGTTTCATCATCATTATATTGTTAGACTATCCCGTCTTAATAAAGGGACCTGAAGATCATACAAGAAAAATCTTCTGTCATTGGTTGACTTAATTATCTTGAGTTGAAACTTGAGCTCAACAGGTTTACAATTCAAAAGAAGAGGATCTTTAAGGTAATATATTGGGCAATGCACTGCTGAAAGTTGGCATTTTTTTTAGCAATTTTCTGACTGGTGGAAAATATGTTGGCTTTATTGCTGAATTTGCAAATTATGTACTGAAAATGTGACTACCAAGTGCTATTAGTGATAGGTGCACCACAAAGTTTCCACTCACTACAATTTGCAATAACGTGCCATAAAGAGAGGAACTTATGTTGAAAAAGCAGTTAGGAAAGGGACAATCAAGGGCCATAACTCCTCTACATGATGTGGAATGCCTAAAATCCTTCTTCTTCAAGGTCTTGTCAATACATGCAACATCCTATGTTAAGATTTCATGTTGATCGACAAAGGTGATAATTGCACAAAATGGAATTGACAAGACAAATCCCATAAAAGGCACATCTAGGTCTATGAAACAAATCCCATAAAAGGCACATCTAGGTCTATGAAACATTGTTCACATCAATTTGCATCAGAATATACTAAAAGGTTCTTATTATAACACCACATGTAAAGATATGAAGGTAACTGACAAGGGATATAACTCTGTTCAAAATGCAGCAGATGTGACAAAGTTCATAGAAGGCACATTTAGGTATAAATGAAAATGTTCTGACAAAATTCTATCAAAATATGTTCAATGGTTTTTGTGCTACTGTAAAATCTGTATAATAAACCAGAGCTCAAACAAGAGTAGCTCGAAAGGGACCGACACTCTACTGTCAGAAACAAATTTCCAGGAATTCAAGACAAGACCATTTCTTCCTTTTAACTTCTGAGTAATGAAACCATCTTTGATATTCTTCAACAATAACAAGATTTTCAAATTAGCTGCCAAGATGGACATACTGGATGTCAGATTGGCACCATTTTTATTTAGGACCAACAAGACATCATTTAGGACCAACATGACATCATAAGAAGTCTTCTGGTGGAAACCCATGTTCATATGACTTTCTGTTTTGGAGAAGTAACAGTAAGATTTTCAAGATTGGTGAAAGCACAATATCAATGACCAGCCATCTAGCAGGAGTAGCAACAACAATATTTTCAAAATGACCACTGTGGTGGCCATATTGGAAGTCAGATCTGCACCATTTTCATTTATGACCAACTAAAAATCATAAGAAGTCTTTAATTGAAAACCCCATGCTGATAAAACATTCAATTTTCAAATTTCAAGATGGTCACTGTGGTGGTGATATTGAATATCCGGAGAACACCATTTTCACTGAGGAATAACTAGACATCATAAGAAGTCATTTAGTAAAATCTCTATGATATGACCATCCATTCAGGAGGAGTTGTGATAACAAGATTTTCAAGATGGCCACTGAGATGGTCATATTCTACATAAAGTCAGCACTATTTTCATTTAGGACCAACTAGACATCATAAGAAGTCTTTTAATGAAAACCCCATGCTGACATGACCATCCATTCAGGAGGAGTAGCTATAACAAGTTGGCTGCTGTGGTAGCCATAGTGGATATCAGAGTGACACCACTGGCATTTAAGACAACCAGACATCATAAGAAGTCTTCTGGTGAATACCCCATGTCAATATGACTTTCTGTTTAGAAGGAGTAGTGGTCAACAGATTTTCAAGTTGGCCACTGTCGTGGCTATGCTGAACGTCAGATCGACACCAATTTCATTGAGGACAAACTAGATACCATTAGAAGACTTTGGTGAAAACCCCTTACCAATATGACCATCCATTCTGAAGGAGTAGCCATAAAAAGATTTTTAAGATGGCTATCATGGCAGTCATATATGTAAGATAAGCACCATCTTCATTAAGGTCCAACTAGACTTCATAAGAAGTCTCTTGTGAAAACCCCATGATGATATGACCATCAATTCTGAAGGAGTGGCTATAACAAGATTTTCAAGCTGGCCACCATGGTGACCAGATTGGATGTCAGATTGGCACCATTTTCATTCAGGACCAACTAGACACCTTAAAAAGTCTTCTGGTGAAAACCTCACATTGATATGACTTTCCATTTAGGAGCAGCAATAACAAGATTTTGAAGATGGCTACCATGGTGGCTATATTTGAGATCAGATCAGCATCATGTTTATTTAGGACCAACTAGATATCATAATTATTCTGGTGAAAACCCATTTTCGATAGGACTTTCCATGGAGGAGGAGAAGTGGCAATAAGATTTCAAAGATGGCTGCCATGGTGGCCATGCTGGATGTCAGATTGGCACCATGTTCATTTAGGACCAACCAGACATCAGAAGTCTTCTTGTGAAAACCCAATGTCGATATGACTTTCCATCTAGGAAGAGTAGCGATGAGATTTTCAAGATGGATATGACTTTGTGTTCAAGAGCAGTAGTAATTACAAGATTTTTCAGATGGCTATAGTGGTGATCTATGACAGGTCAAGCTAAAAATGATTGTCAAGGTTTGAACTTGATAATAAGCATCAAGTCAGATATGTAACTTTATCATATTTGCACTTACAGGTGCAAATACACGTAAAAGTACAAATTACCTTTGTATTGCATCAGACAAAGACAAAGGGAAGAAACTCTTACCCATTACCTCCTCTTACCACTCACTAGGTGGCTACCCATCAACTGGATGTTTATCAGTTTAAGCTGTGTGATACACAGATGAAGATGCTTGTATCTGCAGGGAGGTTTGAGAGGGTTTAATAGTAATGTCATTGGGTAAGTATTCTCGGAGAAACATAATTTACTAAAAAATTTACATTTACTTTCTCAATCAAATAATTCCCTGATCACTTTAACATTAGTAGAATAGGTAATAGGAGGAGGAAATGCATAAGCATCCAACCTATGTCATTGGTACTCTTCGAGGGATACACAGCTGGAGTCCCTGTATGAAAGATAAACCACTCTCATCACATGAAGGTGCTACAACTGACAGTCATGTAACACATGACATCATTACACAGAAAAAGAAACAAATGATATTTTCTTACCAAAAAAAAATCAGACACATCCAACAAAAGCACTAAACCCATATGCATGGGGAGGTGCCAATGTCAACTAGGTCTAGTGGTTGCATGGGCTGCAGCCACCAGATTTAAGTCTTGTCTCTGTGATACTAGATCTCTGATAGAAACTCGAGAAGTTTGACTGAGCATGCCAGCCAACAACTTCTAATATGTCCTGGATCAAAATGTTGCATTTGAATGCAAATTTGCAGAGATTGCTCTAATCACACAAGCTGAAATTTTCATGAGATCACTCTAGACTTGCAAGACCTCAGAGTACACTAAGTGAATTATCCATTTCAGCCATGATGACAGGGCTTGATGGGTTGTGTCCTCATTCATTGCCTTCAACATAAGAAACAATCCCACAACCATTCTTCATGCATTTTAATTAGCGCTTGAGAGCATAGACTGGGTCACGCATTACTACCTCTCTTAATGGATGACACTTTCTGGCTGCCTGAAAACACAAACAGATTCTTAGCTATAAATCACAGTTGCATAATTAGGACTACGGAACAATTTGATCTGAACTGGAGATAATTCGGGTCAATCAAAAAGGGCATGCAACTTGCTCACCCTAAAGCTAGGACTATCAGAAAATGGGTTTTATATGATAGCAGCTTCAGCGAGGTTCTGGCTAAAGGCTCAAATTTACCTAAGTCCACTTAGCAAAGAAGGTGAGTGATCTGGAGCTATTCACATCAAAATTGACTTGCAAGTCTAATAGGTCCTTATTGTGGGCAATATCGCCTCCATCATGGTGCCTGAATGTGTCAGAAATCATGGAACAGTAGCCTCTGATAGTAATAGCAGCAAACCTTTCTTCCCCAAAATGTCAGAGAAAAGAGTTAGCCAGCTGAGGGATCAAGGCACTCAAAGGGATGATGCTGCTGCTTTTGCACCAGCTCCTGAAAAACCCACCACTTCCTTCATAAGCCTTTAAAGTGGAGGGCCTTCTTGCTTGTGAGATTCTCTCCATGACTGAAGGCTCAAATTTTCTTCCTATGCAAGGCTCACCTGATATGAGCCAGGCATGAAGGAGTAGCCTGTCTGGCAGGGATGTACACTTTGGACAGGCTGCTTGATCAGATTGGGCTTCGCTGGATCTTCCTGGGAATGTTTACTGCTAGACAGATCATTCACCCATTATATGTCCCACCGGAGAGGGGCTATCAGAATCAATGTGCAGTTTTGTTCCCTCATTTACTGTATTATCATTGGTACCTGAACAGTAGGGAGGTAGGTGTAGCCCCAAACCCTAACTAAATGAAATGGCCTCCATGGCTATGGCTTCTGGATCCAGGATTGGGCAGTTTTTGGTTCCACCCTGACACAAAAAGGTATATCAGTGGACACCCCCAAATTATGCAACTCACAGAGAGACAGAGGATGAACAGACCATTCTGTGTGAAGAGTTGGCCAGGGCATAAAGCCTGCCAGGAATATGTCTGATCGGGATTGTGAACTTTCGTTGGGAATACAAGTGTAGGTAGTTCCAGACCAGAAGGCATAGGTTGGTTGATTTTGTATCCATTCCAAACCTCCACCCCCGATTGAGGAGGCAGGACACCACCACCTAGTTGTCTGACATGAGAATTACTCTCCCACAAAGTTGATCCTTCCGGAAAATGAAATGCATTCACTATAGACTTCATGTCCAAAAGGTTGATATGGAGTGATTTCTCCTCTGGATTCCAGCTGCCAATGACTGTAGTGAGCCCCCATCTGTACAAGCTGGTTTCTGTACAAATGGTAATCTCTGGCTGGAGCTTCTCTGGAAGAATTCCTGCTGTAAACCACAGACTGCCTTGTCACTGATGCAGGAATTGTTTTATATCAGTCAAGATAATAACATGGTGATCAAGACGACTGAATAAGGGGTGCCACTGGGTCAGTAGGGGCATTTGCAAAGGGCACATGAAAAGGTTGTTGAGAAGAACCAAATCCACCACTGCATTAAAGCTGAGGAGTTTCAGAAACTCTCTTCCTGAAATCCATCCATCCCCATCTGGAAATTGAATCCATGCCATGTGCATGGGAGGGAGCTGAGCGATTTATGATTAGTAAAAAATTCCATACCAAGATGGACAAAATGCTGGGATGGAATGAGATCTGACATCCAAATTCACTAGAAAACCATGCTGAGAGAAGGAAAAGAAGGTTTTTCCCGCACTTCACCAAGGAAGAACTTACTGTGTGCTTTTAAAGGATGTCACCCAAATACACTGCCATCGCTATTAACAAAGTTTACCTGAAAAGGGTGATGATTCAGTTATGGTCTTCATGAACACCCAGGAACTAATGTTGAGACCGAATGGGAGTGCACAGAATTGGTGTATAGTTCCATGTAAGTCAAACTGAAAAAACTTGCATGAAGCAAGGTGAACAGGGATAATATATGTGTCAGTTAGACCTAGATTGATTGCTCAGCATGGCTTTGTACTTGTTGAGCCAGCTGCAATCACTGACTAGCCAAAGTTTTCCTCTGGCTTTGAGCACTAGGAAAAGCCTGTAATAAAACCCTGGGAAGTTCAGCTTACAAACTCCTTCCCCTGCCCTCCTGTCGAGTAGAGAGCAGATCTTCTGCAAAATATCTGCTAAGATCTGCAAAATATCTGCCTTCTCTGGCTTGGATGGAATGTCCATCATGGAAGGGGAAGATGAAAGTCACGAAGGCTGGATAAACCAAAACAGATGCCTCTCCAAAACAATTTGGATCACCTACATGTTTTGTGAAACCAGAGGGTAATAAAAAAATTGCAAAGCAAACCTCCATTTTTACTAGTAACTAGCAGCTACTGTTAACATTATCATGCCAAAAATAAAATCAAAGTGATCTTGGTCCCTTTTATCTTGTAAAAAAAAAATTAAAATTATATATATCATTTTAACTTTTAATCCATTTAAAATTTACAATTTTAACTTTTAATCAGCACTATATAACCAGTATTGTACTGACATACTATGAAATCGCCTACCCACAAACCTACCCACCTACCTACCAGGAGAGGGCATAAAAGACATATAATAAAAAATAAAAAAAATTTCCAGGATATCAAAGTAGAGGTATTAAAACGAGTTGATAAAAACCTGATAATACAGTTGTTTTTGCATAACTTTCTACAAATCACTATTCTTAAAATCTGCTTGAGAAAATAGTATCATTGTCCATCCCCCGATTTTACTGGGTGAAAGTTACAGGTTTAAAGTAACCTAGGATTGACAGCCAGTAGTAAAGACATAGTTCATGCATCAATAATTATATGGATAGTCACTACAGCTGAGGCCTCACATGAAAAGCATGCAGTATGCAGGCCACTCATTTAATTTCTATAGGTATTCAAAGATACAAATACCCAGTTAGCCTGATGAGAGTAGCATACCACAATATACAACATATAGTCATTGATATGGAAAATTTACAATTAAATAAACATATTCATTCCTACTTTCAAATGCACTGGTCAGAAAGGGCTTTCTCAGTAGACTAGAATGTATATATTTAACCCATGTTAGTAAAGCATAAAATGTAGGCCACAGTGACCTTTGGTTTTAAGGGTGTACTAGTCACACTGATGCATCCTTTTATCTAGTTTCATGATTGGGTCATAAACAACATCCACTAAACGAACTTTTGACACAAAATAGCAATAAAGTCACTGAAGCATGAAATACAGGTCACAGAGACCTCTTTTTTCAAAAAGGATGTAGGACATATCAAGATGCATTCACTCACCAAGCTTTATGTTAGGACAGTATGCATATAACATGCCTAAAAAACTCATGTCATCATGAGCTAAATGTAAAAACCTAAGCAAAGCCAGTAAAAGATTAAATATAGGTCATGATGTGCCTCTTTTGTTGTAAGGGTGCAGTAGTAATCAACTTCATGATTCTAGCATGAACAGTGCCTGAAAAATGAACATCAAACACAACATTTACCCCAGTCACTGAAGTGTAAAATATAAGCCATAATGACCTACTACAGACATGAAGAAATAGTCCTCATGACAATATATACCCTAGTTTCATGATTCTAGATAGGATAGTATGAACACAGCATGCCAAAAATCTATGTAATCATGGGCTAAATGCAGAAAGTGTACCTAACGTCATTAAAATATGAAATACAGGTCAGTGTGATGTTTTTTTGTTCAGGATGTAGTACTAAGATAGATGTAAACAATCATCTAGTTCAATGATTAAAGCATGATCAGCAAAAACATCCATGTCAGTGAAGTGTGAAATATTGGTCACAGTGACCTACTTTTATGATAAGGGTGTAGTACTCATCAAGATGTATCCTCTCACCAAGTTTCATGATTCCAGGTATAGCAGTATTATACTGTAGATAAAAAAACCTATGTGGTCATGAGCCAAATGCAAAAACTTAACATATGCCAGTAAAATGTGAAATGTAGCTCACAATGATCTTGTTGTAAGGGCATGTTACTAACAGACATGAATGCAATCATCTAGTTTGATGATTCTGGCATAAACAGTGCTCGAGATTGAACCCAAGTCAGTTAAGCACAATATATGGGTCACAGTGACTACTTTTGTGCGGAGGGTGTTGTACTCATCAAGATGCAGCCCCTCACCAATTTTCATGAATATTGGTATCACAGTATGCATACAGGGTGCTAAAAACCAATTTGTTATGACTGAGCTAAACACAAAAACTTAACAAAGTCAGTAAAAGGTGAAAGGTATAGGTCTCCATGACCTTTTGTTGTTACGGGTTTGGTACTGACAGAGATGCATACAATCATCTAGCTTGATAATTTTAGCATGAACAGAGTTTGAGAAATAAATTTAAAACAAAATTGTAACTAAAGTCAGTGAAGCATGATATTTTGGTCACAGTGACCCACTTTTGTGATGATGGTGTTGTACTCATCAATATGCATCCCATTTCAAAGTTTCATGATTCCTGGTATAACAGTATTTATACAGCATGCAAAAAATTTTGACATAAATGCAAAAACTGAACCAAGAATGTACAACTAATGTACATGTTCAAATTTAGCCCCCTCAGCCCCATCCCCAGGGAGGCCCAGGGTAACCGAGTAGTCTAAGGCACTTGCCTTTGCAGATCACTCATATCTCACCTCTGTCCGCATGGGTTTGAGTCTCGACTCAGCCAATATGGGTATATGAGAAAGCTTGCCAGTAACTTACCATGGGTCGGTGATTCTTCCTGAGGTCTTTCTCCACCAAATATATTATATTGGTTGCCTATCATGTGCTGAACAATAGCGTCAAACCTCAAAACCAAAACCTAACCTATCCCCAGGGTGTACATGCTATGAAACCCACTCCATACTTCTGCCTAGGACCTAGGAAGAAAAAATGGTTGAGATTCGGTGAGAGCGTACATATGTATATGCTTGTATCTGTGTGGATGCCAACACCAATGCTGGGGGTAGTACAATAGCTCACCTTTACAAATTAAGGGGAGTAATAAAGGTTGCTCAAAGGCTGCCCAGAATGAAGGAGTCTGGCGCTAACAGGCAGATTGTCAGAGGGCGGTGGGGGTGGCAAATCATTGGCAGTTGTTGGGAGGCTTGGGGAAAGAGAAACCTTGCTCCCTATCTCTTTTATTAAACTGCATCTTAAGCTGCAAGGCCTGTTGTTGACTGAAATTAGAGCAAAGCTGAAACTGATTCTTTTGGGTAGTGTTTGTTCTTCTCTCTTGCTGCTGACTTTGCAGCAGAGGCTGATGTT
This sequence comes from Margaritifera margaritifera, assembly GCA_029931535.1. Classification (NCBI taxonomy): domain Eukaryota; kingdom Metazoa; phylum Mollusca; class Bivalvia; order Unionida; family Margaritiferidae; genus Margaritifera; species Margaritifera margaritifera. The sequence continues at coordinate 3,071,134 of JAQPZY010001639.1, read as the reverse complement.
GCCTAAATGCCTAAATGCCAGAGGAAATGGCATGGGGAGGAGAGGAAGCTCCTGTGCTGCCTGCTTCCATACATCCTCAAAGGGCATTGATCACAGAGCTAAGGAATGATGCGGCACTAGTGAAGCTGAGCAGAGCACAGCATCTCATACCTTCATATCTAAATTTGCCAAAGCTATCAGGTGTGTGGCCCTGTTAAATACCTTGGCAATATGGACTATGGATTCCCACATATTTTCAGCTTTTTCAACAAGGTGAAAGAATCACTAGCAGCGCCAGATCTAGCATAAAAGAGGTTGCCACCATGTTCTGCATTAAACTTGGAGGTGGAGTGGAAAACCTGCCAATCCACCTTATAAAATAGTGGGTCCAACATGTTCATTACCATGATGTTTTCGTCCAAGCTCATCAAGCTGGTACTATGCAAGCCCGAGTGCATGATGAAAACAGTGCTGGTAACTGGCTTTTTAAAATGAAAACTTTGAGTTACCCCAAGTCCTAGATCTTGTCTGACAGACAATCAGAAACAGCTTTGATCCTCTCTGACTGTGGCAGTTGACAGAATGAATGATGTTCTTTCTCATCTTCCACATCTACTGATGCCTTAACCTTATAGGCTTGGCTCACAGATGGCAGCAGTGGAAATGCTGAGGGTGATAGAATCCTGGAAATCTCTTCAACAGCCAATTTAAGGATGAACTTTATGTTCCTTGGTGAGGTCAGAGTAAGCCAATTGATTGAGGTTGTCACCGCACTCACTATGGGCATGGTCTTCATTGGGCAATGCTTCCATGTCTGCATACATCAGTGTTGCTTCTAGGATTTTTTAAAATAGGGCCAACTCCCTCATCACTTGTCCAAAAGTGGGCCAATTCTAAATTCAATGGGACAAATTTGGCCCTATTCCTTGATAAATCTGGGTCACACAGAAGAACATATTTCAAGTGATCCTCAGAACTGGCAAGCAAAAGGTTATTGTGTGATTGACTGTATCTAAGCAATGTTTTTTTAGCTTGTATACCTGATCCATGAATTAAAAAATATTTACCAATTGCAAATGTGTTCCTTATTGATGGTGTTCATGTATGTCAAGCACAGGTGTAAAATAGTGTACAGGTAAGAATGACAGGTAGAAAAGAGTTATAAAGGAAAATCGATTGAATTTTGAAAATAATTAAAACAAGAAACACGGGAAAACAGGAAAAACAAGAAGACAAACTTTTTTCAAGACCTTTATAAATGACTCAGAAACAAAGCGCAAATGAAGCCAGATTTAGTAGGCCAGTAATTACCTGCTCAAAATTCTTTTTCATGGTTTCTTCCCATACATCTGCCACATGATCATATGAATTTATATGCCTGTCTATTGTACTGGTCCTATAGTTTGTGCATCCTACAGTAAAATTGATTGTTTTTCTGTATTTCAAACATAGTTTACACAGCATCCCTATCTCTGATTTTTCTAACCACAACCATTTCGCATGCCAGTTCAATTGGAAGTTATGCCTTATGCCCCAAATTTGTGCTTTATTGCTGTCACTTGCTGCGCTGGGGAGCTACATTCAAATCATTTGATTCTGTTTCAACAAGAGATTCTCTTTTGCTGTCTCTTCATCTCTTCATTTAAAATATTCCAGCAAATTTCTTCTTGATATTCCAAGTGAACTTATGCATTCCCACTGACTCAGCACATGTCAAAGCAGCCAGCTACCCATATATGATACGGTGCATATGTAAAATATTTCCCTATTTCATTTCCACCTAGGTAATTAGCTTCTAAGCAGAATATACATAAAAGCAGGATTTGTAACTTTTAATGTCACATTTGAAAATAAAATGGAGAACATGAGAAGAGAATTCTGTTCAAGATCACAGTCTCTAAAGTTCAAACTTGTCGTGGAAAAAAAAAGACAAGAATGAAATATCTTTTACACAGTTGCAATCATACCATGCATGTGACTGAAAAAAAACAAACATCTGCACTCTGTACATTTTTCAGCCAAAATTGTGTAACATGGGCACAAGTTCATTTTGGGGAAGATTTAAATAGTTTCAAGCTCGAAAGGATAACAAAATTTATGCCTGAAAGGCCCAATGAGCTGATTATTTTGGTAGATAATTTATTATGTAAAGGGAGGGAAGTTCTTGTTGAAAGACTTCACACGGTGATATGAGAACAGAAATATATCTGCTTTTATTCACCATTTTGTCCAAACTCTTATCTTTCTTTTGATTTTAAAAAAAAAATTATCCCACATCAAATAACAGATTTTGTGCCAGTGTCTATCAAACCGCAGGACTTTTGGCACATTGATTCATCATACCCAGCAGCATGGATGAGGCAGTGCCATCGTCCTTGTACACAGCATGATATACCCATCAGATAAGCTGGCTGAACTGACAGCCAGGCAAACAATAGGCTTGTCTTGCTGGTACTGACAAGTGGAAGAGAGCGTCCAGAAAGTGTCTTAGCTGGCTGACTGGACAGTCATCTGAGCGGCTGGCCAGGTGAAACAGCAGCTAAATGAATGGACTGGTTTTATGAATCCCCATTAGACTCCACATGCAATGAAACAGCCGGCCAGTATGCGGCACAGCTAACCATTGCAACCAACCTCTGTTTGAAAGTCAAAAGGTATGGCCGGCTGGGCAGCAGCCATAGCTACAGTGTATGACATGGACAACTGGCAGTACAGATCATAGAGTTTGGCAATATATCCCATCTGCTTGGACTTGTAGGCCTTGGGCCTTGCTCAGACATGAGGAGGTACTTGTGCCCAATGGGCTGCCAAGAAATGGGACGACACTCCCAACAACTCCAAATTGCTATTGGATATATGTGAAGAACAGAGGGTCAAAAACTCCTCTGAAGCCAGCAGCTGTATCGTTGCTTCCTGCACAAGTCTCCACATTTGCAACTCAAGCAGTGTCTGGGAAGGGTGCAGTATTGGCATCGCTGAAGCACAATGATCCTCCAATTCAAGCTGGCCATTCATAACAGTCACAGGCGGCTTTATACAAATCATCTTCGATGGGGAAGGAGGGGTCCCCATCATGGTGTCCTCCACTACGCTTGCTATTGATGATGTCTTCAGGTGAAAATTCAAGGTGTCACTTTCCTCCAATTTCGACTTCACCCATCTCTTTTAACTCTTTAAGCTCATGTGCCCTTCTGTCCACTTTGTGCAGACACTGCACAGTGAAATAGATGAACACACAGTGCTGGCAAGACACATACTGCGTGAATCCTCACTGACTTTGAAACTCTTGCACTTTGAACTTCAGTGATCATGGTTTAACTGAAACAACAAGAACAACAAAAACAATGGAAAATAAACCATAGGTTTTCACAGCAAACAATAACACTCGATATGAAGAAAAGCAAAAAATACAGTGTGCACAAATAACAACAATGAACACCAATGATAACATGTTGAGGCACAAGGTCAGAAAAAGTAAACTCCACAAACTGAAAAATTCACACAAATATTGATCAAAACTCAAAATACTTTATACCAACATGTGGCAAATATATTCAAAAACAATACTATACCAACTTTCTAGATGGATGGGTAAAAAAACCCTGAATTCTTGGATATTGCAAGGCAATACAGAATGATGTCGATTGTACCTAGCAAATGCTTAAACCGATACACATCCAGATGATGGGTAGCCATCTATAAAATGGTAAGGGGAGGTAATGGGTAAGAGTTTCTTCCCTCTGTCTACATGATATATAGATGGGAAAGAATAAATGTTCGTCTTTCAGGGAGGGCTGGATTTGAAAGGTAGGGTAGCTTATTTCCTAATGTTACTATGATCAGAGAATGTATTCAATGGAGAAACTGGTCTACATACTGACTAGTTCTATAAAAATTGGTATTTTCGTATACTCTGATATGAATTTAATGATTTACTACATTCTTCATTGGTTACAATTTCAAACTCAATTATGAATTCACACAAAAGAAGATCCAGACACAAAATTACAATGTGCATGTTTTGACAAAGATTTCAAATTCTGTGATACATTTTCTTCACTATCATCAAAATAGGGTTTCCTATCTTCAAAATTCATATAATGTTATCTTGTCTGAAATATTTCTTACATTTATCATGGCATTGGATGTAATGCGGAACATGGTGGCTCTCTCATTCACAATTTTAATCTGGCTGACTATGTCAACCTGTGAGTTTAGATGTTCTAGCTCTGATAGTGCCCTCTGGAGGCCACTGCCATGTTTCCCAATCAAATCATTACAGGTGTTGAGATCTTCCAGCTTCGAGTTGAGGGTCTTCAGGGTGTTCTGAATCTCATTCTTGTCGGTGGATGTCTCAAGATCATCATCACTATCTGTAACAAGAACACAGACATGTAAGTGCATCTTAGCATTAGATACAGGTATATGATGACATGTTAGTGCTTCTTAGCACTAGATACAGGTATATGAATTAGATACACGTATATGAATTAGATATAGGTATATGATGATGCAGGATTCCTTATCCACATTTAGATTTAGTCTCACTTTTGCCTGAAACATTTTATCTGTTCAAAGTTTCATGTATTATTAACATACATTCTAACTCCGAGAGTGGTATAAAAGTAACATATGTGGCAAAAAAGCGTAATCTTAGCATAAAAAGCTTAATCTATATATTATAAGCCACAATATTACAACTGTATGAAAATGTACATTTAGTTTTGTTACTATCCTGGATCTGCAGCTGGTTAAAATTCTTATCACAAAAGGGCAAAATCCGTGTAGATTAGTACCAGAATACAAACACAAAACATAGTGACGAATTATTTATACAAAACACTCACTCTAAGTAGTACTATATTTCAAACTTTTACTGAATGATCGTAAAGTCAGGTGCATAAATTCTGCAATCAGCACAACAATGTGCTCAACCTGAGTACTGTACTACTTCACTCTCATATTATTCTTTTTAAATTTGTAAAGCACTACTGATTTGTCCTTTTTATGATCCGACATGTTTTGAGGTTTAAAAAGATCCCTCTCCTCTAACATTTTTCAGTCATATAACATCAAAGTCACATCAATAAAGCCTGTTTTGCTTAAGATCTGGCGCCATTTTTTTTTAAGCACAAACTGGTCCGCTTACTAATTATATCATAAAAATAGAATGAATCTGAGATAAGTTTTCAAATTGAAGAAACCTGTCATTTTTCTTGGAAATGTGTCATATACAGCTGCTGTAAATAGAAAATAGGGAAAGAACATGTAGGTCAACAATGGACAAATGTAACTATTCTGATGTAGCGGTCTTCTTTTTTAGAATATATTCTCAAATTTATGATTAGTAGGATTAAAGAGATGACAATAAAAATGACAAACAAAACTTTTTATTGCTTTTTTTTTTAGCGTACCAAAAAAGCATAATCTATATACAGGCGAGGGTAAGACATAATTAGATGAAAAAAGTGTAACGATTATTCCAAAAGCATAATGGCTGGCATGTATGTATTAATATAGTTGTGCATAAACTCTGCAGGGCACTTTTCTGCCAATAATAAAAATATCTCTTATTATGTGAACATTTCTTTAAAATCATGACAGATGAGGTATGATCATTACAAAAGCTAATAATTTCTCAGAGGGTGGGCAAGATTGACTTTGAAAAGGGTACTTTTTTTTATAACAAAGGGCACTTTTGAAAAGGGTACTTTTTTTATAACAAAGGGCACTTTTGAAATGGGTACTTTTTTTATAATAAAGGGCACTTTTGAAAAGGGTACTTTTTTTTATAACAAAGGGTACTTTTGGAAAGGGTAATTTTTTTTAAAACAAAGGGCACTTTTGAAAAGGGTACTTTTTTTTATAACAAAGGCTACTTTTTTTTATAACAAAGGGTACTTTTGAAAAGGGTACTTTTTTATAACATTTTTGCAACAAGTGAATTTGCTGCTGATGGTTAAATTTTGGATGTCTTTCTTCTGGATGTAAACACTGATAGAAGCACATTAATAAACATAAATATGTATGAATTAATATAAAATAACACAGTTTTAGGGAAGTATATTAGTTATCTGGAGGGAGGCAGAAGCAAGGACCTAGGTAGGGCACAGATGAGGACCCTGAAGGGTAAAGGCAAAGACACTGAGACCAGTGGTAAGAACACTGGGGGTTTGTGGGGTGTGTGTCCATCTTTCAATCTATCTGAAGCAATGAACAATAGTAGCAGTTGCGATTTATGCCTGGATACCTTGAACAATATGCTTATATCTTCTCTAACATCATTATGCTGATATTTCACACTTGTAACATTTCAGGAAATATATTGATGACGTCCTGTAATACCCCATTTTTTCCTGTATACTGTGAATAATGTAGACAAGTTTAACATTCCATAATTACGCTGTAAAACAAGAGTCGACCCTCTTTGCTCTATGATTTCATGTGAACAACATAGAAAGTCCCTGATTATATACTGGAAAATTGTGCAATGGCAGCCAGATCTGGTTCAACACTGTTTTTGCAATATGGATGTGATACAGTTGTACAAGTATGGATATGATACATTTGGACAAGCATGGATATGATACGGCTGGACAAGCATGGATGTGATACAGTTGTACAAGTATCGATATGATACATTAGGACAAATATGAATGTGATACAGTTGTACAAGTATGGATATGATACAGCTGGACAAGTATGGATATGATACATTACTAACCTGGTTCAAGCATTCGTATTGCATCAGCCTTTGCAAGCTCAAGTGCAGTGATCCATTTCTGTCTCTCGACTTCAGACGTAGCTTTCAAATGGAAGGTCTGGGTTCCTCCATTGGATATAACTATTGTACAGGAATCTTCTGTGTGGATAAATGCAGTGGCTAGGTTGATTGTACCTCGACATGTATGGGCCATTTCTGCTTGATTACTGTGTGGAAAATGATGCAAAAAGATAATCTAATATTAAGGCAGTAAAGATATACATGTAGCAACAAGATAAACATGTAGCAACAAGATATACGTGTAGCAGCATAATTAGATCGAAGGTTGTTAGTGACCTAGTATAAATGTATACAAAATTAGTTGAAAACTTACTGGGTTAGGTGCTGTGAATCTCTTTATCTAACTGTAAATGTCTATTTTCACAAGTAATCTTCATTGTATGTAGTCTCATGTATACCGTGTTAACCGCGTTTAATATAAAAAGAGGACAAACCATGCTGGCTCTCTATCAATTAGGTTATTTAGTGCATAGGACCAACTAGACACCATAAGAAGTCTTTCGCGAAAAAGCCAATGCAACTATGACTATCCATTTTCAAAAAGTAACCATAACAAGATTTTAAAGATGGCCACCATACTGGCCATAATTTATGTCAAACTGGCATCATTTTCATTTAGGACCAACCAGACATAAAAATGTGTGGGTGAAAACCCCATGAAGCTATTGCCATCCATATAGGAACAGTAGCAATAGCAAGATTTGGTGGCCACGTTGGAGGTCAGATTGGCACCAGTTTCATTTAGTACCAAGATGGACATCATAAGTCTTTTTGTGAAAATCCTATCCAGATATGATCATTGACTCAGGAGTAAAAATGATTATGATTTTCAAGATGGCCACCACAGTGATGTCTGAAGGGCAATAGTTTCAACTAGATATAATAAGAAGTCTTTTAGTGACAACCCCATATCAATACAACTAGACATTTAGGACCAACTAGACATAATAAGAAGTCTTTTAGTGACAACCCCATATCAATACAACTAGACATAATAAGAAGTCTTTTAGTGACAACCCCATATCAATACAACTAGACATAATAAGAAGTCTTTTAGTGACAACCCCATATCAATACAACTAGACATAATAAGAAGTCTTTTAGTGACAACCCCATATCAACTAGACATAATAAGAAGTCTTTTAGTGACATATCAATACAACTAGACATAATAAGAAGTCTTTTAGTGACATATCAATACAACTAGACATAATAAGAAGTCTTTTAGTGACATATCAATACAACTAGACATAATAAGAAGTCTTTTAGTGACATATCAATACAACTAGACATAATAAGAAGTCTTTTAGTGACATATCAATACAACTAGACATAATAAGAAGTCTTTTAGTGACAACCCCATATCAATACAACTAGACATAATAAGAAGTCTTTTAGTGACAACCCCATATCAATACAACTAGACATAATAAGAAGTCTTTTAGTGACATATCAATACAACTAGACATAATAAGAAGTCTTTTAGTGACAACCCCATATCAATACAACTAGACATAATAAGAAGTCTTTTAGTGACAACCCCATATCAATACAACTAGACATTCAAGAGGAGTAGCAATAAAAAGATTTTCAAGCTGGCTGCCATATTGGATGTCAGATCTGCACCATTTTCATTTGGGACCAAACTAACCTGTATGTGAAGTCTTTCAGTGAAAACATAACCACCCATTCTGGATGAGTAGCGATAACAAGATTATCATGATGGCGACCATGGCAGCCATAGTAGATATTTGATGGGCAACATTTTCATTCAAGGCCAACTAGACATCATATGAAGTCTTTTGGTGAAAACCCTATTTCATATACGACCATCCATTCAGGAGCAGTAGAGATAATAAGATTTTCAAGATAGATGTCATGCTTGCCATACTGGATGTCAATTGGCATCATTTTCATTCAGGACCAACTAGACATTACAAGGTCTTTTATGAAAACACCATGCTGATGTGACCATCCATTCAGGAGTAGCAATAAATGATGGCAAACATGGATGTCTAAGGGGCACTATTTTCATCTAGTACCAACTAGAGATCATAAGTCATTTAGTACCAACTAGAGATCATAAGTCATTTAGTACCAACTAGAGATCATAAGTCCTTTAGTACCAACTAGAGATCATAAGTCATTTAGTACCAACTAGAGATCATAAGTCATTTAGTACCAACTAGAGATCATAAGTCATTTAGTACCAACTAGAGATCATAAGTCATTCAGTACCAACTAGAGATCATAAGTCATTTAGTACCAACTAGAGATCATAAGTCCTTTAGTGAAATCCCCATGCTGACAAGACCATCCACTGAGGAGTAGCATTAACTAAATTTTCAAGATGGCCTGCAGGGGCCCATTAAGGTTGTATTATCAACTCGCAAGTTTTGTTTCAACGTGGGTTCTAAGATCCATAGTATAATGGCTAGTTAATGGACTCTGTCATCCTTCAAATTCATAAAAGGTGCTTTCGAGACCAGGGGCATCCAATTTAAGTTTATGGCAGTTGGAGTTAACTACAAATATGCCATGTAATGTAATATAAGAATATCATAAATCATAATTATTTAATGGATCTACTACAACTTGGGCATACAAATATCCTAATTACATTTATGAATTTTGAAAACAATTATATCACAATTATTAACCCTATAAAAATAGACCTTCAACAACAAAAAAATGCTTTCCTTGAAGGAGCCACACACTGTGATGAAGAGAAGGAAATATGATTAAATTCAATTTAAAACTCGCTCATAATGTAATACTGAAAGGTATGTCAGTAAACCAATCTTCAAGACAGTTTGTGGTAACGGAGTCTACATTAATGGACACGACTTGTGGATATGTTTCTTTGTCTGGTCCTAATCATGGACCTGCCTGGTTATTCTCCAAAGATGATGAAGCAAAATTTGTCAGTCATGTGCTGTATATGGCCAATATAAGCTATGACTACACAAAGACCAATGTCCAGTGTCTTAGGAGTGAATATGCTGTTTGTGTCAACAATTCAAAAGCTAAGGCAGTTACATTGCGGAGGTCTTCTATGGTGACCATAATTGGTGGAGGAAAAGCAGTAGGAAATAATATCCCTCTGTATTTTGTATTCCCTGGCAAGATGTGGAATAGCCGTTTGTCAGAGGGCTCTCCATCTGGGTATGACGGTGAAATGACAGAATCAGTCTGGTTGAACCACTCCGTTTTTCAAGACTACCTAAGAGAACACTTTGCAAAACATGCCAAAATACGCACGACCAGTAAGAATTTCCCCAAAACATGCCAAAATCAGCACGACCAGTAAGAATTTCCCCAAAACATGCCAAAATCAGCATGACCAGTAAGAATTTCCCCAAAACATTAATTTTTATATGACAGTTACAAGTCCCACTTTTCTCTAACATTGCTCGAGTGGGCAAATAAGAACAATGTCATATTATTCGTCCTCTCTCCCCATACAATCCATCTAACCCAGCCCCTAGATGTAGGTGTCTTTGGCCCAATGAAGTCTGTCTACTATCATGAGTGCCAGCATTTCCTGCAGAAAAGTCCTGGAATGAAAATAACAACTATGAGGTGGGAAAGCTTGCTTGTAAATCCTACCAAATGGCCATATCTCCAGAAAACTAAACATCTGCTTTTAGGAAAGCTGGCATCTACCCAATAAACAAGTCTGTTACCTCTAATTGTCAGGTAACTCCATTTACAATTTACCAAGATGACTGCACAATAAACATCGAGGGTGAAACACAAGTGGAGGCAGGCAATGCACATGTCCCAAAAAATCCCACAGATGTTGTCAATGGCAGTGGGGATGCCAAGGCTGCAAATTTCTTTAAAACCCCCAAAAATCACATCCATTATAAAGAAACCACTCAGAAAGTTTGTACCACCATTTATAACAGGATATCTTGCCAAACAAGCAAATGTCATTACATTAAAACAGACAGCAGCACACATAACTGCAAACCAAACAAGATCATTGCCAAAGCCAAAAACACAAGACCTTCCTTGATGTCCCTAATGAAACACTCGAAAAAGTCTCAGTAACTATGAATTCCAGCCAGTGCAAAACTGTGATCTGAAAACCTCCAATTCATGCCTCATCAAACAAGGGAGCCATATTCCTTTCAAAGATTTTCTGACTCTGACATGGGCATGAATTCGAATGATGAAATATGCTGTGTACGTAACTTCTATCAACCACTGCAGTTACCTAGGTGCACAAGTACCATCTTCATCAAATGGGCAAAACATGACTTTTGTTCCAACTGGACACATTTAGCCTTTTGTACTGATGTTATGGTAATCAGGATAGGTGATGTTTGCAGGTGTCCCAACTGTCCTGACATATCCAACTAATTTAAGTTGACTCTCTCTGAAAAAACAAACTAGTTTCAAGAGGTTTTACAGTTTACCCACAAAATTATAAAGTCTAATAAATATGATTTTAAGAAAACAACGTTTTAATTCATTAAATGTGTTGCCTTTACATAACATTTCCCAAAACATTTTTGTTTTTACTTTGATATCATACTACCGATGGTCAACTTATTTCTTAACTGCACCTCTCATCAGAGGTCACCTCATAATACCCAGCACTTTGTCGGATTTGTTGACCAGAAATGAAAATCATTCACTCTGACAATGCATCACACATTGATTACTGATGGAGAGGATAAAAATGAAAAAGTAAGTATATTTAAAATTTGTGGGGTATGTTTTTTAAGTAGTAAGACAATAATAGGACATACCGGATTATAACAATGGAGGCATACCCATGAATCTCCATTTGGGAAAGTTCATACAAGTCTTGATCTTTGTCACCTAAATTGCACTTTATTATGTTTATCTAATTCTCCTTCTATATATCTACTCATGAAACCCTCTCCTCTTCATTTTATTTACTTTTGTTTCCTTTACAAGCTACCTACCTAAAAAAAGACCAAACCATTTTTTCCATAGATGTTCCCAAAAAAATTCCATTTAGACACTAGATCTTATAAAGAATCCCACAAGTAATTTTTGTAAAAAAAAAAAGATCTAAAAACAGAATAAACTGCATATATATCTGTTGTAGTTAGTCTCTTTCTGTATATCTATTCATGAAACCTTCCCTGTTCATTTTGTTTATTTTATAAGTGTCCCCCCTCCCAAGAAATACCAAACCCCTTTTATCCATAAGTATCCCCAGAAGAAATCACTTTTACACAGTAGATCTCATAAAGAATCTCACGATTCCTTTTTAACAAATATTTTTTTTAAAATGGAATAAACTGCACTTACATATATTGCACAGTACTCCATTTGTCTAACTCTCATTCTATGTATCTACTCATGAAACCACTACCTCTTCATTTTCTTTATTTTTTGTTTCCCTTACAAGTTACCCCCTAAAAAGACCAAGCCCCTTTTTTCCATAGGTATCTCCCAAAAATTCTTTTAGACACGAAATCTTAGAAAGAATTCCAAAATGAAATAATCTGCATTTATGTCTACTGCAGTTTATTCCATTTCTGTCTTTTTCTATACATCTTCTCATGAAACCTTCCCCTGTTCATTTTATTTAGTTTATTTTATGTGACCCCAAAAATACCAAGCCCGTTTTTTACATCTGTATCCCCGGTTACTAGAAACACCGAAATACACTGAAAAACTGAAATACACCGCAATACACATGTATTTACATATTCTCGTTGTATATATCGGTGTAAACACAGGAATTATGATATGGTTTTGTTTGAATAGTAATATAAAGCAAAATAAAATATGATTGGAGCAATTTTGATATGAATTATTAACTTTTTTCCTAGTTACAGCACTCGTCACTCGGTCATATTTTATTGGACAGGTATCATAAATGGCTGATCGTTCTGGAATGGAGGTGGTATGATAAACGACTGATCGTTCCAGAACGCAGGTAATCTCCGGAATGGACGGTATAAGTCGGTTTAATTCATATTGTTTTAAGTCGCTTAATTCATGTTCTAATTGACTGCACACACCTTTATTGTCCACCCTCTGATCCCATTTCTTATTAAAGTTAAGAAAACAATCTTTTTTTAAGTCGCTTTATTCGGAACGGACAGTGAAAGTCGGTTTAATTCATCTTTTAAGTTGCTTAATTCATTTTCAAATTGACTGCACACCCTTTATTGTCATCCCTTTGAACCCATTTCTTATTCAAGCTAAAACAAAATGTCGCTCACATTAAAGAAACGACACCCTTTTGCTCAACGTTGTCATTATTCGTTAATTATGCACTATGGGTGAAACGATACACCTGTGCCACTTATCGATACGATTCATGATACAAAGCCTACAATACGATACATTATCGATTCTCAGTTTAAAGAATAAGAAGGCAAACGACTAATAAGTTTTCATGACCGCTGAAGATTAAAGAAACTTGTATATGGTAGATATTGTTTTGTATCGATTCTTCAAATCTTGTATCGATATGTGTATCGATATGGCAAAAGTATCGATGAATCGTTTCACCCCTATTACTCACTTCAAGAAATCATGCCCGGCTTTGATTATGCACACATTTCATAACTGAGCAGTAAATGTTTTGATATAAAAGCTTTATACAATACTGATATTATACACATACATATGCATCAAGGATGAATCAATATCCATTTAGCAGCAAACTTAGCCCCAGTAGAGGTAGAAGAGTTCGCGGATGACGATAGCAAACCAGAAATAAATATGCCACAACCCCTTGAGGGAATAAAATTAGGAGAACAACATGTAGAATAGGATGATTTTGAAAACAAGAACAGCCAATCCCTTGAAGTTCAAAGGGAAAAATAAAAATAAGAACAAGAAAAAGCGACAAAGGAAACTCAAAAAGAAAAAAGAGAAAACAATAATGGTAGAAAAAATGACGGCTCCATATTATGTCTTGATAGAGCCAATGTTTGACGAAACAGACAATCAAGAGAATACGATTTTGTCGCAAGAAGGAAAAGATGAGAGAAATGACACTATTCCAAATGCCCTCTCAGAGATCAGAACTGAGAAGGAGATAGAGGAACAGAGTGTACATATAACCATGCAGGAAGTGTATATAAATGTGAATCAGGCACATGATTGTTTTCGGTTGGATTTATTGGACTATATCAATTAAACACAAATGGTTAACGACAGACTGTCGACTTATTATTTTTCATACAAGCACTTATTATGCACCTTGTCTGCATCACAGTCTTTTGGGAATCGAACATTCGGTCTAATTAATCCAACATTCAACCTCAAAACCAGTTTACTTATTTTTTGTATTTGGGCGTTAAATATACTTTTTGACTATTCCGAATCATTTATGAATATTCCCCGTTCACATATTTCCAAGAAGATGACTTTCTTAGCACCCTTACAATTAACTGTCATATCAACAAAAGCAGTATATAAGTACATGTTTCATTATTGCCAATTATTTGGAAACCTTTTAAACAAAAATTATATTAAATGTTATTTATTTGTCAAAAACTATATCATTAAAAGTTAAAGTAAATATATAATATAATGTCGGCAAATACTTTTGATACTTCGATACTTTTCACTTTCACTCTGTTTTATTACTATGAATCGCCATGTATCAGGTCTGTCGAATCAAGTACGACCGAGTGACATCATTACATGAATTGTGCTATAAATAGGAAAAAAGTAAATAATTCAAATCAAAGCGTTTGAACATGTTTGTGTGTTGTTGCTCTGTCATTTTTATCCAGTCTGTTTTTCTCGACTCAAATTGTTTATGACTGTCGGCAAGCCGGAATTCTCCAGTGCATACTAGAGCAATCCTCAGATTTCTGAATTGTCCGGTTACTAATTCATGTGTTAGTTGTACAAATTCCATCAGCGTTTTCGTCTTCCAGTCAACTGTCTGTTTTAGAACGTGGTTCATGGACTCACAATTTTCCACATGCGGTCTATTTGATAGATTCTTAATGGATTATTGACTTTTAGTTTTATATTTGTCTTTAGTTTTTTCCGAAAGTAATTAAGAAATTTTCCTGAAATTCCAGCACAGTGATTTTCTAACACTTCACATCTATCGTCAAAGCAAATACTGTCATTGGCGTCAACTAGTCCGTCTATTCCAAAAATTTCTTTCAAGATATTGTTGCGGTCAGTCACGGTAACTGAGTCGTCTGTCAATATATGTCTAACGTTCTCTTGTAAATAGCGTGTGCACAGAACGTGTGTTGCTTCGGGCAGAACTGCCATTATGCCTTTGACTAGAGCCTTCTCATCATCACTTCCAATTACAAGGCTCTTAAGATTCGAATCAATAAGTTTTACTTTCAGATGATGGAAAAAATGACTGTAAGTTTCGAAATCGCTATTGTCGTGAATGAAGAGCGGTCCAAGAAAGATTGGTGGTTCGCCTGTTCTGACTCGTTTTATCGTAAGTTGCTTGTAACATGTTACCGTCACATGCATTTTACACAGCATAAAAGTTTTGTCAATGCCAAGGACAGTCTGCCCGGAGCAACAAAGATTCTTAATGTCTGTTATCTGTTCGTCTGTGTACAAAATGACACAAGGTGGTTTAGCGCTGGTCCGGATAACTGATCTTACAAAAGGGTTATTTTCCGTTACCAAATTTTCGAAATGTCGGATTTGGTCAGCAATATTGTTGAAGTGTCCGGGAGCTTTTCTGTCCTTTGATTTTTGATATTTTTGTTTGTCATATATTTGTTGAAGTCCTGTCGGTTGGGACAGTTCACCATATTTTGAAGTAAGTTTATTTAATATTTGATGCAGTTTCATTTTTCGAGTCATTTCTGTAATGTCGTCTAAAACAAGTTCAGGAGTCTGCAAATATTCGGTCGTCTGTCGCGAGTTTCCATGCGGCGTTAAACCAGAAAATTTCCCTACATATTCAACCAGTGACAAATTACTTGCCAGACCCCCCTCCCCTAGCCCTGTGACCCTCTTTTTGTACATATTGTCCTTTTTTTTACTGAGTTTAGTACCTGTGGATCACGACAACTTGATCTTTGCCAGGTTGCGGATCAAAAGGTCGATACTCAGTTTTCCGCTGGACTTGTCTTTTTAAAGAATACTTCCCATTTTTTAAAAAAAATCATGGTCAGATTCCCGTTGTCAGACAGCAAATAGTAGGATTTAGGGGATGCACCAGCAGATGTATCCCATACACCACAGTCGTCTGAAAAAGAACTTTTGCCATTATTCGACCTCTTTTCGAGGTTTTTCACATTATTCACAATGAAATATACATATTCTTTCAAACCACATGGAATGCATTCTACGCTCGATTCTGATTTTAACAAAAATTCAATTTGAAAATGAATTAAGCGACTTAAAAGATGAATTAAGCGACTTAGAAAAAACGATTGTTTTCTTAACTTGAATAAGAAATGCGATCAAAGGGAGAACAATAAATGTGTGTGCAGTGCAGTCAATTGAACATTAATTAAGCGACTTGAAACAATATGAATTAAGCCGACTTACACCGTCCGTTCCGGAGATTACCTCCATTCCGGAACGATCAGTCGTTTAGCTTACCACCTCCGTTCCGGAACGATCAACCTGTCCAATAAAGTACGACCAATTGACGAGTGCTATAACTAGGAAAAAGTAAATAAGTCGTATCAAAATCGCTCAAATCATATTTTATTTTGCTTTATATTACTCTTCAAACAAAAACAAATAATAATTTGTGTGAAAACCGATGTATAAAGAGAGAACATGTAAATACATGTGTATTTCGGTGTGTATTTCGGTTTTTCAGTGTATTTCGGTGTTTCTAGTAACCCTGGGTTCATTGTTAACAATTTCGTCAATGACCGTTGATGCAGAACAAATCTACAGCATAGACCTCAGATCTTTTTATTCCCATTAATTTATCTGCTGAATTTCGTGTCCAAAAATATAACACATATGTATGCTATGTATGGAATATATACTAAGCACTGTATAACAATTATCTGTTTCCGGAACGTGTCATACCGGTAGTAGGAAAGCAGACCATTTTGCAGGACAAACCACCTCTTCTGATAACCCTTTAGGTAGTTTGTCCATTTATACAGCCACCCCTTGTAACTGGACTGATGTTGTCTGATCTCCGACATTGCGCCTGAAAATCAGGATCACTAACTCGCAATAAAATATGCCTTCTATGAATGGCAATCAGTCATTATAGCAATTTGTAAATATTAAAAGAAATAGCATCCCCTTGATGACTGCCGGTACACGTCACCGCCCTTGTATATAATAATCCGCCTTCCGTGAACTATTTCAAACCTACCAAATCATGAGAGAAACAAATCCTAGCCATTTTCAGAAATCAATGATATTAATGAAATGCACGTAATCGTGTATGAAAAAAGACAATAAACACATATTAAACCATGTTACAGTATTTTTTATTCACCCATGGGGATCTATTAGGCTGACTTTCAAAAAGCGTATGAATTTAGCAGTCGATAGACTGGTTCATGTACATAAGGTAAATAAACGCATTCACAACTTCGAGGTTAATCAGAGGCAAAATTTTGACTCACAGAAAAAGCCGATATATTTCCGATTGAAATAAACCAGTAATCTGTCAGAACTTTCAGTGTATTCTTGTTCAATCACACTTCCTGCGTGGCTCCGTGGATAAAGGACTCACGGTAATATTATATGGAAGAAGAGGAACCAGTCTTCAAAAAAAAAAAGAAGAATGTTTTAAGTGCTTATCGTAGTTGTAGCCTCAAGCAGCCACTTTTCGTGCACTTAACGTGAATTTTAACGCGTTCGTTATAGTATTGTCAGAATCTATTAAAAAAAAAAAACATAGAAAGTGTTCATCTATATCTACTTCATTTAATTATCGTTAAAAACATTTGGCATTCATGTACATTAGTTCAGAATTACCGTTTTTCCGAGCGTGTGTAATTTTGCTTATTTCCCGGAAGTGGCGTCTATGGTTCGTGACGCTAACTAAAAAGTCACGTGGCATATGACCGGAATGTGCCAGTTAGGTCAAGGTATGGATATTATTAGTTCATAGCGTCTCCATGTTTTTGAAATTAAAAAAAATAAAATTTAAATATGAAGAAAAAAAATCCATTAATTCTATATCCAGTTTGTGCACTTACATTACTGCTTGCTTGTTTTTTTACCATATAAATACATGACTCAATAGACTGAGAGAGAGAGAGAGAGAGACAGACAGACAGACAGAGGAAGAGAGAAATGTTAAAATAGACACTGGTGAATGGATACACATTTTATTATAATAGATTCAATGTCTTTTGATGTAGAATATATGTTCAATGTGAAATAAAACTGAAACGAAAAAGTCTGTAGCGAATATACATTTCGAGTGTACATTTTTATTGCGTTGTATAAGAACCCCACATGATTAAAACCAAATATTTACATTGGCTATCACGTTGTATAAATTCCCAAATTTGGTTTTCCTGTTCAAGATATGTGAACAAAGCCATCATGTGATCGGCGGCGTTATCTTTAGCATAAAATAGAAAATTCAAGGCCACAATGTCAACACACAAAAAAAGCATTAGTGAAAATATAGATTTTCATTATGTATTTTTAAAATTACATGAAATTAATTGTTTCTGTAAAATCAGGACAGTTTCACTGGCTGTCAGATATGCCACATTCACCAGCATCTGTATCAACACAACAACAAAATGTTTTTAATGATATCCTATTAAGCTTTGAATAGCAGTTTAGGCATGAATAAGCACAGAAAAAAATATGCATAGATAATGTTTTCCTTGTTCATAGTTTGACAAATCGTCTTCTATTGGTAACAGCGATCTATGAAGCATTTAACCAGACCCTTTTATGGCAGAGATATTACAGAGTTAACTTTGGGACAGGTAAGTGACTCGGTTGCAGTCGAGGATGCACACTCTCATCATTGGAGCCACCCGCTATCAAAATGGCCGACAGACAGAAATTCCGGGTCCTTGTGCAGAGCAGTCATCGGCCCCAAAACTAGTTTAATTTTTTTTTATTATATAAAAGCCTGTGTACAGTTTTGCATATAAAACCTGTAGTAATCTACCAGAACTTAGACTCTTGCAAGGAACACATTTTAATATTTAATGCAAAGATTAATTTATTTTTTTTATAACTGAGTTGATGGCCTTTAGAAATCGCGGGGCCCCTGTGCAATGCCCCCCCCCCCCCCTTCTCTCGGAGAGACAGCTATAACCATCAGCATGTACATATACATATTTTCAAACTTGTCAGATACTGGAGAAACCAAATCAGCTAGCAAAAATTGTCATGGCAAAGCTGATCTTTTATTTTTACCCCTTTTGAGTTACACCAAGCCCCCTCCAGACAACACATGAAAATCCCTAAAACTTGTGATATTCGACCCCATGAAGAACATATACTGAACAAAATCAGACATCCTTAATACAATTAGTATTGTTGGGCGATCAGGGAACAATGGGAAATTACCCTTAGCTCTCCATTTTTATGGCACTCTGGCTACAATTGGGAATCCTAATTTAAAAAGGGTCTGCGGATTCCGGGTGTCTATGGGAATATAGCATTAGTCGGCCGTTTTCTTTTTCGGCATAATAGCGATTAGGAGAAATTGACATAAGGTTACCATTTTTTATGGGTTTATTGTGACAAGGGGAAATTCTGTTATAAATGTCCATAGGTTTTATCCTTTATAAATTCTGTATGAAGCTCAAGAGAGGGAGGAAGTTTTAGAAATTTTGTCTATACTAAATTTAATCATAATACGCTTTATCTATGTTACTGGTAGCAAGTTTTATTTCAAACATATTGGGTATATAGTCATGCACATTTTCATCCATCAGTTAGTGAAGACCAGTATTATTTTGCTACATTGTCGAATGAACTCAGAATTTGGTTTGTGCCAGATTTGGTTCTTAAATTTGTTACAATTCTACCAGCCTACAATTACTTGACCATGTATAAAATATTTTCGTAAAGTTGCAATATTTTATATTCCAGTTTTTTTTTTAAACGGCAAAACTCACATCCACATTTAATATGATGAGTGAAATGTACCCTGTGAAGAAACACACAACGATTCTACGATTTTTATTTCATGTAGACAGTTTAAATACGACAAGTCATTATGACGTACACAAACATAAAACATACATATTGATAATGATTGAGTAGTATCGATGTTTTTTAAGAGAACTTGGTGGCCATGAAAAGAGCTTTTCGAATGACTGTAAATTTCTGACAAGAAAGAGAGGGAAACAGGGATCAAGTCCATAATTTTTTCAAAACCCAAATCGTTCATTCTAAAAGTGTGTGTGTGTGTGTGTGTGTGTGTGTGTGTGTGTGTGTGTGTAAAATCTTATCCATACTTGAAAAAGGTATTATAAACAAATAACTTGTGACAAAGCGACATTTAAGTATTTTTGGTATATTCTCATTCATTTCAAAAACACATCACAAAAGTCGATTTTTTCTTCCTTTTTTTTTTTACTGTCTTTCTTTTATAAATATAGGAATACAAGGCAACGTTATTGAAGAAAATATACACCATATTATCCACAAACATACACTGTTGCAATTCTATTCCTGTTATCGCACATTATTGAAATCCTTGGATACTGCCATAATACTATAATCCTTCTGTTTTCCAGGCCTAAATTTAAGACAGCAAGTTGTATTTCAAACATATTGAGTTTCAAGTCAGGCAAATTCTCATTTATCAGTTTCAGGAGACCAGTGAAATTTTGCTACACTGTCGAATGAAAGCAGAATTTGGTGAAAGCCAAATTCTGACAGCCTACAATAATGAGTTGACCTTGGCTTACCGGTACGTTACATTTTGTTGTTTTAGATTCAAGACGAAGAGTAAATATATTACCTATCGATATTTTTGTTACATTTTTCAAACTTACGAAAATGGCCTCAAGTTGAGATTTTTTGTTTTTGATTTTTGTAAATGTGCAATGTTTTATACTCCAGTTTTTGAAAACGACAAAACTCACACCTACATTTAAAATGATGAGTGAAATGAACCCTATGAAGAAACACACAACACAGCAACTTTTTTTCACGTAGACATTTGGACTACGGAAAATCTTTACTACGGCAAGTCATTATGACATACACTAACGTGAAACACTTTGATAATGGTTGAGTAGTATCTCTGTATATGAAGAGAACTGAGTGGCCCTGAAAAGGGATTTAGAGTCCCTGCACATTCTGCCCAGAGAGAGAGAGAGAGAGAGAGAGAGAGAGAGAGAGAGAGAGAGTAAACAATTGAAAGATTTTTTCGCACAAAACCAATTAACACCATTTTTATCTATTTTTGTTTTTAATAATAATCACTCAAACACCAATCAATGAAGAGATAGTATTAGGAATAGTCCCTTCCTCTTCATGTACAAATACCAAACATTAAACATAAAATTATTTACAAATTTGACAACATTGTGGTGTAAGACTAGATTTACAAGATGTACCCCCTCCTCAAGTTTCGTGGTTCTAGGTAAGAGAGTATGCATATAGAAAAAAAAAAAAAAAAAGCGATGTCATCAAGCCAGTAAAAATAGAGATAAATGGAGAATTCTGACCCACTTGCTCTATGAAAAAAATTTAAAAAATTTTTTATATATGTGATTTAACGGAAATTTAAGATTACGTTGTTAGTCCATATGTATATCATATGTGGGCTTGTATGGGGTCTAAAGAAAATTTTGCACTACGCCGTTAGTCCACATGTTTAATATATGTAGGCCTGTGTGATCTAACAAGAATTAACATTAAACCATAGATTTAACATGTGTGGGTCGATATGGCCTCTAGCGGAATTAAACATTACGCGTTTAGTCCATAGGTTTAACATTAAGGTTCTATATGACGACAAGGCAAAACGTACTGTTAAAATGTTCATAGGTTTAACATATTTGGGTCTGTATGTGGTCTAACGGGAATTTAACATTACTCCTTTATTCCATAGGTTTAACATCCTGGGGCCTGCATGGGGTCAAACGGAGAAATAACATTACATTGTAGGTTTAACACGTGTAGGCCTCTTTATGGTCTAACGGGAAATGGCGTAATAAATGTATATAGATTCCACATGTGTGAGCCTCTAAAGGATCAAACGGGAATTTAACATTACGCCTCCATGGTACAAATGTATAGGGTCAAACGGAAACACAAAGTTATAAATATAGGTTTTAACATGTGTGGGTCTGTATAGGGTCAAACGGGAAATGTTATGTTAAAGCTACATCTACAGTCTAACACTCAGTTATCTACTATTTAACACCTAGTTATCTACTAGCACCCACATTTACTATTCAACACGCCATTTGGATTGACCATCACACAGTTATTTACTTTCCAACACCCAGTTATTTACCATCAAACACCTAGTTATCTACTATTCAACACGCCTTTGAGAGTGACCATCACCCAGTTATATACTATACAGCACTCAGTGATCATCCAATACCCATACAATACCATCAACACGCCGTTTGTAGTGCACATCACCCAGTTATCTACTATCCAACACCAACACTATACAAGCAAATTTGGCACGTTAGTACAGTATCATTTTAGCCATTGATACAAACTACGTTTCTGTACTAAATAAAATAGTGAGCCATAATGTTCACAAAACTACTTTTCCATTTTTTCATCATTTCTAGACTTCCAATACAAGTCAGTACATGTTCCAATGTGAATCCATGATTATACATCTTACAGAGAGTGTTTGTGCTTGTTAAGAAAAGAATTTTCTAACCTGTTCTCTCACACGGTGGGTAGCGGCAGCAACTATTACTACCGCTACAGCAACTTGAACTTGAAATAGGTGTAAGACAGTTACAGCTAATGTTGACAAACATAATAAGTATCGGGAGGCCCTGAAAAGGCTTTTCGAATGACTCTCCGTAAATTTCCGAACAGAGAGAGAGAGAGAGAGAGAGAGAGTCCACAATTTGTTAAAACCAAAATCCTTCATTATAAAGTGTGTGTGTGTGTGTGTGCGCGTGTGCGTGTGAATATCTTATTTATATTTTTTAAAAATCAAAAACAAAGAGACTCGTTATTTGTATACTCTCATAGATAAGAAACACAATGAAATGTTTTCAAAAAAACATCACAAAAGTCCATCTTTGCTTCCTTTTACTGTCTTTCTTTTTTTAATATAGGAATCCAAGGCAACGTTATTAAAGATAATACACACCATATTGTCTACAAATACTGTTGGAACGATATTTTTGTAATCGCATATTATTGAATTGCTTGGATACAGCCATCATACTAGATCCCTTCTATTCTCCAGTCCTAAATGTCATACAGCACGCTGTCTTTTAAACATACTGAGTATTAGCTTAGGCAAATTCCCATTCAAAAGTTTCAAAAGACCAGTTTTATTTTCCTACATTATCAAATAAACGCAGAATTTGATGAGAGCCAAATCTGGTTCATAAATGTGTTACAATTCTGCCAGCCTACAATGATATGACCTTGGCTTACGTTACATATTGTTGTTCTAGCTTTAACACGAGCACTGAAAATATTACCTAGAGTTATTTTTGCAACATTTTTCAAACTAACGAATCTGGTTTGTATGAAGTTGAGATTTTTTTTAAAGTTGCAAGATTGTATATACTAGTAACATAGGTAAAGGGTTTTAGTAATTAAATTTAGTATAGACAATATTTCTAAAACTTCCTCCCTCTCTTGAGCTTCAAACAGAATTTCTAAAGGATTAAACATAGTGACATTTCTAACATAGAATTTTCCATTGTCACAATAAACCGATAAAATTGGTAACATAATGTTAATTTCCCCTCATATAAATCAGTAAAAAAAAAAAAACAAAAAAAAAAAAACGGCGGCCTAATATTAAATTCCCATTGACACCCACAATTCGCAGACCCTTTTTAACATAGGATTCCCCATTGTCGCCAGAGTGCCATAACAAAAAAAAAAAAAAAAAAAAAAAAAAAAAAAAAAAAAAAAAGGGCAACCCTAATGTTAATTTCCGTTTTTCCTCAATCTACTCACTATACTACTAAAATACATAAGGTGCTACTACTGAAATACATAAGGTGCTGATAATTTCATTCCGGGTGTCACGTGAACGAGGATGGCAGTGGAGCATGAATGGACTGATTTGTGACAAAATCACCTGAAATGCAAATTACGATAAATACAACCAAAAGATAATAATAATAATTATTATTAATAAAGCTGGGAGAAGTGGGCAGCCAGTCATGCACTCTGTAGCCTACAACTTAATCTTAAACACCGCTAGCAAAACGTGTTTGTCAACTTTAATTGTTCCCTTATTCATACAACATGAAATCATGTATTGTGGACACCTCAGTAAATAACGAAGTAGAAATATGCGGATAATATACTTATATTTTCTTCATTCACAAATTTAGCTCATGTCCAATCATACGAAACTGTTTAGTTCTGCCCTCGAACACATCTATCTAATTTCGTTCTGGAAGATTCATTGATCAATAAATAATCGAGCACAACCAACACTTCCGGTACCTTCAATTTTGAAAAACAAACATGTAGGATTTAAAGTGCTATTTTTTTCCCCTACTGGATGCGACGTAGGTTAGAGAGTTTTTTATTTTTGTGTTTAAAGTATTTTTTAATAGACTGTATTTTAATATTATTGCAAAAAAGGCGGAAAATGCATTTCTTTGCTTTGGTATTATCAATGATGAATGTCGATGAGGTGAAAAGACTTGCATGGACTTGGAGTACACCATTTACATTTGGATACTATTTTTGTACGTTGGGAATGATAAGAACATCTGAATATTAAATTTTGCTTTGGAGAGACATTAATTTCTTTATTACTGCATCATGAAGATACAAATATTTTGAATCTTTACTTTATTCAACTTAGAGAGCTTTTGTCTCCTGTTAAAAAGTAATCTACCGTTCATTCCTTTGGGTGGGTAGAATCACCGGTACGGAGGTAATCACCGAAACGGACTTGGGATACTGCAGATGTGCAAGATGTTTGTACTCAATATTCATTTGTGTATTAAACCGTTTAATCATAGATCTAAATATTTATAAGGAAATAAATGTGGGTACAGTACTGTTTGATATTATTATTATCTTCAGGGGACATTCACTTGAACAAATAACACATGTATATCCATCCTTGTTGCATGTGTATGTGATAATATTCAAATTTTATAAAGCTTTTACATCAAATCTTTGACTGCTTAATTGTGAACCGAATGTGTAATCAAAGGCAGACATGATTTCTTTAAATTAGTGATTAACAAAAAATTACCAGTGCTCAAAGAAAAATTTCTTCAGTCCCTGGGCAAGTGACTTTAAAAAAATAAAAAGTCCTGAGTCAAATTCTACCTGCCCTGAAGCAAATTCCACCAGCCCTCAAGCAAATTCCATGTGCCTTAAAGGGCCCAAATTTTTTTCCTATTATTTTGACACAGTGGGGAAATTGCTGTGCTTTAAATATGAAAAGAAATAAACAAAACTCATATTAAATTGACTCGTGAGTTTATTTACCTCTCTAAAGCAATGTTTTTTTTCTCCTGGTCCTGATGTAAGCCACTGTCCAATTGCTCCAGTTTTCAAATAATTTGTCAGACACAGGCCCAGGACAAGTCTCTTTAAAAAAAAATAATCACTTGCCTTGACTTAAAATCCAGTTCCCAGAGAAGGCCATATTTTTGCTATTATTTTGACACACCACCCCGTCCAGAAAAATTAATGGTTGAACCTTTGTTCATGATCTGCTGAAGAAGGGCTCACAACCAACAGGGTTTCCAACAATTTCACAATTTCTGCATGCTCAGTTTGTAAATTCTGAATAATTGTGGCATACAACTCTGCTCTTGTGATTTCTGACTGTATACCTTCAGGTCGATATACAGCCTGTATTTCATCACAATCTATACTGTATGACAGGATGAATATTCTGGGGCCTTGGAGTAATTTAATTTTCTGAACACTGCAAAAATCTCCATGTTTCTTGATAAAAGTTGAAAATAAAAATGTAGTTGGATCGCCATTGATCTTTTTTTTAATATCAATCAGTAAAAACAGTAGCTTTAAGTTTGTAATTATAGTTCATGTGATATTACTGTGCATATGTCACAATTACAGAAAACACAATCTCTTTATCAGTAAAATCAGCAATTACCAACTATAATGTAATAATCTCAGGTTCTTATGGTGAAAAAACATTGTATTGGGGGCTTTTATATGTCACTAATCCCCTAACTTAGCTTAATTGTCAAACAATTGCATAGGTACTGTTCAATATATTTAACCATATTTAACCAGCAATGCATTACTAAGTCACTGTCAGCAAGGGACATTTTGTTATTATTCATGCTGTACAAGTGAGTGCTGATTATAGGTAACCAATGAAATACAGAGAAAGAAATAGCAATGTTCCCCATTCATAGGTCGTGTGCTTTGCTTTGTACACACAAAGTTTATAGCTTTTGATAACAATTAAGCTGATGATCTTCATAATGTGGAGGGATTTACAGATGGGGCCCAGAAGGGAGCAGACTATGAATAATTTACCAGTTTTCATGAACTTCAGCATTTCATCGGCAGGCTCAAGGTTTTTTTCATGCAAATTAGATAACACTTTGTTGTGGCCAAGCCCGATAGGCAACTCACTTATAATACAAGAATGGTCTGATATAGATTTAGAGGGGCCCTGGGAATCTGGCTAATAGATTTGTTTAGCTCTGATGACAAAGATAAGCAAATGGGTGCTATTTATTTAATGTCAGTTTGAATAAGAAACGGGATCAAAGAGATTACAATGAAGGGTGTGTAGTCAATTAAAAAAACAAATTAAGTGACTTAAAAGATTAATTGAACCAACTTTTGCCATCTGTTCCAGTGATCACCTCCATTCTGGAACTTTAAAGGTTGTGCACTCAATTAGAAAATGATTTAAGCAACTTAAATGATGAATTAAACTGCCTTTTACGGTCTGTACTCTTGATTACCTCCGTTCGGTGATTCTATCCATCACATTCCTTCAGCTACCAAGCTCAGCATAACACTAGAGGTTCTGCACCAGTTGCCCCACAGAACCAGCTACCACATGATCGGCACCTATTCTTAGTTCTGTGCAGAAATTGAGTAAGCTGCTTAAATGTTACTTTTACTATACCTTTTGATTGTGCTAATTATAGTGCTCCAAGTTGCTCAGAAAAATTCTGCTTGATACTCGCTACACTCTTGCCAAACAAATTTTGAGTCAGTTCATCATTGAACAGATGTCGTCGAGGTTTGATGACCAGCCTAGGAGAAGGGATATTGTTGACACCCTCCCTTTTTGATGTTCCTGTTCAACCTAGTAGCGAGTCGGCCATGCCCCCTTTTTCTACCATGGATGACTTTGCCATGACTCCATTAATCGACTGACTGGACATACCATTGAGCATCCCTACCTCCTTCTGCCTCATTATGGAGGGAAGAGGAGAGACTATTACTCACCACCTCCAGTATAGAGAGGAAATCTTCAATCTCTTTCTCCATAGAAAGAGGATCAATGGGTTAGTTCCGTCTCCCCCCCCCCCCCAACATGAGTGGAGACAAGACAATGAAGTCGTCGTCTCCCAGGAGGGAAATGAGATAAAAAAATCCTGACTTACCCTGAGAGTAATGACAGGACAATGAACTATCAACTTTCTGAGACACAGACAAGTTCCCAGAAGAAGCCATATTGTCAGGTCCTTCTCATCTGTTTGGGTCTCCTTCATCCCACCCAATGGGTCAGGTGATGGAGGAGGAGGAGTTCTGGACATTTGCTAAGGCGGTAAATGAGGTTTACTACTGTCTTCCCCAAGATGTGTCCAAAACCCTCAGGATCGTTGGACTCTGGCATCCTGTACAGTTTGGAGAGGCTTTTGGGGCATAGACAAAATCGGACCTGTTGCCATATCTAACTCAGCAATGGTGAGGGAGCTGACTCAGAATTTGTCTATCGGCCAAGAGGCGGCCAGACAGCAGAAGGGGTGGTCTATCTAAAGCTGTCAAAATTTTGGTAAACATCTACTGGGTACCCATTGATCCTAATGATCGGTTACCTGGATGCCCGATCAAAATTGTATTACGGTAAATGTGTACAAACCTGAATTGATTTTAAATTGCTGCACAGTCCTCTCTGAATATGGTACTGCGTAAAGATTAAATAATGGTAGGAAATGCCAGGTGCTTACACGTGTAAGTTTCTCAACCAGTGACACGTTCTTTAATCTTGCTGACAGAAGTGTCAGAGCAATTCAAACTGACAACATGCATGAGCAAAGATCAAACGGAATGCTGCTTAACTACATGCACTTTATGATGAAGGGTAATCATATATGTTGGGAATGGAGAGGTTGTTGTAAATAGTTAAAATCCTTCACAGTCTTAGCTCCTATATTTTTTCATACATGATCTCTTCCCCAAAATGATAATACATTTTTTTACACATTATTTTTCGAACTATTAAGAAAAAAAAGAGCAACATTTTGTTTAGATATTGACTTCCTGGTAAAAAAAGTATTGACTTATAGGCCAGCAGATACGGTCACTCCTGATGTCAGCAGATATAATCGTCAATTTGAACTTGGCGGTGGTTATTTTTACATTTATTAAACGGGTACCCTATGGATCATTTTATTACCCGGGTACCCCTTGGCATCTTTAGGTCTATCCCTTCTATTCTTTGACCCTTTGTTTCAGCTTCTAGCTACAGGGTATATTTGTTTGTTGGCAGGGACCTGGGCCCATCTTCACATCAAGGCTCCAAGGCTTTATAACAGCAGGCATGGACATCAGATACCATAGCCTCGCATACCGATCTTTTATCAGTCGCCTCTTTCAGTCTGTTGAAGGAGGAGTCATTATCTCGGGCTGCATTGCAGAGACTGTTAGAGGCCATTACCAAGATATCGAGACAGGCACAGGAAAATTTTGTTTTTTGTCTGGCACGAAAGATTATCCAATTTGGGGTTTTTCCATTCAGCCTAGGATCTACTCTCAGAGCCTTCACCAGAGTGATGAGTGTTCTTGCAGCTCATTTAAGATCTTTAGGGGTTCTTATCCTCCAGACTGGTTGATGATCAATGTCCTCAGACACATCCGTCTAAAAAGATTTGTCTCTCTGTTGGGAGACAGTGACTCATCTAGCCCAGTCAGGAGAAGTTGGACCTGATCCCTTCTCAGAATTTCATTGACATGGGGATGAATTTTCTCATCCATCGAGGAACAATCTGTGTTTCTCTAGACAGAATCTCACAAATTTTTCTTCTCATAACAAGAATGGATAAGAAGACTTTTATGTAATTTGGTCAGTAGGAAATGCAATGATCCTCTACCATGCTTTAACTGTAATTGGGTCAGTAGGAAATGCAATGATCCTCTACCATGCTTTAACTGTAATTGGGTCAGTAGGAAATGCAATGATCCTCTACCATGCTCTAACTGTAATTGGGTCAGTAGGAAATGCAGTGATCCTCTACCACGCTTTAACTGTAATTGGGTCAGTAGAAAATACAATGATCCTCTACCATGCTTTAACTGCAGTTGCAGATTTTCTTCATTATCTGTTCAAGGAAAGAGATAGCTCAGTATCCACTGTGAAGAGTCATAGAGCAGCCTTCTCCAATATTCTTAAGTTCTCTATGGGCTCAACTATTGAATTGGTTTGGGTTAGTTTTGTGGGGTTTAACACCGTTTTTCAGCACATAATAGGCTATCCAAGGTGACCAGTATATATGGTGGAGGAAGACCCCTGGAAGAACCCTTGACCCATGGGAAGCTACTGGCAACATTTCTCACATACCCACATTGGTTGAGCTGAGACTTGAACTCTCGTGGACAAAGGTGAGATGTGTGAGTGATCTGTAAAGGTGTGCGCCGTAGATCGCTAGACCAACCAGGGCCCCAATTAATTATTGGATTCAACCTACGGCTTTCAGAATTGATCAGGTACAGTCAAACCTGTCAATAGTAGCAACCCATGGGGAAAGGCTTAACTGGTCTTTGTACACAGATGACTTCTGTATGCAGGTTCACCTTTCAGACTTGGATTTTGAACAAATACCATGCACCAAATACAATTGTCATTATTATTATTATTATTATTATTATTATTATTATTGTTATTATTATATGTTCTATTATTATTATGTTATCAACAGATTTAGTTAATTGCACCTATTCAACCCAACCATATAATACGTGTATATGTTCTTTCCCAAACTTATTTTTCACACGAGATCACTGTATTCTGTTCACTTTAAACCATCCTATAAATTAAATCATCGCTGTCTCTTAAAAATGTCACTGATCTTAGCTTGTTTGTGTACCATGACAAAACACTAATTTCACCCAAAAAATTGAGAGCCTAAATATGACAGTGAAACAGAGGACTGACTCTGTTCAGCAAACTTGTATAATTAGGCTTACAAACAGCTGTTCATTCTTCAAGCAATTTCTGGATTAGCCTATTGGTCATCTTGCTGAGATCAGAAGACAGTTGAGGTTTGAGATGAATAGGGAGTGAAAAGAAACTTTATGTGGCTATTGTTAGTAACACATAAATCAACACTGTACCTGCTTTTACAAAGTTTTTAGCTCTACTGGTCATAGACCAGAAGAACTTATTGGATGGTCTGTTTTCTGTCAACCGACATTCGTCTGTCTGTTAGCAGGGGCCCCAGGTGGCCAAGTGGTCTAAGGCACTTGCCTTTATAGATAATTGACATGTCATCTCTGCCCATGTATGTTTAAGTCACGGCTTGATCAGCGTGGGTTTGTAAAAAAGGTTGCCATTAGCTTCATGTGGGTCAGTGGTTCTCCCTGGGACTCTTCCTGGGCTCTTCCTTCACCAGTAATACTGGCTGCCATACGTGACATGCTGAAAATGGCATTAAACCCTAAAAATCAATAAATCAATCTGTCTGTTCGCACAAGTTTGTTATCACTGCTCTTCCTAAACTACTTGGAGGATTGCCATGAAACTTTACACATACATTCATCCTAAGGTCTAGTTGGTCCAAAATAAAAATGGTGCCACTCAGACATCCAATATAGCCCCCATATCAGCCATCCCAAAAATCTTGATATTGCCTCACTCCTGATTGGATGGTCATATCAACACTGGGTTTTCACTAAAAAAAAACTTTCGTATGATGCCTAGTTGTTCTGAAATGAAAATGGTGCTGATTTGATGTCTAATCTTGAAAAACTTGTTATCGCTACTCAGCCTGAATGGATGGTCCTATCAATACAGGGGTTTTCCAAAACACTTCTTATGATGTCTAGTTGGTCCTGAATTACAATGGTGCTGATTTGACATCCAATATGGCCACCATGGCATTCATCTTGAAAATCTTGTTGTTACTTCTCATGAACAGAAAGTTATATCAGATAAGGTTTTCACCAGAAAACTTCTTCCAGTGTCTAGTTGAACTTAAATAAAAATTATGTCGATCTGATATACAATATGTCTGCCACAGTCGCCATCTTGAAAATTTTATTGCTATTCCGCCTAGATGGAAAGTCCTATCAACATTGGGTTTTCATCTGAAAATTTCTTAATATGTGTAGTTGGTACAAAATAAAAATGGTGCTGAAGTATGGCCACCACAGCAACCATCTTAAACATCTTGTTATTTCTACTCCTTCTAAATGGAAAGTCACCTCGACAGAGGGTTTTCACCTGAAGACTAATTATGATATCTGTTTGGTTTAGATGATGTCGATCTTATTTCAAATATGCCTGCCACAATGAGCATATTGAAAATGTTATCACTAATTCTTCTGAATGGATGCTCATATCAACATGGAGTTTTCACCCAAAGTTTTTGAATGGTGTCTAATTTGTCCTAATTGAAAATGGTGCTGATCTTATATCCAATATGGCTGCCACAGTGGCTAACTTGAAAATATTGTTGCTCAAATATATCAGAGGTGATTGCAACACTTGGCAGTTGAAAAGAAGAAATGGTCTTATCTTGAATTCTGGAAATTCTTTTTAGAGAGTAGAGTGTCAGTCCCATTGAGGGACCCTTGTTCATTATTCAATGACCATGACTTTAATTAAAGGGATCTAGCTCGTATCTCTCCTCAAAGATGAACATTTTTCATCAGGGATAGCTTTATTTCACAGGCATATAGAAGTGGATTTCAAACTATACCTGTCAGACTGTTACAAAAGGTGACTCGTGTTTCTGCTGTGACAACATGACTGCTTTTCCCACCATCCAGCAAATTGCTTCTACTGTCTCCCCTTATGATAAAAACTGCCTCGCATTCAAATTAGACATTGACACCTTTGAGCTACACTGACAGTGTGGCTGGAGTATAGTGAATACAAGCAAAATAAGAAATGTTTACACATCAATTCACATGATTTACATGATATGCCTTCCTCATGAAGCAAAGGTTTATTTTGCATACACTGAGCAGTTGCAGTCAGTATGCTCCAGTGACTGCTTGAAGCAGTGAGAAACCGTTATGCGTAAAGCAGGTGACCATTTTATACATGACTTTATGTAGGAAGTTTGCGGCTGGGAGGATGGAATTTGATTGGCTGTTGAGATCAGGTAACCTCTATATAAAGATGACCATTCATACAGATTTTATTGTACTTTCAGGGGCCCCAGGTGGCCAAGTGGTCTAAGGCGCCTGCCTTTACCAATCACTGCCATCTCACCTCTGTCTTGGACTCGGCCAATGTGGTTATGTGAGAAAGCTTGCCAGTAGCTTCCCGTGGGTCGGTGGTTCTTCCCGGGATTTTCCCAGGTTCTTCCTCCACCAGATATACTGGCCGCCATGTATAGCCTATCATGTGCTGAAAAATGGCATTAAACCCATAAAAACCCAAACCAGTACTTTCACCTGCAGACACCAGACTTGTGCTTTAATGCTGAGGTGGAATCTCTTGTGTTTGTTCTTTATCTAAACCTCCTTATGAACCTTTGAGGGATGTTTCCTTTGAGAAGCTTGGTCTTAATGTTGTCTTCCTAGTGTCTACAAGGGGTGAAATTCATGCTTTGTCAGTGGAAAGGGTTGTTTATGGTTCAGTGGTAACTATGATTTAGTCTCTTTTCTTTGCCAACCTGAGCTTCTAGCCAAGAATTGGTAGCTTCTGTTCCAGTTGAAATCACCTGTCTCTGCAGCTGTTTCTGTACAGGGGGTAATCAAGATAGACTCTGTTGCCCAGTTAGAGCTTTACATTTTTCTGTCAAATACATTACTATGAACAATGCCTCGAAAAGAATCCATTTCAGTTTATAATCAGTTTCTACATCCAACAATTTTTTTCAGTGATATAGCAAGTCAAAAGGTTGATGTATCTGGTTTATACAACATTTGCATTTTGCCCAGGTGAATTTATTCATATTTATGCATTTTTTTTACCTTTCATTATTGTCTTTGTGATATTAATCAGTAACACTCATGTTTTCACCGGCGTAATGGCATGGTGCTGTTAAATTTTGGTTTATTATGCACTTCTTAGGTCATTGCATGTGCATGTGTTGTATCCATTTGTTTGTTTTTTCTTCTTTCTTTCAATCCATGTACAAAATGTTCTTCCTCACACCTATGTAGTATGTGTGCAATGTGGGCTGAAGAATTTTGGTCCAACATCTTGAAATGGCAATTGAAGGGCTTCGAAAAAGGCATGCTCTAAATCTCCTGAATACAAAGTATTAAGCATTCATATGAATTTGGAATTGTTTACCAGTTTTATAGAGGACATCAAGATGCCGCCCCCCTCCCCACCGTCAACACAGATACTTAAAACGGTGCCTATGGCAATGACCACTTCAGATACAGTCAAAGCTATGTCAAGCAATTCCACTCGAGCTATATTGGAATTGTGTATGATACAGCAAGCTCTGTCATCTAGAATGTCAAATAGCCAGTTGGACAAAACTAGGACCATTTTTGACCCAATTTGGAAGCCCACTGAGCATAAGTCCCTACCTCTGCCTCTGCATGGACTTAGAAACGTTGAAGCCTCCATGCTGTTATAAAGTGGACAGATGAGTGTTTAACATCACATCTAAGTTTGTCAGGAATGTCATGTCGACTTCCTCCCTACTTAACCTGGCCTAGCCAAGAAGGCAGGAAGTGACCATGCTTCAGAATTGGTATGTCGTTTTGCCAAGGTAGTCAATAGGACTGCTCACCACATGATGGCATCTCCCTAATGGCCTCTTGTAACTTCAACTTGATAAGAAGAGATGCACTCCTGCAATGATCTCTTCACCATGCAGCTACCCTGTGCTCCCTCCCCTTTCAGTTTGGGGGTTAAATTGAGGTGAGAAAACAGGCAGCACAGGAGTTGCCCCTTCAACTCTCCGTGCAAGCCCCTATCTCTGTGGACCCCATTGGGGTCATACCAAAAAAGGGATGATCGTCAACAGAAAGACTGCAGGGGTAATTCTTTGCAACAATGGTAATGTTTTCATGGCCAGGCGGCCATGTACCCATAACTTCCGCATGCAGGCTGGAATGGGGGGGAGGGGGAGAAAACAGACTTTTTCCTCCCCCAGTCTCACAACAATTATCAGTGATGTTCCACCAGACTTGGACTAACCTATTTCCAACAAACAATTGAGCCATCCAAATAATTTCAGAGGGGCTCTGGATCTTGTTCATCCAGTCCCTCCCCTTTCATCGCCCCCATAAAAGCAGACATATTAGAGAAGGAGATGAAGCATTTGCTCATAAAGTGGGCAGAGGAAGTAGTCCAAAAACCTGACTCCCCAGGTTTCTATTCCAGACTTTCTGGTTATGAAAACCAACGGAAAATTGAGACCTGTCATAGACTTGAGCAGACTTGATCATTTTATTATTGCCCCGAAGTTCAAGATGGAGATGGTAAGGCACATCTCTCTGTATGATATAAGAAATATGCTATCAATCTTGACCTATCCAGAGGAAGACAGTTCTGATAATATTGGACAATTCGGTAGAGGTGAACTATGTACAAGTCCAACACATCCAGAGCAGGCTTAATGTCCTGGCCAACTCATTATCAAAGAGAGGCCAACTGCTTCATACAGAGTGTTCTCTCCATCCATCCGTCTTCCACTGAGTCTGTGTCCTATGGGGGGCAACCGATGCTAGACCTATTTGTGACAAGGTGAAACAACAAACTGCCCACCTTCATCTCTCCATTCCCTGACCCAGAGGCATGGGCCATCAATGCCCTTTCAATCAGCTGGTGTTGGGGGGTGCAATATGGGCATATGCCTTCCCTCCAGCTGTTCCAATACTGAAACTATTCCAGCAAATGAGGGGCAGGGTTTGCAAAATAGTTCTGATTTCCCCTCTCCAATGGAACATATCTAGGATCAGCTATCTGCTTGATCTAGTGATGGATGTACCTAGGAAAATTGTAGTGATCCCCACGCTGCTTAAGCAGTCAAGGTTGTCTGTATTTCATCCATGTCCAGACAAATGCATCCTTCACACCTGGCTCCTGTCAATGATACCCTGTGTGAAAATTAGTTCTGCGCTCTTATTGTGGAGAGGACTGCAGCAGCTAGACGATCCTGCACTTTGAAGGCATATGAAGGGAAGTGACGTGTTTTCAACAGCTGGTGTCACATTCATGATGTCACACCACTGTCTGCCTCAGGGCCATCCCAAGTTTGCGCTGAAAGAAATGGCGCCCCGGGCGAGTGGCACCTTCAGCACCCCCCACTCAGGAAAAAAATACTGCAAGCTCCGTAAAATGGCGCTCCCCAGGCTTGGCACTCCGGGCGATTGCCCGTTTCACCCACCTCTTACGACGGCCCTGCTCAGCCTCCATCCCTCAACTGGATAACTTTTTTTCCTCATTGAAGACTTGAAGCTAGCCCTTATCACAATCAAGGGATACTGTTCAGACATGTTCAAATATCATGGAAGAGACAATATTGGCCACAACAAGGACCTTTCCAACTTGTCCAGTTTTGACATATCCAGGTCACGCTTGCTCGCATTGTTCCCAGAATTAAACCTCTCACTGGTCTTGATGTAGCTCAGCTTGTCTAATTTCAAGCTCTTGTCTTCCACTTCGCTGAAGCAGTTATCATACAAGACTTCCTGATAGCACTGGCTTCAGCTTGCATGGTGAGTGAACTGCATGCACTCTTCATGCATCCGAACTAGTATTAATAATACAACCTGGTTTCATTTGTAAAAACAGGTTACTGTTGATAGGCAATGAAAAAATAACCATCTGCTCTCTCCTTGATCAACCCATTGAGAGAGGCGAAGCTGCTGGACCTGGCATATGCCCTCAGATGCTACCTGAGGTGCACAGAGAATGTCTGCAGCAGCTGTCAAAGGCTGATCCAACCAGTTAAGGCAAGGAAAGTGAGACATAATCCCACAAGTGCTTGTCGCTCAACTAAAGGGGCTTATTAGATCGGCATACTCTGAACTCTCACATGATCAGGTTTGACATGAAGATTTCAGCTACTGAAATATGAGTGATTTCCACTAGGCTGGCCTTCATATGTAATGTCTCAGTTTGAGACATAATGGAGTAATTTGACTGGCAAGCACGGTCCATATTCTCTAGCTTTTATTTGTGATACATGACCTCACAAAGGAGTGTGCTGAATCTTGTCTGGCCACTGGTAGCTGTCCAGAGAGTTACTACACCCCATTCATGGCACCACAACCTCAATCCCAGACGTGACCTTGCATTTTTCACTGGATTTGCTCGAAAAACTTCTGGTTGTAAGGCAATAGCCAGATGCAGATTCCCACAAGGAACACCCTTGCATGTGTATAAACGCATAATTTTTGGTTGTGCTAACTTCACATTAAGAGAAGTTCATCCTTTCAGTAGAGCAGTCATCGTGCTCCTACAGGGTGATGTGGGTAGAGGGTTAGATGATCAAGCATTTCATCCTCCTCGTACCAATTCTTCTAATGTTAATGTGATCTTGTAAAGTATTTGACAGAGAAAGGAAACTTTTTAGTAAATTATGTTTCTCTGAAAATAATTACCCGATCACTTTACTCTCAATCCCTCCCACCCTTTCTCGCAAATGCAAGCATCCTGTTACAGGTTTAGCTCAAGCTTAAACTGCTAAACATCCGGGATATGGGTGGCCACCTAGCAGGAACAAAGGGAGTTAATCTGTGTGAGGTACTTCCCTTCATCCATATGATATAGATGGAAAGAGCATTTTTTCTATGAGAGCTGGATTCGGAAGTAGCAGAGTAATTTCCTAATGTTAATGTGATTGGGTAAGTATTTTTGGAGAAACATGATTTACTAAAAAAATATAATTTCTATATATATGAGATCAAAAGAGAAAAAGAAGAGGTCATAACCATCTTTTTCTCCTTCTCAGTTGTACCTCTGATATTTCAGCAGCTACAATGTTGAGGTGGATTGTGTAGACTATTAAAAGAGTTTATCAGTCTGTCTCTGAGAGTGGTCTTTCATGAAAATCAAAACCCATGAGGTCAGGGCTATTGCTGCATCTTGGGCCTTTTTTAATCATTCTTCTTTGGATGATATTATGAAAGTCACCTTCTTGCGATCTCACTTATTCATTATACCTTCAATCTGTGTTGCACCACAGTGAGGATATTTATGCTTTGGGCCCAATTTTATCAGGCCAACAAGTTGTCAAGCCATCCTCCAGTCTGCAGTACAGCATCCTACTGACAGCAATGGTACCGTATATACTCGCTTATAAACCTGTACCAACTGTAAACTACATAGACCCAGATCTGCCATCGCAAAATGCGCCAGCAGATCTGCGTCTATGCAGTTTGTAGGGACTAATCAGTAGAAGAAACAACATAGACCCTGATCTGCCAGTGCATTATGTGACGGCAGATCAGGGTCCAAGTTGTTTGCATTTGGACTTAGCTTATATGCAATTATATACAGTAAGTTCACTTTCACAACTTATCTTATACCTTCCAAGAGGCTGGCAAATTCAGCAATGCAGTAATAGCGAGTAATGTATTACTGCCATTAAAATGTACTTGTTTGGGGGAGGGGTAAACTAATTTTAATTATGTAATACTTACCTGGTATTATTGCCCAGTCCCTCCTCCCTCCCTGATCTGATGTCATTTCAGTCTTGGTCAAAGTCAAAGAAGGATGATATTCCAGTTGCCAGAAGTGGACTAAGGTATCAGACTGGGATCATGTTGTTTTTTAATCTAGACATCCAATTAC
The DNA here is from genome assembly GCA_029931535.1 of Margaritifera margaritifera. Classification (NCBI taxonomy): domain Eukaryota; kingdom Metazoa; phylum Mollusca; class Bivalvia; order Unionida; family Margaritiferidae; genus Margaritifera; species Margaritifera margaritifera. The sequence continues at coordinate 3,033,167 of JAQPZY010001639.1, read as the reverse complement.
TAATTGCAGGAGGGAATAATATCCTTGAATTGGCGACTAGGCCAGGAAAAGATATATCAATGCAATAATAGCCTATAAGTATTACATAATTCAAATTTATCCCTCCTCCCCAAAAAACTACATTTACTAATAGCTAGTAATATTTATTTATTTTTTTGCTAATACTAGGGTTTAAAAATAAATTTAAAAAATGTCATTGCTATGCCAAATCCTGTTGAAAACGCCATCACTTAGACAATTCAGTAAATCCTAACTGCCTTTTGTGCTAATAGTACATACTGGTAATGCTCTCTTTGCTGAAAGCAGCCCATTTGCTGCACAGAATTGGTTGACACAGGATGTTTTTACCTGTTCTTTATTTTGCACAGTATTTTTGTTGGAGTGGAGATAAATTGTTCTTTACATTTCAATGTTTATTTTTCTCTGCTACCAACCAAGGTCACAGGTTACGACATTTGCAAGTGGTATTCAACATACACCAGTAATAGAAAGGAGGATTTGTGGACTAATATAGAGGCAAGGCTGCTCACTGAGTACATGAGAGCATGCTCCCATTTGAGCATTTCCCAATCTCACATCCAGTATCACAAATAAATTCCAGTTTGGCTATAGTACTGCACAGGCCTTCCACAAAAATATGTGTGGTTCCAGCAACCTGACCTACCCTATTTTGATGGGCCCCATCCCAATAACTTTTTTCTCACATATGCAACAACAAAAGAATCGGTACTGACCATGCCCCATTTTTCATCACCAAACAGGTAACTTTACATTGGAAACTTTAACATGAACTAACAGAAGCTGGATAAAATGAAGTATTAAAAAAAATGAGTACCAACCTTCCTACCATTTTTTTGCTCACAGTATAAACACATACTTTTTTTGGCCATTATTTTTTGCAATTCACTACATTCCTTTTATGTTACTGTAATCGAAATTCAGTGTTCAGATTGATTCTTCTGAAATTTTAACCTTCATCTTGCTTCACATGAAGTAGATGCACAAATGCACTAAACATGTGCATGTCCACCTGTAATGACCACATTAAGGCGATTTGTTAAATTTAGCGGGACGCTGGCAGTTTGGGGTGGATAAATGTCCCCAGGGTTCACTCAAGGTGCAACACTGCAACTTGATATAAAGCATGGGAGACGGTTTATATAGGTTGTGTTCTTAAAATACTACATAAGCCTGCTTAGTGAAATGTCATCTGTTAAGTTATGTAAGCCAGATCAGCAATATCAGGCTTACTTGGGCCTCTTGTTTAAATTGTAAACATTATGATAAATATACTAAACTGAGCTGTGAACACCCAGATTTTTTTTCATATATATCTGTGTATTATGTACCTAATGTGAGTTTAAACAGTGCATTTTATAATACATTATTTGCTTTTTGTCTTTGTTTAGTTATTCTTTGCCATGACTCAGAAGCTAGAACGAAGTACAACACTTAACTTCCAGCTGTTGAGCAAAAATGTTCTAACAGCTGATGAAATGGAACAGTATGAGCTGGCACAACTGGCTGGAGTTGTCATGGACCCTAGTGTATTCAAGTGAGTTATTATTTTAATGAAATATGGATTTCTTTTTTGCATTCCATATGGCCTAAAAACTTGTTGGTACAGTACAAATTGTGGGAATATGCAGCAGAGTGCATAAAATTTACCCATTTTGCACATATTTCAGCCCAACATGTTTTTAAAAAAGAGATATACTTGTAGGTTAGAATTGCAAGTTACATTTTTGTAATATGTTACCTGTTAGTTTCCACAACTTTAATTTTTCTCAAGCATTTTTCTCCAAATTATTTTTCCAGTAATGCACAATGCAAGTTTTGCCTTATTTCAATTTATTTCATTAAAGTGTTTCTTGTAAATTACACAACTTCATACTCCTGTGAATTCATTATTTTTTTTGGGGGGGGGGTACCAATTTTCATGGATTTTGTTTTTGCTACAAACTACAAATGGAAAGACCTAGTGAAAAATGCTTATCCCATGGGATGGAATACTTTTTAAGTCCTCAAGGATGTGTACAGTGTTCATCGCATGGGATGGAGTACTTTTTAAGTCTTCATGAATGTGTACAGTGTTCATCCCATGGGATGGAGTACTTTTGAAGTCCTCAAGGATGTGTACAGTAAAATGTTCATCCCATGGGATGGAGTACTTTTTAAGTCCTCAAGGATGTGTACAGTGTTCATCCTATGGGATGGAGTACTTTTTAAGTTCCCATGGATGTGTATAGTGTTCATCCCATGGGATGGAGTACTTCTGAAGTCCTCAAGGATGTGTACAGTAAAATGTTAAACCTTTGGGATGGAGTACTTTTTAAGTTCTCAAGGATTTGTACAGTAAAATGTTGATTAACTGGATAATTCCTTTTATAACACTACTATGTCTCCTGAGATTTTTACTTATTACAATATATATGTATCTATAAATGAAACTGATCATGACTTCAGCAAAGTACCGAGTAACAGAAATGCAATCAAATATATTCTCATACTGTTATAATTACAATGGTATTTTGAATAACCAAATTATATTGTTAAAGTAAAAATGAATGTAATTTTGAGAGGGAGGAACATGAGATATGACGAGAGAAAGTTTATTCTTACACCCATTTTCATTTCCTAAACATCTAAAATGTATATATATAAAATATTAATATTGACCTAATTACTGATACATATATTTTAAAATATATGATTATTTGACCCGTTTAATCCAGATGCTTCAATTCACACTTCTGCTTTTGATAAAAATTTGACTATCTGGACAACTGATTATCCAGATGAAATCTGTGTCTGCCGATGGTTCTGGATAATTGACATTTTACTGTACAAGTATTTGTGTTTTGTTAAGTTAGAGTATGCATATGACTACAAGTACTTAACAGCTTCCAATTTCATTTGAGCTTTTCCATTTAATCAAATCAGGCATCTGCAGTGGGCTAAGTTTGCTTAGCCAAAAGTTGGCTACTTGCTATGAGAAATGATATTTAAGAACTTTTGCTAAAATTTGGCAAAGCCTTCATAGTCCAGAACCTTAACCAAAATTTGACTAAAACCCAATAGTCAAGAACTTTAGCTAAATTTTTGCTGAGCCTTCATAGTCCAGAACTAAGCTAATATTTGACTAAGCCTTCATAACCCAGAACTTTAACCAAAAATTGCCTTAGTCTAGATAGTCCAGCACATGCAAGTAACTCCCCCAATTTCTCTCAGTATTTTTATGCATTTATGTCACCCACCCACCCCACCCCCATTTTGCCATACACAAGTCTTCTTCTCTTTATGGTTTCATAAATATTGCACCTTTAAATATTGCTACAGTACTGGGTCAAAATTGAGTAGCCACTTACACTGACATCATTGGAGGTAAACTAACATCATTGCTGTTTCTAAAAAATCTCCTGACAAAAATATGAAAGAAAATAGTACTTATACATTTAATAGTTGGTAACTGATCTCTTGGCTCTTACCATAGCTTGTAGTCACTTAGGTATAGAGTCATACAGTTCTCCGATAGATTGAATGAGAGAGTCCCAGATGTTAAGATTAATAGAGATGTGATCAGAATTAGATTTTATTCATGTAGTCTTTTTTCAAGCATGGATTTAATTGTTTGCTATATATTCTTACTAATATTGAGGTCCACGGTCTATGATTGCCAGGTTACTAAAAAGTTACAATCCTACAATCTAATCTAAGACTGACTGAACACTTGGTTGGGGAAGATATGGTCAATCACACACGTCTGTGTAATCTAAACATTCAGCCAAGGGTTCTGACTCAAACAACAGGGTTCACTTGGCAATAATGGCCATTGTCTCCAACTGACACCAGATGAAGCATGTGATAAGTCCAATGATTACAATGGCATCCTTGTCTATTTAACCAAAGACTTCAATGATGAAGGTTCATTTACATTTCATTTATAACTGCAAACTTCATATTAGATGGTGTCATAAGGTGAAGTCATTAGATACAAAACAAGTAATTTTACTTTCCTTTTTTTGTAAAGCCACACTTGTGATACATTCTTGTCTAATTACAATGACAGGAAAAGAATTTAAAGGAGAAAATCAGTCATCCCCTTCTTGTGTCAAAAGATATATGATCCAAGTCAACTTCAAACTTGAAAGTATAATAGATTATAAAGGATAAAATGGTATCAATGTTAATTACTCTAGATAGATTCATCAATTTGAAAACATGATATGGGTAAACCTAATAGTCTCAACATTTAGACTGGTTTGATTTTTAAACAAGCAGACAATTAATTACAAATTCAAACAGTGAAGACCATTAACCATATTTTCACTAAACTAGGTAAGAGACTTGGTTTGCATGCACCATGAATGATTCCAGAATAAACATCAACATAGAAACTAAAAGTTTGATTGTAATGTAAGCTTTATGAAATAATATTTTCTTGAATAAGTGAACAGTTTAAGAATGTACTTCAATATTTTCTTCCCAGTTTAGCTGCTTCCAGTGAGAAGGTTTATTTAGGGCTAGTCTTCTTATATAATATATGATGTATTGATAAAAATTTGATGGACACATCGATAACAGTGTCAGAGAAAGAGGTTTAGTATGTTGCATCATCTCGATAATCCATAGCGAGGCTTAGGGTCTGTGCCTCATGTATGTGTACTAAAGACAATGGTGGACTAAGAGCCGAACCACATAGATCGCTCATTATTCGAGTTTAATGGTTCTAGGCTGAGAGAAAACCTTTAAAATAGAATGAAAACTAAAAATATTGAAAATGGTCTGAAGATAGATAAATTCTAATAACTAAATATTATAATCATGAAAATTACATCTCCGAGGCCAGCAACTCAAACAAATGTGCATTATCAAAACAACTGCAGAAGTCAGTTTCGTTTTTCATAATTACCTCCAATGACGTTTCATGGTTGATAATTACATTAGATAAACACTAAATTATGACCTCAAGGTAACTTTCATCAGCTGCTTGACTTGTTAGTAGTGAGGACATGGGAAAATGGTTACGGAAATTGAAATGGTATTTGCTGTGAGAAACTGAGATTTTGTATCAATTCTTTAAGGAAGAATATATAACAACAATATGGCAAAAAAGGGATAACAACTAAAAAAGTTTGAAAGAAACTGTGATTGCCTAAAAGAAACATGAAGAACACAGAACAATCATCGTCTTAGTGACTGGCAATATTTTGTATGGACCAGGGTTTGGACGTACTATCCCACTTGACTGTTATACAAAGTAATAATATGCATATTAATAAAGGACATCAAAAATATGGTGTACATACTAACTGCATATCATTAATTTAAATGAAATCTCACTCTGAAAAATAAGTAAAAACATATCCCATATGAGACAAGAACTTACAGTGGGAAGGGGGTGGGGTCGGAGAAAAACTTTGACCCATTAAACTAAAGAGATGATCATTTCAAGTTTAATACACTCAAATATACGAGAGCAATATGCATTGTTTCATTGTATTCTTTGCATCACACTGCTATCAGGTATTGGCTTTACACTTTTAGTCTCTTACTTGATAACCCAGTAGCATGGAAGACAAGGCTGAGGATGCTCCAATTGGAGGTTGTAAAAAGTGTCTATTCCACCTTCGCTGTCTGGAGGGGGGGATGATAGCTATGTTTTAAATGTAATAATGTATGACTGACTCTTTTTAAGAAAACAAGCATATTCCAGGAACTGATCTACTGTGCTTTTCATTGGAAGTAGGAAAGTAGCTTTATACAGAAAGGGGCTAGGTGATAATGGTGATCAAGTCAATGAGCAATGATGGCAATCAAACTCAGTCATCAATGCCAAGCTGCCTATTACATTTGATTGAAATCCAGTAATAAGGTATTTATCATGCAGAAATGAAAGTGGATGGAGCCGCAAAAATCAGGGGCTGCAATTCTGGTAAATGATGTATGTATGTGTATGTGCATAGGGTTTAACAGTACATCAGCACAATCCTGGACACATGGTGACAGTCTGTTAAAAAATGATTATGTAAAATGATGAAAAATGCAAACAATCAAACTCAGCCAAGGTCTTATCAATGTCAAAGCAGCATACCTAAATAAAGGTTCTGCTCTGGAGTTTCGCAGTTTTGCACAGGGTTATCAGTTTTAGGAAAAGGTCTTCCCTGGATTTATCCCACTGGTAAATGTTGTTATAAAAATAGAGATGTGTATGTTTTATTGAAAATTTAATGAACTTTCAATTTTCTTTATTTTGATATCTGAATGATGGAAGTCAATTAAGGTTTGATAGTACACAGCTGGGCCTTACCTGTGATGTGCATCTCTCAGATGATTGCTCTGCTCTGTGTGGCTATTTTTTTTTTTTTCTGAACTTCTTGGTAAATTATAAACAATAAGCCAATAACGTTAAATTTTTTCCTAATAGTGATTTTTAAAAAAAATGCCAATTCAGGGAGGCAAAAGACATGTAATAGTATGTTCATTTTCTCTACAGTGTGAGAGTTGTAGAGCAAACAACTTTTTCCTGTACTGTCCCTGCCTTTCAGCATTGCCACATAACCCCTGAGCACAACCAAAGGCATTATTGTGTGAATATGAAACTAGATGGGTCCAAAATTTGGAGGCTATAACTCTGCTGAAGAAAGATCTCAAACACTGACATTCACACTCAGATGAGGCCTCATTAATATCAAACTGCATTCCAAATTTGCAATAATAATTAGGGAGTTAATGTGCGGAAACAAAAGTATAGATGGCTCTGACAGTCATGGGTTATAACTCCTCTAAGCAGTGATGTAAAATGCTGACAATGAAACTTGACTAAGTTCTTGTCAGTATCAAGCTTCAAACCAAATTAAGTTGAAATGCAAACATTTTTGCAAAACAGTGTTTAATGACCATTACAAATTTCAATTAGATATCAATGTACATGTCATTACAAAGATGCATTCCTCATCAGGAATGCTAATTCATAACATTAGCATAAGGTGGCCAAGTGGTCCAAGATGCTTGCCTTTACAGATCACTCAAATCTTGCCTCTTTCTGCATGTGCTCTTGTCTTGGCTCAACCAACATGGGTATGTGAGAAATCTTTCCAGTAGATTCCCTTAGGTTGGCGATTCTTCCCAGAGTCTTCCTGGGTTCTTCCCCAATATACTGGCTGCCATGTATAACCTATCATGTGCTGAAAAATGTTGTTAAACCCCACAAAAACCAAACACCAATCTGACAAATTTTTATTGAAATCTGACAAATAAGAAAGCCACAGGTAAAATGTAACCTCATAGATGGGAGCTAATTGTGTAATTAACACCTCTTTGACTGCTGAGTCTTTGGATTGCAAGTAGGGAGTAATGTTTATACTTGTCAGAGCCATTATTCATTGTGTTTGACTATGAACTGTGGATTTAAGACAATACTCCCTACTTGCAATCCAAAGACTCAGCAGTCAAAGATGTGTTAATTACACAATCAAATTCCCAGCTCTGAAGTCAAGGACACTTTGGAATAACAAGAAACAGTATGTATGAAGACTTAGCCAAATTTTAGCCAAGTTTTGGACTATTAAAGCTAACCAAATTTTGGCTACAGTTTTTGACTATCGGGTTTTAGCCAAATTTTGGCTAAGGGTCTGGACGATGAAAGCTTAGCCAAAAACTCCGAACTATCAATTTTCAAAATGGTAGCAAACTTTTGGCTAAGCCCAATTAGCCCACTGCAGATGTCTGATTTGATTAAATAGAAAAACTCAAATGAAATTGGAAGCTGTTACTTATCGTTTGCATAATAAGGAGTATGAGTACTTTTCAAAAGTATTCATGAATACAAATGGAGTATTTTTGACATTGTAACGGTGTCCAATTCAGAAGCCTGACACTGTACAATTTAGATAAAAGGATGTCTCACGTGTTTACTGTTTAGTTAGATAAACACACAAAAGTGTTTCAGAATGGAATCAAGTAAAACAAAAGAAGACAATCTGATCTAATGTTGAATGCAGTATGCTTTAAAAATACTAGGCTCACATGCTGCAGTTTCCCGGTCAGATAAAATGGCACTAATGCCCATATTGCCCGCCCCTTACAACAGCCCTCCCAGTAGATACTGGAAATATGATACTTTCTGGATTCACAAATAAAGGTCACACAAGAAGAAAAGATAATCTTCTTTTAAAATTAATGAATGTTTTTTTCTCACTATGATTAATTGATTACATTTTACAACTTCGATTCTTAATTGAAAATAATAAGAATGAAAGGCTCACAAGTTGAATTGCCTCAATTTCTGTTGTGCTCCAAGATGCACCCTGGGGTACAGAGTAATTTACCATTCAAAGTACGAGTACAAGTACTTTAACGTAAAAATAAGAGAATGATTTTATTTTATTGTTTTTCTTGGTTTTACTGGTACTTTTAACATGTTATTGGTGAAATCATGCTGAGGAAATGGGAGCTAAGTGCCTTTCCCAAGGACACACAGCGGCAGCTGACCTGTGATGCCCTAGAGTACAAGTACTTGAATTTTCAGAACTCCAGAGTAAAAAGTAATTCAGTATAGTTTATTATGTCCCATGTCTGGTTCGTTTAGTAGAAACAATAACACCCCTACCATAGTCCATAAATTTAAGTATTGACGAAAATGTAACAGCACAAACATTATGCCCATGAAAAAATATATGAATTCAGAGCATATCATTAAAACTTTTTTGATTCAATCTGTTTTGGGAAATGCTTAATAATTACTGCCTGATCTTATCAACCAGTCAGGCAGAAATGGTCTTCATATATAACAGTACATTTCTACAAAAAATTGTCATGCTGTACAATCAACAGTTTCCTGTAATTTGTTTCTTAATTGAGATATTGAGGGGAAATAAAATGAGATTTAAATTTAGTATTTTTTTTCCCAGGATCATTATTGATCTACTAAAGATGAATGTGTCCCCTACTGCTGTCCTTCAAATGTTGAAGTCTATGTGTATAGGATGTCGGAAGAAAGTTCCACAGTCTGAAGATCTAGCTCCACAACAAGATCATAAACAGCATAGCCGGGGCCGCATTTCTTCTGGATCTGGATCTAAGAGGACTGAATCTAGAAGATAGCATTCTTTGGGATTAAAGTGTATTGTGTATTTATTAAAATGAAATTTGATGGGATTTCAAAACAGGGTTTCATCAGTATGTGAATATAGAATCTAGCAATCTGATTGGATGAAGTTTAAGTCTGACTGTTTTGACCCATCAGACATTAATTAATGACTGTGACATGATTCCATGTGTGAATTTCATCAAAAGTGTTTAAGTCTGGACTAAATTGTGTTATCAGTCACAGTGGAAGCTCAAACATGTGATCACTATGGTGTCCATGTGCATGTCCATCCATCCATCCACACCATAGATTAATTTAAGTGTTAAAGTTTTTTACTTTTGTTTCAATATCATTTTATCTGATCCTCTTCAGATTTGGAATATAGCTTAAGTATGCACTTTCTTCATTTGAATAAATGAATCTCATTATCAAAGTTCAGGGGTGGACTCAATGTGGATGGAATTAAAGTTTGATAAATCAAATGACTTAACTTGAGACTTGCATTTCAAGACATGTTGGTAATAATGGGGCCAGAATGAAAGAAATGTTAGTTTGTCGAAAGTTTCACTAATCCAGTTGCTAGTATGCAAGTCTGGACTTCACTCAGACTCAGTTGCAAGAGTCAAAACTATTTCAAATTGTTACCTTTCTTTGTTGCTACTCTCCACTTCTCATGAGGTAAAGTGTGGTTTCACAACCGAGGGGGCTTTGTTAATGTGAATCCCGTAGAGTGAACAAACCAACATGCAGTTCAATAAATGAATTAATGATGAATGACTTAATAATTGTATGATTCTTGAACAAAAAAGAACATTTGCATGGTTGAATGAAAAAATATTGCAAACAAATAGAGAAAGGTACAAAGGTGTGAGAAATTAGAGAAATTTAGAGTGTAATCCACAGCGTTGCACAATATATAATACATAATTGTTTTCAGAATCTTTGCTGTTTTCAGTTATTAGTTTGAATTAAATTTTGTTTAGTGATATCTTTTATTATATGAGTGATATAAAGAATGTTTTTAAAAATCTTTGTTCTCCCAATGAAAGGACATTGGGGTGGATGCAGGAAATTTTATACAGGGATTGGATTTGAGGATTTGAGATGGGGAGGTTCATTTTGCTTAAAATGACATCTTTTCTATGTTTTTTTTAAAAGTGAAAATGTACTATTTGTACCTCTAAATCCAAATCAGTGATACAACTTATAAGTGCATGTATTTGCGTTTTATGGCACCTTAGCACAATAAAAGGCTATATGGTGTCAATTAAAAGTAAAGTTCTGAAAGCGTAAAAATGAAGATTTACATGTAAACTCTATATAACTCCTTATGAAGACAAGTTGCAAAGAGAACTGCTATCCTAATTGTCACCTACCATATTTATCTGTGTAAAACGCGCACCAATGTATAACGCGCACATTAATATACACAGCTAAATACGGTATATTTCATGAAGAATATATTTACAAGAGTTTTACAACGTTAACTTCCAAGCATCCATATGAGAAACTTCGCTACAACAGTGGCCATAAAATTCATCTTCATGAAGAAAAATCTGCCTGTATTTATAGGTTTTAATGGTACATCTACAATCCTGGCTATGCAGTACCAAGTAAAAGGCAGGTAAAAAAAGATGGTAAAGGATTTTTTTTTTTATAAAATCTTTATGACAATAAACTTTTCTGAATAACAGGGTCAGCAGTGGACCTCAAAAACCTAGAAAATCCTAAAATTTCATTTTGACCTTAAAAACCTTTAAAAAATGCCAAAATAACCTGAAGGAAACCTAAATATTAAAAAAAAAAAAATTGGAAAAAATTTTGACCCGCTCTACCCCAACCCCACAAAAAATGCTTTTTTGCACACGGTTTTTCGTTAGGCTAGCCTAACGGTTGAGAAAGTGTGCAAATTATGCAAATTAACTCAATAACCCCTGGTGCCATGTTAACAAGTCATGAGGTTGTACCCTTCCAAGCATTGTAATGTCAGCATCATTTAAGATACTCTAAAGTGGATGGTATTGCAGGAAAGTAGACAGATGTAGCTCTAAAATGATACCAAATAATGTTGTCTTTCTACTTGCATTAACAAATACAGCGGAAAAAACATAATTTTTGAGACCCGATTTTCTTTAGGTCGAAATTTGCCAGTTTTGAAACTGGAGTTAGTGTCCGGATTTTAAACTTTTTGGCCTTAGATCTAAAGCAGACCAGTCCGAACTGCACATGGACAGATGAACCTTTGCAAAAAGTAGGATAAGTTTGAGATTTGGAGTAAAAAGGGTCCAGGACACAAAAATCAGGGGTCCAAAATGAAGAGAAAAAAAAGAAAAGAAGTCCAACTTTTATCCTTCTGCACATGCGCGAGCTTAATAGCCAATGAAATACAATGTTTTTGATACATCTGAGCATCCGGCTAAACGAAAAACTCTCTTAAGTAGGTGTGTTTGGCTGCATTCAGATGTAACCCCAAAAATGTGTTTCCTGCCCCCATTTCGGGCAAAATGAAAAGAATCTCCAGGGGTTAATGAGTTAAAGAGATCCAGACATTTTATTCTAACATTCATTTGATAGACCCATAACAGCATAACGTTGTTGGATAATCAGCAGCGTTAGCACTGCGTTTGCTTCAGTCTTTGCACAGTTTGAAGTCCATTTGCTTCAACCTTTGTTCAGATTAAGATTCTTTTACCAGAAGTGTTTTAGGGTATGTACAGAGAGTAAGGGGCCATTGTGTCATGGTCTCCTCTGACAACATGTCCATCATAGCTTATCTCCGACGTCAAGGAGGCTCACATGCCCTTTCTCTTTGTGTGGAGGTGGAAATTCCTTTGCTTGATGCCTTGGAAGGGATAACCCTCCGAGCCAGCCACATTCCTCGTAAAGCATCACGTTATGGGGAAGAAGAATGTATTAGCGGACTGTGTCTAGGTCAGACCAAATGGTCCTCATGGAATGGTCTCTTCACTGCTCCGTAACAGAGTCCCTTTTCTCTTTATGGGGATATTAAAATATTTAATAAATGTTATGCTCAACATGGAGATAATCTTGTAACTGCTTTGTGTCTTGAACCTCAAAAAAAATTTTTAAACCTTGAATTTTTTTTTAAAAAAACTTAAATTTTAAAAGTTAATACCACTTCTAACCCTGGAGTAAAAATAAACATATTCATTCAACATAAAACATAACCAGTGGAGATGTTAAAATTCTTTACAAGGTATCAAATACAGATTTAAGAAAAAGGTATTATTATTAAACTATATATATATATATATATATATATATATATATATATATATATATATATATATATATAAACCACATTGATACAGAAAGTCAAAACTTAGTTACAACACTTAAAGTCTTACAGGCTGGAAGAAGAAAAATTAGGGTGATATTCATTCTTAGCAAATAATAATTATAATACAATTATATGAATTTGTCAAGCCAACTTTTAGTTATATTGTTTGTAACATTGTTTGTATGTGATACTTAGTGAATGCCTTTTTGTCTCGTCTTTTGTATATTTCATTCATTCATGTTTAGTGTCTCCTCATCTCCAGTACCCTTTCTTCTTTCTGTTTGTTCTCTGGCTTGTTTGTTGAACATTGCTCTTTACATTAATGGCTGACTATATGAAAAATTACTTTAACAGTCTGAGATCGAAGACTGCTTGAAAAATGATTATTATCAAAATCTTAGGACAGAGAGTTGATACAAATGATACTTCCATTGTGAAAAAAGCCTGCTGAAAATGATTTGCATTTATTTTAAAATATGTGCAGTGGTAGGGAGGATGTTAAACCATTCAGAGTAAGTTTGCTTGAAATGCTTATTATTAACAAATGTAACCACATTCATCGTAGCCAATAATGTCTAACTTAAGTTGTCAGGAGGACAAAAAGAATAATAGATATTTATTACCAAAACTCCCATTTTTTTCTCAAAAATTTATCATAAAGAATGCTACATTTTCATGAAGGAAGCTTCTGACAATATATTCTGTTCTAAATTCAAGAAGTTCAGGAATGTAATGTGTTAAGTACTACCAGTACGATATTTGTCTTGGCATTTCAGGTACATCATCATACATGTCAGTTCACAATTAAAGTGATATTATTATGTTTTCAAATAATTTTCTCTGAAATATATGAAGTTAAATCATGATGTACATGATATATTGAATATTTATCCAGGATTAGTTGACTTTGCACAGTTTCATCCTATGGTCTCTTTGGTCTCATGCATGTTTTGCAGTTAGAGAAGGGAATGCTTCTCTGCATCTCCTATTCTGTGAACTGTTAGCTTTGTTATGTCTCACAGGTATTTACAGTATCTCTATTACATATTTTTAGAATAAAACTTTTTAACATACAGGACTTGTTCTTGTTCATGATTAAACATATTTCTTGTCTGTTTGTAGCTCTACCGGTCATAAACCAGAAGAATTTATGGTATGGCCTGTCATTTATCCATACAATAATCCATCTGTCCATTGTCCATCTGATAAATGAAGAAATATCTTTGAAACTGTTGGTAATAATTGATTAAATATCTCTGAACCTTTTGGTGATAATTTCTTTAAATTTTTATCTAGTTTGATCTGGTCATATTCTGTCAGATTCAGTAATTCATCATGCCACTGGTTCAAGATGTTTGACAACTGTGACAGGAACAAGTCACATTGACTGTAATGGGATACAATCAGATTTACAGCAGACACAGTGGCGGCGCAAGGGTTTGAGGCAACCGGGGGCAATGTTCTTTAATGTACTCCCCCACCCACCCCCGCCACTGAGGCGCCTGGGGGCAATGTTCTTTGTTGCTCCCCCTACTTTGCCACAGAGAACAGTTTTTATGTGAGTTGCCAACCGTCAAATCCCCAATCTAAGCCCTAAAACAGGAGGGGGTTAAGCAACAAAAAAAAAAAAAAACTCCGACGGCCCTCCCCCCCATCGCCCGGCACCAGAGGGCAATTGACATCCGACTCCCCCCCCCTAGCTCCGCCACTGAGCAGACACCACGCATTGTAATGTAGAGGCCATAACGTCACAATGAGTAGGTGATGTGTCATTACAAACTGCAAAGCAAGCAATAGTTGCAGACAATTGAAACCGTATTGGGGTTGTTTTTTTTTTTTTTCATTACATAGTTGCAGGAATATTACTAAAAATTAAATGTCCCTGTGTTTCATTGATCATGTTATAAGGCTCTGTTCTTTGCACATCTAGCCGAATGTTCATCTGCAAAAAACTTACCAAGTTGGGAAGTATCACTACTATTAACCTCCAAGTTTCTTTCACAGAGTCGAAGTAATTCGACTCGCATCGAAATTGACAAGCATGTTCCGAATGTGAGTCGAATAACTGTAATTAAGAACATCTTCATCTCTTTCTGATGCGAGTCAAATAACTTTGACTCTCTGAAAGAGACTCGGAGGTGATAGTAGTGATACTTCCCAGATTGGTAAGTTTTTGGTGGACGAACATCTGGCTAGATGTGCAAAGAACAGAGTCTTTTTACGTGATAGGTCTTGAAAATAACACTCAATGATGATTCAACAATCAGTGAAATACCTGCACAATGAATTTTTAATGTTAATCCTGCAACTTTGCAATGAAAAAATTGAAGAAATCTTTCGGTTTCAATTGTCTGCTACTATTGCTCGTGTTGTTATTGGTGGTGTTATGTCATCTATTCATTGTGACGTTTTGAACTTATTATGACATATTAACAACCATGAGCTTGAAGGCAGTTCAAAATGGCCATTATTTACATCCGAGATGTTTTCTAGCATGCGACGGAAAAGGCTAAGGACATTCAGATTGCTTGAATGTATGCCAATAGCTGCATTCGGACCACCTCTGCTATTTACAACAAGAATTGACCGAGAAGTTGCAAATGCATTGAACTATTTTTTAATTTGTAACTTCTCCGTTAGTTCTACAATCAATCCTATCGTAGAAATAGCAGAGGTAGTCCACATAGATTGCGGTTTCTTTTTTTGCAGAGAAATTTCAGGCAAACAAAATGTATGATTTTTCTGTAAATTACTGCGCTGACATACATCCAAGGCATTTTTTGTATCACATTCTAGACACTGCGCTTATTTTCAAAACAACCCCATTGATTTTTGTACTAAAAGAACCTAATATGATTATTTGTTCCAGATAAATATAAAGCTCATGTTACAGTTGTTTACATTTGGGATATACCATCAGTGGATGTAAATATTCAGTGTATCTCGGTTGCTTCGGTGTGTGCTTTGGAAAGGCACATAGCTTCCACTTCCTTGGCATGATATAGCCAATAGTGTGTTGAAAGTGCCTTTAAAAGCAACAAACTGGTAAATCTATGTATGAACCTCCTCTCGTTGGCTTATATCTATCTATATTAGCAATTAGATAATTTATTTGGACAAAAGACCAATATATATCATGACCTATTTCCTGACCAAAGGTTGATATCTAGTATATCAAACATATTTTGAACTGTACTCTCCATTTCATTTCTTTTCATTATGTTCACAGGCAATTTTCTGTGATACCAATCTACATAATGATATATCCAATTTTCTCTCACTGCAAGTTTAATTAATAAATCTAGCTGGACGTTTACTGGGCCAAAATCTTTAATTTTTCTACTTATTATTATTGAAAAATATCCTTGATTAGTTTTGATCTCCTTCTTTAAATCTATGCTTGTTTAAGCATTATCAAATGAGTATTGCAGCCTTCATGTCATGATTTTATATTTAGTTTAAGCAGCAATTCTGTTTATTTCTCTTCTCGTCTGAAGACGTATTAGAGGAGAATTTAATCCTCTTCTTTTCAGATTTTAGTATATTTGTATCAAGCAAATTTCTAACCATTTATTATAGTAATAATTTTTTAAAATCATTTGTCAGTATTAAATCTACTATTTACCATTCAATAATTAATCTTTTTGCAGTTTTTCCACATTCACAAGTAATTGGTTTCTTGTTGTATTTCTTGATTTTGTATTTTCTCCATTATAATACTGTACCAGTTTTGATTTTGTAATATTTGCACAATTGTTACACCTTTTGTGTTGAGAATTTTGACATTCCATTTGCTTGTAATATGTAAAATTTTCATTCATTTATATCACTTAAATTGTTTACACATTGATCTGACGTTATTTTTCTCTAAAATTATTTTTCCATACACACAATTCAAATATTTAAGATCGTCAATTATTTTATTCATATTTGCATCAAAGTAATAAACTGGTAAAATACTGAACCTATTTACCTCAACAAATGTTCTTCCCAAGTTCATCATAATCTGCTTGCACATTTCTGAGCAAAAATATCCAATATTATTGGAGGCAACAATGGAAATTGTATTATTGTCTTCAATTTTGTTACAGTACGAGCAAACATCTTGAAAACTTTGGTACTATTTCATCATAATGTAACAATAAGTGTCCTTCATACTAATTTATCTCCTTTTATTCTGAGATGGTTCTTTGAATTTTGAAGTAATCTATTTTATATCTTCCATTTATTTTAGCGGGGAGATATTTTCAACGGGCTCCAAACCATTAAATGAATCATCATTTCCTTTCCATTTAACTTACGCATATTTTGTTTTTACCGTTCATTGTTTTCGTTTGTTCAAATGTTGTCAACCTTGAACGTCATCTTGTTTGTTGTATGGAGATAACTTCTCCTCGCAAAATATTCCCCCAATATTCTCTCCCTTTAAGCCTTCCAATTTATGCACAGTAGCATCATCTACAATTACTTGCCTGGTTCTAAATATTTCTTCCGTGAAATTAGGAAGATGGTTTTTGCAAAAATAGATTTATATTTTAAGATCCTAACTTTCTCACCCGTATTATATTTAGCTGTTCCATATGTATCAATTGACATATGCCCAAATAAGTTAATCCATACTTTATAGCTATTTTTAGGGTTAATGGCATTATATCTATCAATCTGTGATAACTATAAATGTATCCCTCAATAAGGTTAGGCAATTCAACTATACATTTTCTGGTTTCTTTTTCAATGAAATACTTCCTCATTCTCATCTTGAGAGTTGGACTAAGCTTTTCCACCACAGACGTTTTTTTTGTCTGAGTAAGTGAAAAAGTATTTATGTAATCTATTTCTTCAATAATTCCTTGCCCTATCGCTTGTAAAATTATTTTCCTTCATTGAATTGTGCTTTTTCTGCTTTTTGTTCAATAGAGATTTCTCTAAAACATCGTGTAAGTTTAACCTTTTATGTTTCCAATATTTCTCTCTCTTTTTTTTTTTTTTTTTTTTTGATAAACGGAAAAAAAGTAAAAGGAAACAAAAAATCACAATCTGGGTAAGAAAGAAGTCATATGAAATAAAGTCACATGAAAAAAGTCATATGAAATAAAGTCACAGGAAAAAGTCATATGAAATAAAGTCACAGGAAAGAAGTCATATGAAATAAAGTCACAGGAAAGAAGTCATATGAAATAAAGTCACATGAAAAAAGTCATGAAATAAAGTCACAGGAAAGAAGTCATATAAAATAAAGTCACAGGAAAAAAGCCATATGAAATAAAGTCACAGGAAAGAAGTCCTGAAATAAAGTCACAGGAAAAAAGTCACAGGAAAAAAGTCATATGAAATAAAGTCACAGGAAAAAAGTCAGGAAATAAAGTCACAGGAAAAAAGTCATATGAAATAAAATCACAGGAAAGATGTCATATGAAATAAAGTCACAGAAAAAAGTCATATGAAATAAAGTCACAGGAAAGAAGTCATATGAAATAAAGTCACAGCAAAAAAGTCATGAAATAAAGTCACAGGAAAAAAGTCATATCAAATAAAGTCACAGGAAAGAAGTCATGAAATAAAGTCAGGAAAAAAGTCATATGAAATAAAGTCACAGGAAAAAAGTCATATCAAATAAAGTCACAGGAAAGAAGTCATGAAATAAAGTCAGGAAAAAAGTCACAGGAAATAAAGTCACATGAAATAAAGTCACAGGAAAGAAGTCATATGAAATAAAGTCACATCAAATAAAGTCACAGGAAAAAAGTCACATTTGTATTACTCGTTTTAATTTTAAAAAAGTAATATATTGTTCACATTTAATCTTACGTATGAGGTAATTTAAAATAATCATAATAAAAATCAATATATTACTTAACATGATCACATTCTTGAAAAGTCATTTGCTTTAATGTTGATGTGAAAGTCTGATGTTCAAGCCAACACCACTCAAGAATTCGGTTAATGTCTTCTGGCCTGTTTTGAGATCTCTGCACAAGTTTTGTAAGTGCTGCTGTAGCTGCACATACCTCATTTGCACACGTCTGAAAGGGGGGGTTGCCAATGGCATCTTGTTGAAGGACAGTCCTAACTGCTTCTTCACGTTGACACCATTCAATAAATTGCCAGATTGATGGATGAGGGTAGCCGATTAGGTTGAAGAACTTGCTATTCCAGCCTTCACATACATTGTTTGTCCTGGGACCATCACTGACAGTGGCATCATGCACGTTCCAAACAGCCGGGGGAAACATTGTTGGATTGCATCTGATAATCAGTCTTGGTAGTTGACCTTGGCCGTCATTCTGCCCTTGTCTGAGAGTAACACTGATGCAGGTTTTGTCGAAGTTACTCATTACTACAAGTGGTCTATTGGTGAAAACTCCATGTTGATATAGCCATCCATTTTGGGAGGAGTAGAGATAACAATATTTTCAATATAGCCATTATGGTGGCCATATTGAGGTCAGTCATTTTCGTTTAGGACCCAATGTCAGAATGACTTTGCATGTAAGAGTAATGATAATAAGATTTTCAAGATTGTTTAAACAATAATTTCATTAATTGTCAGATAAATATGATTGAACTTATGATAACCTATTAATATACGAGTTAATATATGACAATTAATTAGTTTTCTTATATTATTTCTTGTACAATTTAATAATTTTTCTTAATTTTATTACAAGTTTCAAAATGATTATTTACTTCATTTCAAAGTTTCTGATACAAATAATTGCAAAGAGTAAAAAAAAAAATTCTTCACATTCATAATTTTGCAGTAACTGTTATCAATTTCCTCTATTATTTATAAACTAGGTTTTATTGTCCTAATTTTTTATGAAAACTACAATACACATTATTATACAGTTTAATAAATCTATCTTTTTTGTAATTGGGACTTTTTTCCGGTGACTATTTATCCGCGATTTTTTTTTCTGCAAATTTTTCTTACATTCCTTTTTTAAGTCCATGCGTTTTTTTAGACAACATCTATTACTGTCCAGATGTATTTATATCCATGGAATTTTTCATAAACTTGCATCTCAACTATGTCTGCCTGGACTAACGTAGACCTTTCTGTAAGGAAATAGTTTTCTTGCTTGCTTGTGTAAAGCGTATGTAGATTGTTCAGTTAACGATTCTTTCAATTTAGAGTATTTTATCTTTTGGTCATATTTAATTTGTTCCTACAATTGATTGATATTTGTGTAAGAAACTGAACTATCAGGATCGTAGTATAGATATCTTAAAGACTGGTCTTTGACTCTTCCGTCATCAGTTATTTATTTTTAATTATTATTGTATTTTAAATTAGTTCAATTATAATCAAGCCTAAGATTCTGAAGAACTACTATACCTATTTTCTGACATTTGAAGTAATGCAAAGACAAGTATATCTGAAAGAAATGGGGGGTGGGGGTGTTTAGATAGCGCAAAAATATGGTATAAGACAGTTGTACTGGAAACTTATATGACTGAGAGCAAACACTAATTTTCCCATTTTTTTTTCCGCCAAGAAAAATATTCTTTCATGTTTGAATAGACAGGAGAATTGCATTTGAATTTTAATGAGCACTACGTTGAAAGGAACACTGTAAAGCCAGAATTCTTTTATAGCAACATCCATAACATATGAGGAAAATATTATTAATACCAATTCAATGGTTGTATTTATTTAAAGTTGTCATTCTAAGATGTGGATTACACCATATACAGGATTTATAGATTGTACACCAAATAGGTTAGTTTGTATAAAGGGCATTTGACATGTCTAAACGAAACGTATTATCACACTATTTCCAGTTATTAACACCTATTTCATTGTACTACTGATAACACCTATAGTGTCCTTTGTCGCAGGGGTGAATGTGATTACGATGAAGAAGGTAAGGTTCAATTCATATCAGTTTATATGATAGGTAATGCTAGGTGAAGATTACATGTAAGAAACTTTGTAATTACACTCCGTTTTCTTGTGAGATCTAATATAACCATGTTTGACAATGATGAAGCTACACCTCAGGCGTCAGACGAACACAATATAGTTTAATCATTATTTATAAGGAAGTGTCTATTTGCATGGCCGCCATGTACCAGCTTTTGCAAAAATAATTCGCACGGCTGCCGTGTGCCCAAAATTGAAAAGACTATCTGCACGGCGACTGGTGAATGCATTAGGGACGAGTCAGAAATATTCCGAATGATGTAAACTCGGCTAAACATAACCTGTAGATAAGTTTCTGGTCAGGGATGGACAACTACTAGAAAGTTGACAGGCAACAAGACACCTAGTTCAATAAATTAGCCCCCAAACATGTATTCGTATTAATGCGTGGTTACCCATCAATACCATTACAGGTTTGGGGGCCGATTCGTCGGACTAGAAAACACCATAAAAAAAGGAAATTGTTCGATTATCTTTTATTTGCTGTGCGTTAGTTTGTTAACGAGCACAGTGAAGATTCATTGTAAAGATAAGGAATATCTTATAAAGTAACGATCGTGCTCGTTATATTTAACAATAACTGCTTCAGTGATTGTGGGTAATTTTCTACACGAGATTATGGATATGACTGATAACAGATCTTCTGAAGTTTGTATTACTGCGAGGGTGAAGCAGTAAAAGTGTAGTGTTACCCAACACCAAATTAAGGTGCTTGGAGGCCATGAAACAATTTCAAAAGACAGCCTCTCCCTCCCCCTCCCCCCCCCCCCCCCACATCATTTCACTGCGTTGTTAGCAGCACACACACACGCACCATCCCGGGCCCAGAAAAACTGCTCAATTTGTTCTGCCGTTAATCTGGCCTTGATTGTACCAGTTTTGCCTACAATGACCTCAATAAAATGGCAGATTAGGTACACAGCAGAAGTACAAATAGCTTTAAGAAAATTATGTATGTAACCACCGTGTGAATAGCCTTGTGCAAATCATGTTGACGGCGGACGTGCGAATAGTCCCTCTCAGTTAAATTATACCTCGGCCCTGCGAATGGCCTTGGCCTATTTATAATGTAAATAACACAAATGCTCCGGTATAGGAGTTTAAAAAAAAAAAAAAAAAAAATGAGCGGCTTCACACTATTCCTTTTACTTTTAAAAGACTCATCGAAATACAATCCAGTTTAATTCCCGGAAAATTAATTTTTATTTATATATTATTACTGCTGTGAATTATTTGCAAGCGTCTTCGCATGAGAATTACATGTTGAGGGTAATTTGACCAGTGTAGTTGCTACTTAAATATTTGTGCGATTAGGATGTTAGGCGCCATCTGCCTTTGTACTTATTTAATAATTTAGAGAAAAATGGATATGACATTAATATGGAGATGTATAAGTTATTTTGACATTAAGTAAGCATATTTGATTATTATACGGCACTTTTAGTTATTAATTATGTCTCTGAAATATTTTAAAAAGGGCAAAGTTTAATAGGAGTGAAATAAGAATGTGTTGACCATCAATTCAGCGGTAAAGTTGCAAACCACTATCCACGAGACCTGATCAGGGGATTCGGGTGGCCGAGTGGTCCAAGATCATTCACACATCTCACCTCTGTCCTCTTGAGTTCGAGTCTTAGATAGACCGACGGGGTTATGTAAGAAAGTTTGCCATTAGCTTCCCGTGGGTCAGTGGTTCTTCACCAAAAGATAGATAGTGTCCGCCATGAATAACCAGTCATGTGCTGAAAAATGGCGTTAAGCCCCACAAAACAAAACAAAGGACAGCTGCTTCTATTATAACACATCATTATTTTTGCTTAGTTTAAAGTGTTTCAATTATTGACATTTTTTAATTTAAGTATATATATATATATATGGGTGTGTGTGTATTGTAAAGGATGGTGGTTGAGAGTGAGAGAGAGAGAGAGCAAATTTTTAATTTTACATTATATATTTATTAATACATTTTGTTGTCATTGTCATATCCTTTTGTTGGATGAAAGACAATAAATTATCTTTTCTTATCTTTTCAGGAGATCAGGAATACTTTTTTTGTTGTATTAAAATGGACATTCATTATTCTATCTGTCTGTCTTGTTCTTTCTTTCTTTCCATCCATTCACCCACCCACCTATCCGTTTATCCGTCCATCCCTCTATCTATCAATTTGTCTATCATGTTTAACTCTCTGAATGTTAGCTATCATGAGAAACGTGTCTCATATGTTGATTTGGAAATCAAAATTTATCAAATTGGTCACGGTCTGTTGCATATCAGAGATTAGAATGTAATTCATGTTCTCTAAACATGTAAAAGACAAGCATGCAAGAGTCCACACAAACAGAAAAAGGTATTAGGTGATGTTTAAAATTGGCATAAACAGGAAGTGTTAGGGGCCCAAGCTTGGACTCCAACCTTGATCACTTGGGAACTTGATCTCTTTACTCACTGTCACATTTGTTTGATGTTGGTTTTACCTCTTATTTAAGATTTATTTATTTCATTAATTAATTTGTGTGTGTGTGTGTGACAACCTGTGTCTTTAAGTGTTTTGCTTATTATCGTGTTTAAACTATTTTGCGTAAGGTTGAATTTGCCACTAGAAAGCTACTTTAACTAATCAATAATGTATCTTCAACTTAATTTTTCAAATAATGTCTTTCAAAAAATAAAAACAAGAAATTGAACAAGGCCATAATTCTGTGTAATTGTCGTATTACTGAGTAGAAAACGAATTTTTAAATTTTATTATATATCTATAAACAAAGAATGAAAATATATTTATTTATTATATAGCTATAAACAAAGAATTAAAATATTTTTTTTTATTATATAGCTATAAAAACGAATAAAACTATATATGTATAATGCCATGTGATTATTAATTCTTACAAATTATTGAAACATTCTTGTGTCATAAATGTTTCTCAATTTTGTTTAAAAAATCTGTTACGTGTTACTCTCTTGTAAAGTTATCCACGTAGTCCATACAGTTGTTATGGTAACCATTTAGTTCATCAGGGACCTATCTTACTAATAATAGAGGTCAGTGATATTTTATGCATGTCGAAATGCAACAATGTGTAAATGAGAGAGAGAGAGAGATTAACAATCAGGTAATTTGCTCATGGGAGGGGGGGTGGTCAACTTTCTAAAGAGTCTTCTCTTTTTCTAATTCCCGTGATATTTAATTTGTGATTTGAACGTGAATTTTAAAGAGGTATGTTTAAAAAAGAAAAAAAAAAAAAACCCGAGATGGAACTAATAAGGAATGGTGAAGGCGAGGAATACTTGTTTGACCTGTTGCAGAAGAATTTATTTTTTTAACATGATTACTCTAGAAGAAAGATGCAATGATTTTATCTTTTTTGAAAATAAATATTATATTTATTTTTCAAATTCTACGTTGTTGTGGGTTGTATCAGAATGTTAACGTGTATCAATGGCCGTTCATGTCATCAACGTAGAGGTTTGTCGCGAATACAAGCTTTCACGAAGAAAGAAAAAAAGTTGTCTTCTCGAAGATTCGTATAGCAAATAATGTAAAACTTTACGAATAAGTGAAAAAAAATTCACCTAAATGGTGTGTACCCTGGCCGAACACAATAAAATTAATGATTTTTCATGAAGAAACTTGTTCTGATGACTTCTTTTTTCATCACAAAAAAATCATATATTTTCATGAAGACTTTTACCGTTTTTCGTGAAACATCTTTCATGAAGATTGTACTTTTTCACGAAAAAAAAAAAAAAAAAAAAAATTGCTTCAGCGTATAAAAGAACATTTTCGTGATCACAGTTACACTCTTCAGATAATGGCACTTTTTCAGGAAAAAAAAATTTTTCGTTAAAGGTTTGCATTGACGTGTAAATGCACTTTTTTCGTGAACAAAGCGACAGTCTTCATGATCATTCCACATTTTTCATGGACAAATTCACTTTTTTTTCACGAAGTCTCGGAATATGTCTAAACCCACTCTTGCCGATGCTATGTAACCAGAACCTATATTCAAGGGTGGTACCAAATGTGTCTTTACCGGCCAAATCCAATTTGCCGATCTTGCTGGCTTGACCTGTGGTTCATATGTACTACCAAAAGTCCATAATATAGTAATTAACTTTTGATACAGCTGGTACATGAAGACAATCAATAATTGAACGTCAATAAATGTACGTTGGCTATCCATGATGTCAGTGGGCTTTGAGTGATAGCTGTTTTGCTACATGGTATTAGACCCAGCGACTCCTTTTATGTTTCCAAATTATTGGTTAGGTAACCAATCTTTTATTGTCCCCATTGCTTCTCAGCTAGCGGAGGGTTCCCTTTAAAGAGTTGTCACGTTTAATGACAGGAACGGCAAATGATACAAACTTCACGAATACTGAATGATCTGCGAAAACAGTGCCTTTTGCACGTACATTTTAAAAGTTTAATGACAAAATATATTTTGCACGAAAGAGAGGTAAAATCTTCACGAAGAAGTATCCTTGCTACGTCGAAAATCGATGGTAAAAATCTGTACGAAAAGACTACATTTTCGTGACAAAAAGTGCCATATTCATTTTTATTTACTTTTTCACCTTTTCGTCAAAAAAGTGACATTCTTCATGAAAATTGTGGCTATTCCTCTAAAACTTTATACAAGACAACAGACCAGAATGATCAGACACATGTACCCCTTTTTATTTGTTCAGATTCAATCAACGGCCAGTTATTGTAAGTATACCTTTTCTCCTCTGGCCATTTGTAGAGGAGTAGTACAAACTCCCACAAAAACTGAACATTGTTTTCGGATTTTTTTTTCATACTATACCCTAAACCCCCACCCCCAAAACATTGTTTTCTTTCTTCGCGGTTGCTCTTTTTTCACACATCGCCTAATTTTAACATTTAACACTATGATACTTTCGCGTTAACCATTTTACTTTGAATCTTTCTTCCCTTATTAATATACACATATGCATAACTGCACATATTTCTAGATTGAGGGTGCAGCAGTAAGAAAAAAAAATAAATAAATAGATCGACATTTTTTAAATGAACATTTGTTCATTTCGATGATGATAAATCTGTTTGAAAAATATACTACATAAATTGGAAAAAAAAGGATATTTTTTACGATTTGGAAGTGGCCTTTCTTTCGGCCCGGAGAAAGCATTGATTATACCCCGTGAATATTTGAGAAATTTGGGTTGTTGAGAAAAGAAGCAAAACCCATTGATTTTGGAGGTGAAAAAATGGAGACATCGCAAATTAATTTTCCAGGGGTGAATTTGTTACCTTTACATTTCCTCTTTTCAAGTAGGTACACTATATTTGATTCTAGAATGATAACAGGATTAACACACAACAAAGATCGGTGGAAAGTCTCCTGAATACTACAAATGCATGCTTTATGAGTTTAGAAATATGTTTATCAAGCAGTGCAACCCAACGGAGTGAGTAAAAACAATCTAGTGAAATTTGTTCCTGCATGTGAACAGTGTAGATCCAGATCGGGGTCTATGTTGTTCGTATTTGGGCTCGACATGTCAACAAAGATATATATGATACTTGAAGTCAGGTCTCTCAACAGAATTTCAGAATTTCACTACCAGAACTAAAAATCCCATTGCTATTTTCCGAGAGCCCCAGCAACATGCTAGACTTGATAGTCATCAATTTAGCTAATGTGATAAATTAAAGCCTTCTTAAATGTTTTGTTTTTATTTGTATATTAACTTACTTTCAAATTCCTTTAATTTCACATAGTATTAATTATTGTATTTATTTCATGATAAATTTTTTAATTTTTTTATAATAGATTGATGGATTTATAAATATGCATGGGTACAGTATGTAAGATTCAGATTCATTCTTACTCTAATCAATTTTAAATGGTTATGAATATATTGATGTTACATATATTTTTTTATGTATAAATTTGATTACTATGTTATTAGAACTGTTGAAAATAGCCGGAAAATAGCAGAACTACTAATGTGGTTTACTGTATATATGAAACTTACAGGAAATTTATAGTTTCAGATTTGATCGAAGCCAGCTGAACACTTGCAATTTTACTGATTAAATGGTCTGTTGGTGAAACCATCCTAAAATGACCATGGCAGTTCCATTTCAAATGAAATCATAGCCAGACACTTATCAGCGCTCTCAGTAACCCGTGAGCTACGGTCACAAACTCGTGACAATAGAGTTTAACGCACAATTTTTCAGGTAGGGAGTCCATCGGATGTGCCTGGTTTCAAAGTGGTAACCACTTTGACGTCCCCCCTCCCCCCAAGCGCTACAAAATTAATCAAGAGAGCATTCATTTTTTTATTTGAAGGAATTTGGGCTTGGATGCCTAGCAACACTATTCAGAGACCACTTCAAATGAATAAGATAACTCTGTCATTGATTTTTAGAAGTCTTTAATTCATTTGAAGACCTCTTTAATTCGTGTATAGATTTGTCGAACCAATGCCGAATTAGAGAGGACTCTAATTCTATTATAGATCTCTATAACTGAATGAATGCTATCTCTTATTCGTTTGCAGAAGCCTCCAATTGAAGTAGAGAGATGTACAGTTCAAGTATAGACATCAACAACTATTAATCGAGAGCAATTATTGAATTAGAGAGGTCTCTAATTAATTTATAGAGCTCTCTAACTTAATTAAATTGAATATATGTAAAAACGCCTGCCCATTTTTTAAATTTTTTTTTTATTTTTGTATTACGGTATGGAGGTTTGGTTTGGTTTTGTGGGATTAACGCCATTTTTCAGCACACGATAGGCTACGCATTTTGTGGCCAGTATAGTTTTGGTGGAGAAAGAACCCGGGAAAACTCCGGGAAGAACCACCGCCCCACGGGAAGCTACCTAATATACCCATGTTGACCAAGCCAAGCGAGCTCCTTAGACCACTCGGCCACCCAGGGCCCCTACACCCTAGAGAACGTAAAGCTACGAAAATCATGTATGTGAATGAAATACACAGAGCACCGGCATTTTATTCTCTTTATCCTTTTTTGTCTCCATCCACAGATCCGTACAGTAGATGTACAACGCATGTCCTAAAGATTTAGAGACATTACACAAGATGGATACATTTCGATTAGTTATATCCGTTACTGTGTACGTTTTCATGTCAGGATGCAGAACGTAGATATGCGTCCATTGTAGAGGGCAGGTCAAATGAATTTTGCAACTTTTTTAATTTTCCGTTTGTCAGGTATACTTGATCTTGTGATTGCATCAAACAAGACACGTGCAATAATGATATATATGCTAATGAGTGCGTATATCAACGGTGGAATGATCCATTATCTTTCGGGGGAAGTAAGGAACGATATACAATTCAAAATGTAAAGGTTCATCTAGCATCGCAAAAAAAAAAAGCATTTTAACATTTATATATTACATATAATGTGGATTAAAATATGTGTAAAAACATAAATGCATCCTTGCCTTTTATTTCTGTATCACTGTTATAACCTCTCTCTGTCTCTGAGAGTTAAGGGGCGCAGAATACTGGTTATTGTGCTCACTAGATTTCATAAACGTAGAAGTTAGTGACTTTGGAATATGTAAATTACTCTTGGCAATATAAACTTTCTTAAGATATTTAAAATAAAATTGTAATTGTCAATTTCCATTTTACTCTCGAGATTATAATTATTGTATTCAGCATAATTTTCACCACTTTGTGCTAAACCTATTTTTGTTATTAGGTTGACTAAAATGTGTATAAGAACATACACTGTTATTACGCTTCCTCTCTCTCTCTCTCTCTGCGAGCTCGGAGATGTAGAATAATGAGGATTGTGCTGATTAGTATACACACTCTCTCTCTCTCTCTCTGTTTGGAGCATTCAGCTGTTGACTACTGTGCTAGCCTGGCGTCTAAAAGTAAAAGTATTTCCAATTATCTCAATACAATTATCTCTTGATAATTGTACTACTCTAAAGCGAAATATGTTGATTAATTAATTATCTGACATTCATTCAGTTGGTTTCTTTGTTTACAATCATGGTTTTCCCCGTATACATGCAAGATGGCTCTACTCGCTGTTATTGCTAATGTTTATGACCATTACATTGTAGTCAATTGGTAAAAGTATATTGCCCGTGAACATACAAAGCAAAGTGGGTGTTGACTAGCCAGGACGTTCTACGTTTACCAACACGTGGCCGAGGCATGCACACTGAATATAAATATACACAGGAAATATTTCATCATCGTGTTTAGCCGGCCTTGGGGTTTAAACGAAGCTTAAAACCGGTCGTTTACTGTTTCTAACAAGCCAGTTTGAAGTAGATCAACTATAAGGTAAGTACTGAATATCTTTTATTATAAATTATTCAAAGTTATGAATGGATTTCACCCCCAGTACTGTAAGTCACAAAGTATTTTATATCTAATGGAAAATCACAGTTGTTTTCCCTTAATTTTTATTTTGATCTCTTACTAGCTCTAAAATAATTATAGTAAAGTGGATCGAATTTTAATTTTTTTTTTTTTTTTTTTTAACAATACATCTGTGTGACCAGTGAGATTTTGGCAGGTTTGAAGATTGAAATGGAGTTTACTGTGTATCAGAAATAGTATATATTATAATGCATGTTAGTCCCAGATTGCACTAACCTGCACGACCCGAGTACTTGCACTTTTCGTATATGTCAGCATTATGTACGAGAGAGAGAGAGAGAGAGAGAGAGAGAGAATTCTTGACAAATAATAAGTACTGTACAGGACTTGTGTGACTGCACAAAGGGAAACCGGACATGTTGGACCATAGACAACCCCAATTCAACTCGGCTCCATGTACTTTGATCGGACAACTCGAGCCATTTATTCAAGACAAGTGGCACCTATTGTTTAATATAAATAACAGACCTTAAATCGTATTGCTTAGTGGACATCCTCAAACTACAACATCATGAGGACAAAAGATGTTTGTGTTGACTGAAAGTCAGCCAGCGTTGACTTTATTTATCGCTTAGCTTCGTTTCGTGTCGATAATTAATCCGAGTTATCCTTTATGAAAGTGCACGGAACCAAGTTGTATAATTGGGTCCAAGTTGTTTCAAGCCAAGGCTGATTTGCTTAAGCCGAGTTGCTCATCGAACAAAATATCAACGTTTCTTTGTCCGGCTGTGCAAATATATTGCATCATACCCTGTCGTGGACTGTTTGTGTTGACACAGACACAGCGTTTCAACACTACGGGGAGTTACCTAATTGAACGCGTAGAACAACAATCGGGGTTAGCATAAGAAGAACGTACCCCACATTTTTCGAGATAAGCCAATAACGTCACATAAACAAATAACAATGTAAATTGTAATTAAGCCATTATTGATTCCCGTGTTGTGAACTTGCTTTTTTCTTTTCAAAGTTAAATTCGCTGCTCATGCGGATTAATATGATAATTAATCAAGCTCAGCTATATAATTGCCTTACGGACTTTTCTGTACCAGGGACAATATTCCTACCGGGACGTTTCGTCCTATTATCCCCGATTTCAGGGCAATTCGTCCTCTGATGGAAAAAGCTTTCCGAAATATAACCTAATCTGTTCGGGACCGACCATTGAGTTTTCTGGAGGGGCTTATGATTTTGGGAGAAAAATATTCCCACCCAAGAATAGTTTGGAAAAATGTATCCTTGCGCTTATTTTTTTTTTTATTTTTATTTTTTGTATATGCATTACATTAGTTTTTAAAAAAATTATCTTCTGGTGATACTGACAGAAAGAAAATCATAGGACCCCCAATCACAATGAAATGCTCGGTCCCGTAGCTTTAGTTACTAATTCTGCACGACCACGGTGTCCATCGGCCAGACACGAGGTCAAGATTTTTGGTTCTTCTTGTCCAAAAGACTTCCTAAAGAACTGTCAAGGACCTCGTTATCGGCTCGAGAACTTACTCCACCTCCGAGGCAAGAGCAAAGATGGAGGAAACCTGCCGAGATCAACACAAGTTGTATGAGGCTCAGCAATAGAGCGAGCATACAGGAACATACCCTTTGGGCTGGACTCTTAAACAGATCACTCAAATACGGCCCCCAGATGTCGGCTAGACTTGAGATTTCCGGTAAAAGGGAGGAAATAAGTCATATTTTATTAGCTCAACTGAAGAGCTGATGGGATGGTCTGTCGTCCGTTTGTCATATGTCGTCCATCCGTCTGTTAGCACAAGTTTGTTATTGTTACGCTTCCTCAACTACGTGGACGATTGCCATGAAACGTTACGCACACATTTATCCTATGGTCTAGTTGGTCCTAAACGAAACTGGTGCTGCTCGGACATCCAATATGGCTGCCACAGTGGCCATCGTGAACATCTTATCCCTACTCCTTCTGAATGTTTATTCATTAAAACATGGGGTTTTCACTGAAAGACTTCTTATGATGTCAAGTTGCACTTAAATAAAAATGGTGCCGATCTAATGCCCAGTATGGCAACCACAGCAGCCATCTTGAAAAGTTTGTTATTGCTATTCCTCCCCAGCAAAGTAATATTGACATGGGGTTTACACAAGAAGACTTATTATGATGTCTAGTTGGTCCTAAATATAAATTGTTGCCGCTTGTACATCCAATATGGCTGCCACAGGGGCCATCTTGAGAATATTTATTACTACTCTTCCTGAATGGATGGTCATATCAACATGGGATTTTCATTAAAAGACTTCTTATGATGTCTCGTTGATCCTAAATGAAACTGGTGCCACTCGGATATCCAATATGACCACCACAATGGCCATCTTGAAAATTTTGTTTTTGCTATTTGTCCTGAAAGGAAAGTCGGATCGACATTTGGTTATCACCAGAAGACTTTTTATGACGTCTACTTGGGCCTAAATGTAAATGATGCCTATCTAGGATCCAATATGACCACCATGGTGGCCATCTTAAAAATATTGTTATTGCTACTACTCCAGAATGGTCATATTCATATGGGATTTTACATCAGAAGACTTCCAACGATGTCTGGTGGGACCTAAATGAAAATGGTGCAGGTCTTACATCCAATATGGCTGCCACGGCAGCTAATTTGAAAATCTTGTTACTACTAAAAGATATCAGACTTGGTTTCAACACTCAGTGTTCAAAGAAATTTTTTTTCAGACAGGCCTGGGGCTGGTGCCTTGAAAAAATTCACAAGCTCTGACTCAAAATCCACAAGCCCTGACTCCAAAACAATGTGCCCAAAGGGCGCTATATTTTTTTACTATTATTTTTCATACAATGTTGCACGTTGCAATTGCTGTTCTTTAAATACCCGTAGCATCTGCAGCCTTTAAATCAACTATATAGACCATATCAGTCTTCACAGTACCGTCACATTTAATTCATATTTACATGGCATTTAGCATGCCAGCGATTTGAGTAACATTTAAAAAGAGCATGTAATGTAGACATTATAATTAATTATTATTTTAATTATTACTTATTCTGCATGCATGTGTATGTTGTTTTTTTTTGTCTTCTATAATAATAATTTCTAAATTATTTACTATTGTAAATGTACTTGATTATGATTTTTACAAAAATATTATAATGCCATTTTTATTCAGACTGCATTATTTGGAAATGTGTGGCATATAATTAACAAAGAAATGATGAAGTCTATATTCTACTTACATTACATTTTATGATTCAGACTTTTTTTGTCACTGTAGTTTCGTAGCCTTTATTTTACTTTTACTGATTATAGTGGATGGTATTGTACACGTTTTATACAGTATAAATGTACCGACTTTTAGTTTTACCTGCGCGAGGATCTGCGTCGCAAACATGCACCTCAAGACGTGTATTAGGCTGTGCTTGTACTATAAATATCATTTCTTTAACATTGCTCTTGCTGTTAACAACTTTACTTTTCCAAATTAAAAAAGTTTTCACAGACGGAACAATGCTTGATTTGAAATTTTTTAAGGTATAAAGGGATTAAATAATCCTTAGCTAGATAGTAACTGGCCCAGGTAAATACTTTCGAAGACTGAAGGTGGTGTATGATTCAGAATGGAACGAGAAGTGTGAACAAGGGGCAGCTCAATTTATTTCTTGAAGGCAACAGAGCACTAATTATAGGTACATGTAAACCCTGGCAATCTGTTCCCGATTCATAGGTCATATGCCTCGCTTTGTACACAAAGTTTACAGCTTTCTATAGAATTATGATCAGTAGACAAACTTCAAATGACTAAGGGGCTCACATGGGATAAATATTATAATGTACTGGTTTTTCAACAACATTACAATAAAAGTCTGCATTTAGTTAGTGAGATTGAAGTTTTCTCAGGCAAATTTAGATTTTTTTTGTTCGAAAAGCCTGACAGGCTTTTCACTTAAAATATAGGAGGGTCCCAATATGAAATTAGAGGGGTTCTGGGCATCGGGCTATCGGATCTTTTGAACACTGACACTCGTCAGTTAAAATGAAGAAATGGTCTTGTCCTGAATTCCTGGAAGTTCTTTTCAGTCCGTAGAGCAGGAGTGCCTTCAAGAGTGTCTTGTTTTGCAGATCAGCTAAGATTGTTAGCACTGAACAGGATTTATTTGTCATGAGATTTTCATCAAACTTGGTATGTAAGCTTGTATCAAGATCTCGGATAAGTTCAATTATGAGTGACCACCATGCATATTTATAAGGTGGTCTTGCATCCGAGTGCTGAGCTTGTGAACACTCTAGGGACCATATTTATAAACATATTTTGATCAGACTTTGCTATGTAAGCTTTAATCATCAAGATCTTATCAGAATTAAATTATGATTGAGGTCTATGCATAATAATGAGGTGATCTTGCATCTGATTGGTTGAGCTTGTGAACACTGTAGAGGTTATATTTC